>CM068369.1:218809958-219322458 GCA_034769895.1 Magicicada septendecula | reverse complement strand
GCACTTTCAGAGTGGAGAGAACGTTGGGCCATAATACTCGAAAGATTGTACGCAGATTATACCTACAAATTTCACCAATACAGTCGCGAAATTTGTACTACTAATTTTTTAGTACAGGTAGAAATATCTTACAATATGTAAAATATAGCCCAAACGTTGTAACCGTTCTCTTCAAGGCCATCGTTTTTTAAACATATGCTACGCCTATGACAGAGACGTAGCAGCCATGTTGGTTACATAAGGATATTTACAAGGGCGGTTAACGTCAAGATTTATTATCGTCCTGTCGGTTTCATTGCATCTGCGTTTTGGCGGTTATTCTCCACGAATATCGAGCTCATCGTGGAACCATATTGTGAGTCTCACGCCACGCCAGTCAGACTTGATGAATCAGTGCATATCGTTTGATAGCGATATGTAGTGTAAAAGATTGTTATTTATTATGTGTGAACGTTTGTAGTTGGTGATTTTTATTATTTGTTGCAACAATATGCGCTGGACAATCTTAAACTTGGAAATTGCAGTCCATGAGTCTTTTTTTATTAAAACTGCCATTAAAATGCGAGTAACGATTTTTCAGCTGTTCAATTGTTCATCCCACCGTAATAAAATCACGAACAGTAGGACCGACGTAACAATACAGAAAATGTAGTAGTATAGGATCGTTCTTGTTCTTTGGTCCTCAGGTCTAGGTCGCTTCGTAGCTGTTCCCTATATAGATTGCTTTTGTATCATCCGCTTCAGTTCTTCATATGTATACTGCGATTTACATTAGTTTTTATTCAATTTGTGTACTGATACCTTCTTCTTACAAGGTTCCTTTTTATCTCCAATGTAACCCTAAATTATTGATTCGATAACACCCTCGTATCGTATAACTGGGCAAATAATTTTGTCTGTTCGCTTTACAATACTGTTCCATTATACATTCCTTCACCTGATCTATTAAGAATTTAATTGCCGACATTGTCGTCCCACTATTACAATAACTTCCTATAGCACTTTATTTCAAAAGTAGCTTCCTCTTTTTCACTGCCCCAACCCATTGACCATGTTTCACAGCAGTAAAGTAGCCTACTATGCTTCATAAACGCAAGTTCATCGAAGTTCCAAACGACTTATGCTGTTACGTATGAAAAACCAATGTAAACCGTTGCAATGAGATTCGAACCCTCGTCTGTGCGACGTGTGCTGTAGGCCGCCGCAGATGGCATCATAATATAAAGCATTTTAAAGTTTACTATTTAATTCGTCACCTCAAGCAGCTGGGCAAACGAAAAACGAAAACGAAAATAGCTGGACAAACGAAACAAGGACGAATATTATTGCTCTATTTCATTTTATTAATAAATAATACAACAGGAACGTACGCATAGTGAAAAAGTAATTCATTTTGTGTTTCGCAATGTTACAAATTTTGTGGTATTATGTACAGGAAAAATACGCGGATTACACCACACACGCGCGCGCGCGGGCGCGCGCGCACACACACATTGTGAAGTGTAAACACCCTGTATAGGTAGTGACGGTAAATTATTTTATCTATATATCTTTCCCAGATTCAATGTGTGAACATTTTCTTTCCAGCTGTTCTCTTTATTTTTCATTTGTAGTTCCGCTTGGGTTTAAACCATCCAGCACGCCAGGTGCAATAAATTTACGTTCTGAAGCGTTACAAGATCAACAATAACTGCTAACCTTGTGTCCACACCAGTTAACCTTTCTTTTATTTCTTCAACATTTTATCACTTTTTTCCGTTTTCCCAAGTGCACAAATAACTTCTGTTGTCTTCCCATAACGTATACAGGTACTCAGTTCTGCAATTTCCCGTGCTGTTTACTACCGGCAAACAACAACGAATTATACGAGGATAACCTAGGCTTGCTGTGAGTGATATAGTGGCATAACTACGGAGAGGATCAGGTGGATCAAATCCCTATTCCAGTGCTATTAAAAATGTCTTCGACATTCCATACTCACTTAACGTAGGCCTATTTATAAGTCAGTTGCGTGTTTTAAAATAATCTTATAAATAAAAGGAATTACAATATTTGTAAATTAATAAAGTAAGCGTTTTCATAATAATGACAATAATTCAATATTTAGTAAATACCGTACGTATTTGCTGGTACAAATACTTCACGTCGGTTTCCTCGAAAACTTTGAGACGTAAAGACCTGAGAAAAATATCTAGTCCAACCTTCAAGCTAGTCTCATCACCCGCAGAAGCAAGTCCCCCCCCCCCCCCAAAAAAAAAGCTAGCCTTATCCCTCTCCAGGAGCAGCTCCTTGTTACGCGACTATATGACAAGTAAGATCCTTTTGTACGATAAATTACACAAAAGTGTAGTAAATTGCCAAATATCATTAACACATTCTGTTGTTGTTTGAGATGTGTGGACTATGTTTTGTCCTAACGTTGAACAATCTAAAGCAATGTCAATTAACAGTGGTAGGATGGACGTTAAGGAACCTTGGGAGACTATAAAAAAAATTGTAGATCGAATGAATTGAATCTAATGGATATACAAATGGTGAAATAATAATTCGGTAATAAATTAAATGTGGTGTAAATGTGATAGTAATTTGGTTTTGCAGATCGGATAACGGATAGCTAAACGTCTACTGCAGTGATCGGCATATGTTTTTCGTAAAAGGGCTAAGCAGAAATTAGGTATGCTTTTAGGTTTAGCTGCCCAAGAGTCGTAGTCTAATAAAAATCGATCTGCAGGAAGGCTGCGTGCAAAGCGGCAAGGATAGGCGAACAACACGTAGGCGAATTAGTAGGTGTCTGTATTTCGGTAATTAGTAAGGCTCGGATAGAATCAACGGGGAATCGGATTTGGCCCGAGAACTGTAGTCTTCCTGGTTTACTGAATTCGTGTCTCCTCGAAGATATCTGAAATAAAAATATTAATTTCTTTGACGTGATGATCTCTGAGACTAACAACGATAACGTTCGATGAAACCAAGAACTGGAGCTCGTTGATGACAGCGACGTTCGGAATCTACTGAGAAGTGGTTCTATCACCTGCTCCACATGTAAAGGCCATGTTCAAAAGCCTATGCCCAAATCCGGTTGTTTACAATAAATTTACGGCTAAATTATGACAATATAGCGTAGGCTTAGAAATTTGTGAACATTTCTGTGCTTTTAGGAAGCTGAAATACCAAATTTGTATATGATATCTTCTGATAGGTATTACGGATGGTACTACGGATATGGTGTTACGGATGTACAGATGGTATTTGTATCCGTATTTGATGTTTCAAAGCAGTGTCGCAGTAGTGAATGAGTTTATTTCCACTATGCTTATGGGGCGATTTATAGTCTTATATATTATTCTAAACCATACGGTATAACGCGTCTGGTACTACGAGCAATATCAGAATGTTGGACAGCATTTTACTGGGAGCATTAGTTTGGAGCCAGCCGTGTTTAAACGTTTTTGAGAAGGCATTTACGGAATTTACAAGGCATGTTTTCCCTCTCTCACTGTAGTTATTCCTGCATACGATGTTTTGACACCTTTCTAATCTCATTTTTTTGTATTTAATGAATGTACGTCGTCCTTTATGTACATTCAATGTAAATTAAGATAATTTTAATTATTTAGTAGTCGGTAAAGGTTGCTAAGATGTTCTTAATAATGTTAGTCACAAAATAATTAGTTATAATCAATGCTAATAATAATACATAATGTTAATGGGAGTTAGTTATAATTAATTTTTGACATTGAATTAAGTCCAATGAACATTATTAAATCAAATAATAAAAGTCACCAAGTTAAACAGTTGACAAATAGTTCGCAAACAATTTAACGCTTGACACTTTCACATTGACACGGTATGTGAACTCCACTTTAATCGTTTGGGATCCCGAACTCGTCTGACCAGAATTGTTGCGTTGCGTTTGCATTACGATAATGGGACATCTTTGCACCCATGGCTGAATTACAGCTTCCGGGACGCTCCCTATGAATGCCAGATGATAATAGTGCTGGACGTTCATGAGAATGGGACCTAATGCTTGAGAAGGACTCGCCAACGCGGTTAAACGCAGGGGCGCCGGAAATTTTGAACAATATTATGCTTGTTATCACTCCCTCCGATGGCGAGGGGGACGGCAGGTGCCGCCAGCACCGGATCAGAATTTCGCGGCGCGCGCCCTTCTTATAGGCAGACGAAGTCACCTGTCGCTTATTGCGTAAGGAGGACGAGAACAAGAATACTGCAGTTACAGGAAGAATAACTGGACAGTCGGAAGCGCAGCGGCAGCGAGAAACCGCAAGATTACTCCGAGTTGCGTTATCCAGTCAACATCGCGATACGCGACCATCGTTGCAAAGGTACTACGGATGTTGTCTATGTCACGGGCGTATCATTAGTTTTCCCGCCCGTTTTTCCTTAAAGCGTTACAAAATGCAAAGTGAGAAAAACGTCGTATCCACTGTATAATAATTAGTTCTTAAACTTAAATAACTACTCTAATGCAAAGGAAAACTTTGAACGCAAACCGGATGGAGACTGGATATTTTTTAGTGTTAATATGTAAAAATATGTAAGTAGTAACACAAAATGACAGAGAAACAAGTAGATCATTTATACTTACGGAACTGTACAATATTCCAACAAAATTATCTAGGAAGTAATCCTACTCAAATTTTACTCGATAAAACATTTACACTGCTGTACGCGTGTAGAAAACTGAACTCACTCACTATAAATTCCGCATCAACTCTAACATGTAAATGAGTGACAGTTTCGAAGTAGTGAGCAACACGTTTAGTGATGATGACGAGAACGTTGGTTTCTCGTAAACATCTCAGTGACGCAGAGCATGGTTCTGCATATTGTATACGACAGAGGATACACACATAATATACCAAATATAAACTAGTATAAAACAGTATAATAGTATAGTATAGTATAGTAGTATTAATATAGGCTTAATAGCTGTAGCTGTAGTATAGGCCTACATCTATTTTGGGGGGTATAAACGATTTCATACGTTGAAGCACGTTTCTCGACCCGTGGATTTATTTGTTATACAATTAGATTAAAAAACAAATACGTCAGCCAATATTTCTGAGGTTCAAATTTCGCGCTATAGGCTACCGTACAAACGGTAAAAACACAAGCAACGATGGTAGTTAACATTTCGTATACCTCGATATTTTGTGTGTGTGATCCATTTTCGCGCTGAACGCTTCCACTGTCATTGTTTACTTAAATGCCTTCCCAATACATCTCGTAGACACGCATTCGCAAACGTTACGTGTTCGGATTTATAAATAACATCAAATTAGCGCGCGCAAGCGACCGACTAAGTAATAAATAAGACATTACATAATTGTTTTATTTAACCGGGATGTGTTCAGTTGTCGTTTTGCAACAGAGTGTAAATGAGTCATGTCTGCACCTGACTGCTCGGCCTGTCAACTCAACTGCCCGTATTTGTACACATCACAGCGCACGTCTCACAAACAATTGCATAATTTACGCTGTTTATAGTTCTGCACGGTGAGAGCATACTACGTCGAGTACAGAAACCTGTGTAATCTTATTTCATAAAAGTTTTAATGGCATTCATATTCCTAAATATTTATTATCACATGCTTTCTCATTCAGAAAAAAATGATTTCCTCTATTTTTATTGTTTCTAGCTATTTCCTACCAACCGGCAATTTAACATTACATTAAAGGAACTAAGTGAAACTTAAAATTAAGAGTTCACGTAGTGCTCTCACTTCCCACTCTCCTGTCGAACAAAACAACCCAAGTGCATTACTGTGTTTCCGCACTATGCTCACTACATTCACTCAGACAGTTTACATCAATTGATTGTTTTTGAAATTCAAACGTATTGATTTAATTACGTTCAACTTTATGTTCATGATCTCATGGATATCGTTTGTTGCGTGTTGGAATTTGTTAACCAGCTCTTCCATAGTTTTAACAGTTTCGGAAAAAATATGGCAACTTTTTCCTCTGGTGTAATAATATAAAATACTTTACCTAATACTGTAAGTGAACGTCACTACAATTTTGGAGATAATGTCTGACATTAGAGAGTGCCACAAGCACTAAGTCAACGAACTGTGTTGTGAGTTGTTCGGATCTCCCTTTACAGTTTTTCGCAGCGACACTGTACAAACAAACGACCGTCGAAGGTAACCGAGCAACATCGGAATGGAAACCGATTCCGCAAAACACTCACTGAGCGAACTCTATAATGTAGTCGAGTAGGAAATCACCTCCGTTACTAGGACATAACCATATACATCGAAGTGTTACATTGGGCTTACAATTACTTTGAATAATGAATTATCAATTTGAATGCCATTGTGGTTAGCTTCCGAAACTGCACTTCCGAAATTTAGAGCATTCTGTTTTAATCTGTCTCAGTACAGATCATTGAGTGGGGCACCGTGTGCAGTCACTCCTCATAGGCCCGGAAAGTAGTGCTCCGAGCACCACATTTTTCCGCTAGAGCACCGTACAGTTAATAATGTAGCCTTCATTGGATCCAATCTTATCGAATGTAAAGAACAGTCAATTTAATTGAATTACTGAACTGAACGATCGTGAGTGGGTGGCGACACACGACAACAAGCATAGTAACCACTTTACTACCCACAGTATACACTGATTAACGTTTACACGTGTATACAGTTTTATTGTCAGTCATCAAAACAAAACTCTTAATAAGATATACGGTGTTAAGAGCAGTTAACAAGACACTCGAATTAATGACGAACGGTCGAAAGGAAATGAATTGGGTGTCACTCTTACGACACGATGTGTACGTATTGAATGACACAGACTAGTAGTGATAAAATCGAAGAATAAATTATCGGCGGACGTGACGTGCAACTAGTTCACGTAACGAGACAGTCGGCCGACTAGACGAATGGGTTATTTTTGGAGCCGCGTTGTGTGTACTGCCCACAAGACCACACAAGCCGCGATGTCAGCCGCCCAGCTTATTGTCGTAATATTTTCTCTTATCCCTTGTTAGCCGACCGCTGTGAGCCACGAGAAATTGATCACAAAACTGCATCCAATTCTACCATTTAAACGCACTTACGTGTTAGTCATTTGCTAGTTGTGGGAACCGCGTTGTGGATTTTACTCGATTTGCCTGGAATTGCAAGCAAAATGTTCTTACAATTATAATAAAAGAAAGGATGGTTTTCACAACAGAATGATATTTAATTGTAATAGTGTTACAATGAAATTTCATAATAAGTGTTATATTATTTATGAAAATTATACAAAAATTCGAAATATATCAGTAACATATTTCGGCGAGGAGTCGAAAGTTACTAAAATTTAAAGTAATAAAACAGTTTTTAAGCTATTATAAGCTTTTTAAAAATCCTCTCTTGCTCCGAGTATTGTTTATGATTTCCAGATAGGTAATTCCCCAATTGCTTAGTGACGTTTTGGTCCAATTGTCTGTTCTTGGGTCTTGGCTCACTTAGCTTCTATTCTTGTTTCACCGTTGGAAACATCTTGCCTGTCCTTGAGTTTTGGTTCACTTAACTCCTATTCTTATTACACCTTTGGAAACATCTTGCCTGTCCTTCTGTTTTAGCTCACTTAGCTCTTATTCGTGATACACCTGGAAACATCTTGCTAGTCCGTACTTTATTTTTAATTCAAATGAGTGACACCAGTCTGAGTTCTCCAGCTCCTTACGCAGTAACAGAATACAGTCGTACCACGCGTTTGCACTATTTCCAAATTCATCTGATAGGACTATTATCATTATTGATACTTTGTCCTACTACGAGTATTTATCACACCCCAAAGAGTTAAGAAAACTGTACAATAGAGACATTCTTTCGATGATTGGTAATCCATGGCTACCCGTCGCAGGCAGCCTGAATGCTGTTGAACTATGTCGTTTGATGGAGTCAGCAAGGAGTGGCACGTACTTCATATGATAGATGATCCGGTAAATAATAAAACTATAAAGGAAACAATATTTGTCAAATAAGGAGAAAGAAACATGTAAGTAAATGATTCTTGACCTAAAAGCAAATAAATAATATTAATTATTATTACTACAAGTTAATACGTGTTGGCAAGATCCTTGATGTTATTAAGAACGTAACTCAGAAAATAAGAGCAAGGAGGGTCGTTAGAAAGGTGTGAGAATAAAAAATGTTAAATAACCACACGATATTCGAGTTAAGACAGTTGTAAATGGGTAACGTAACGCTATCCGGAGATTTACAGTCTACAACCGCGTAAGAAAGCGCAACTATTGTGGTGGGTTTTCTTGTTTTGATTAGTTACATATGAAACTCCAGTTACACAGCGTCTTGTAGTTAGAGAATAAAACGCCAACCGGTGTATCCGCGCAAAGTTATGTTAAACTAAATCAACAAATAAGCACTAAAAGTACAATAACAGCAGCAGTACTAACTGGAATTTATACCGTATTACCTAGCGACTGTAATCTTTATGCAGTTTCGTTTAAATTGCTTTCAGGTCACTTGGTGTTTTGTTTGCCTCCCTCTCCGTGTTCGTTTGAGTGTGTGAGTCTCTGTTTTATATTTATTTTTACTTATTTCTCGTGCTCTGCTCTTTTTATGAGACACTTCAAGTGATCAAGCTGCGGACGGAAGGTTATTTTACGACTTAAGGCGTTGTTTCTCAAATCAAATAACATTCTTTGTAGGTCTTCGTCGGGTCTAAGTTAGACTGTGTTTACATAACTGACACTTTTGACACATAGGGAAAATTTTAGAAAATAAGAAGAAGGTTTGGAAATTCTTAAGAATAAGCAGTAAACAGTTATTACTTATTGTATATAAGATTATATTTATGTTAGGAATTAAAATATGAAATGTCTTTCCAAAGTTGATGAAAGCTGTGTATGTGGGTTCCTGATATTCTCCGTACTTTTCAGCGATCTAGGCTATTGTGAATATGTAATGTAAACGTGATCTGCTCTTCCTGAATCCATTCAGTTGGATATTGGGCCTCCGAGAGAATAGTCTCCGCTGTTGCATTCAGTCGTTTTGCTAGGATAGATCCATACAATTTGCATGAACAACCAATGACGTGGTCAATAAGCTACATAAGTTCAAGCATATGTGCGGGACTATCAGGAGAACTCTAAAATCAATGAGTAAAGAACGCGTCTGCAGTTCTATAAAGTATAATGGCCGTCCCCACACTTCGCTATAGGTCTGACAATTGGACTTTAACGTAATCCCAGGCCAATCGTATTTAACCGGCAGGAAGGACATTACTCAGGCACATGGTAAAATATACTCTTCAGGATCGTAGAAGATATGCAATTACACGGCAGAAACTGAATATTTTGAGAATGCTCGATAGGATTACCCAGTATCGTCAGTATCGGCTAAAATGGTTGGAAAATCCTAACAGAACAACTATTGCTTCATCCCCAAACAAGTATTGAATTATATAAGCTGAAACGACGAAGAGATGTGAGACATCCGAAAAAGCGTTGGAGTGACAGCTCTAGTATATCTGCTTGGGATCGGAACAAACAATTTTTGGTTTAATCCTTGTTGAAGATGATGATGACTAAATATATATGACTAAAATCTTTTCTATTAAACTGAATCTGTAAATTATGTGGCATCTACCAACAAAACAATTATCAGCTAATCTCCACGTTAAGAGTTAGCTCTAAGTGCTTAAGCGCTTTGAAGAGCTGCAACCAATGTGACATCATGCCAAGCGCCTGTGGGAATAAGTTTATAGCGAAGTTAGTATTTAAGAGTACTTTGCTGTATTTCGCCATGTTAGCTCTTCTCATCGATTCTCACCGCACAATCGTTTTTATTAGACTTACATAGTTTCGAAAGCAAATGAATCATTTTAGAACCTGCAAAGAAAACACTAATAGTGCACTCTGCATGCAGAATATGACGTTCGTTGAAAATCTGTCTTTATTATGTGAATAACATTATAATATGACCATTACCGGATAATATTCGTTTGCTTTGAATGTAATATTCTGTCATTTTTATAGGCTACGAATACGTTCAATGAAGTATAAGGCTACAAACCTCAGAGTTTTGTTTTTAGGAATGTATATATATTTAGTACATTTCCAAGGAAATAATTTGTTATTGACATAATCAATATAAGAAATATATAGAAAATACGTACTTTATAGGATTACAACCAATTTTGCTTTCTAAAAACCAAGAGCAGTTCAAAGTGTTCAGAATGTCCTCAAATTTGGATATTTTAACTCAAACAAATTGAACTCTCTAATATTTCCTTATACTACTAGAAAATAATAAGAAAAGGATGTTGGAAATTTTCGAATTTTTGACTGTTTTTCTGTACACTACTAAGGTAGTGCATTTAGCGTAGTTTTAGCCTATTTTTTGTACTGTGGTCTCTGACGTAAAGGACATGCATTATAGCAAATTGAATAAGGATTGACTCCAGCCTTCTATATTTCAGACTTTTTTCCTTCAGTCAGTTTAAAAGCTTCCGGTAACATTAATCTTTTGTAAAGACATTTAGCTGTTGTTTCCAAACCTAAGTTCAAACACGTGTTCATAATCTAAGAACGTGCTTGTTGACTGACCACGTCTAAGAACTGTAAAACCAGGAATAATTTCAGTTAAATTAATACGTTTCAATTAATTGCTTAATCTTTAGGTATGATAATGTTTTGAGTAATCTAATATTACCATAATGATTGTGGTCAGAAAAGGTTTAAGAAACTTTGATAAAAATAGAATGCTAATCAGGGAGGGTTTTACCTAAAATGTGGACCACAATTTATTTTAGTTTTTCTATTTATAGACAGTCATTGTCAATTTTGCATTTTACAAGTCAAAACGAAGTAAGTAGGGTGTATCTTAAATCCTGGTTATCTGTTTCCCTGTTCTTGAAATTAGGGTAACGGGCCGTAAAGTGTAAACTGGAGAACCTGATCGTGACAATAAAGTTCTGAATAATTCGTTCAACGCTTCTTCTTTAATAAGCCGCAATCGTCAGTCCATTAACTTATTTACAATGGCAACGTAATACCGTTTAGTTTTTGTACTGTGCTTTTGTCTTCTTTTGTAAACGTTTCAAATATTTCATACCTATTACTGAGACAACTTCAAATCATGATGATGAGATCGCACCAACAGAGAGTATGCTTATAAATGGACAAATAGTACTAAACAAAAGAGACATTATTGGGAAGTCTAAGTACATAGTGCACTTAGTTCAGACGACAAGTATAATGCTAGAGATAAGAATGAAGTGCAAAGAGGAATAGAAATGAAGAAACGGCAGTGGATGAAGCACAGCAAGGAATATCGCAAAATTACAGTCAAACTTTAATACACCGTGTACAGAATTAAGAGAGCTTTGCCGTGATGGCACCACCCTTATCTACGGTGAGGGAAGGGACAACCGGCACCCTTAATTGACAAACGCTTGACGGAAAACATGTCATACTGTACTCACGATTTACACCGTCCTATTGTATTGGGTAAATAATATTTATGGGCTCTTGTAAAATTCGAAACGTTCGAAACACAAAAATAAAAAGAATTATTTAAACAGTTGTAAACGAATGAATTACATTTTAGTGTGAATTTAAAGTAGACATTTGTTTAAAATATACTCGCGTTCAAAGTTTTGTTTATTTATTCGTCTGCTTACCGTTTGTTATTCGCATTCGCCTATTGAATTCTGCAAGCAAAAGAAAATTCAAATAAGTCTGGGGCTGTAGCGCATAAAGTACAAGGTGTTTATTTGCTTACAATAAGAGACGGCACAACAGTAGAAACAATTAATTCCACCAGTACGGCTTTGAATAAATTGATTGTCGAAAGCGAGCGGTACACCTGAGTTCGACTCGGCGTGCGGCGATAATTTGTCAGTGTTTGTGTCGATAAAGAATGCCAGTCGGCACGTACCCGCGTCTCTTTCCCAAAACCAATTCTAACTAATGCTATTAATTACCAGATAGTGTCTCCGCTCGGGGTATTTACCGGAATCGATAGTTGCAGTAGGAAAACAGTTGCCTCCGCGCGTTTTGACAAACGTCCCGATGGCCGCGTACCCATGGCCGCTGTTGCTGTAATCATCATTATATACACCACCTCTTATTGTGCCCAACGCCCGATAGAAATGCGATTTGCGCTGGCCTCTGTTTTCAAACAATTATACTGTGGGCATATTTACCCGCAACGCTGTGTGAAGGTATGAATGTGTTTTATGAATAATTCTATTATATTATTGCAGTTAACCTAGATTCGCGCTCGGTTACATTTGCAATATATAATTGCTATGCAAAATGCTAATTGCAAAATACATATATTCATGTAGAATTTATTTACATTGTAGAAACCATACTGCTGCCCGTGAGTAATTTGTTAAAGTCGTCCGGTTTAAGACGTAAGTTATACTTCTCGTTATAATCTCGTTCTGTGTGCCCGCTCCGCCATTGCTTTGTAATCCTCCGCTTCCGCCGCAACTTGTTTTTATTCTTTGCTTTCCTTTGTGCTCGTACTTAATGCGATATAAATACGGTAATGTATCACGCACTCACACTCTTGCACATTACACATACACATATATAATATATAATTACTTATTATTTAAACCATTTTTTCCTGTGCGACTTGAATTAGTAGTAACCAGATCTTATTACCCAATCTATTCTCATTCGAAAATATTTACAAAGGCTAAAAGTAACTATAATAAGAAAACATAGTTTTTAAACCGAACTTATAATCAAAAAGAAAAACTTCATAAATACCTTTTTAATATTCATTTTTAAAGTATCCAAGTCACTGTATTAAATAAATAATTGCTTATCTAATCCGTCGAGTGACTTACTTGTAATTTATCTTGACGCGTTTCAGGGCATATGCCCCATCTTCAGAATAATTCCTCTTCACAGAACGTCAGACATTAAGATTAAAATGTAATAAATTAAAATTAAAATCAATGGTTAAAACATTAACTCGTCAAAATATTAAAATATACTAAATGCTCAGAGGAGCACGCACTATCACAACATGAGTTCACTTCGCGTTATAGCCGGTGTACACCACCGCGATGTTACTCGCGCACTGACTGTCCGAGTAAACTGTTATCTGTGCAACGCATCTTGTATCACAATGGCCGTGTCGTACAAGGGATTTGACTTGAAGTTGAGTTGGTCGTTTAATATGAATCCGCCGTCTTCGTCTTTTTAAAATGTTTAAAGGTCTTGTAAATTTCGAATTCTTCTAATGTGTCCATATATCTGCCTTTTTTGCAAATGTGTAATGGTTTAAAGTTGGTGTCAAAATCGGTGTAGTTATGATTATTATTTACGAGGTGACGTGCAAAGTTGGATTTGAGAATATGGGTGTCGTTTTTTGGTAAATGTTCTTGGAAGCGTTTTTTGAACGCTCTGCCGGTTTGTCCGATATAGAAGCTGTTGCAATCGTCACATTGGATTTTATAGACACCTGTCCTCTGTTTTATTGGTTTGGCAGATTTATGGTGAAGAATTTTCTTAATGTTGTTTTCAGTCCGGAAAGTTAAAGTTATATTCAATTTTCTAAAAATGTTGGTTAATGTATGGGGTAAAGTTCGGCCGTAAATAGAAGTCATGTACGTGCTGTCTCGGTTACTACTCGGTTTTGTTTTCTTGTTATGTAACTTTTTCCGGTGTTTTTTTATCAAAGCATCGATCATAGAGCACGTATATCCATTGGCCTTAGCTATGTATTTAATGGTGTTGACTTCCTCCTGAAAGTCACTGATTTCTAACGGTATGGTGAGTAATCTATGTATGAAACTGTTATAGGCGGCCATTTTTTGCGGAAGAGGGTGATGGGAATCCGCGTGTATCGTGGCGTCGGTGGTGGTAGGTTTTCTATATACTTGGTATTGAAAACTATTGTCAAACCTTGTTATTGTTAGATCAAGTTATTATTTTCCTTTGAACCAGGAAAAGTACAGCGGGAGCAATTACTCAGCATTCGAAAGTCGTTGAGAAGCAGAAAGAGCACAATACTAAACGATACCTGTGTATTGTAGACTAAGAAAACGCGTTTGAATCTGTGGTATAGCACCAATGTTGAATAGTACTAAATGAAATGGGAGTCTCTCACATTCGCTGTAAGAAGGTGGCCACGGCTGGTGTAGTTTCTCTGTTCCTCAGTGGACAGCGAGTGAATAATGAGACAGGTCCATGATGGTTGCGCGGAGAGGTTAAGATTCGACTGTTAGGAAGTAACTTAATAATCTAAGGTATGGCAACTGACACTTTGATCATCGCTACATTTTGTCACTAACGGAAATAATGAAAGGAATGGACAGACGGTTTGGATGCAAATCATTCAAAAACAAAATTCATGATAATCGGTTATATCATAAATAGTTCAATAATTATAGATCGGAGAACACTTATTAATTAGTGAAGAAAGGGAATGTTCCGACGAAATTAAAAAATGGTTAATGATAGCAGATTAGTAACGAAAAATTCACGAAAGTAATGGAATATTTACCAAACGAGTTGATAAAACGATAATGACTGTTGAAACTGTGATGTCCCCAACAGTTTCCTACGCCTCCTGAAAGTTAGACGATGAACCAAGCAGACAGAAGCCTTTGAACTGTGGACCTACAAACGAATTCTCAGAGTGCCTTGTACGAAACTCAAAACGAGTACTTCGGTATTACATGAACTGCGGAGGAAAGACTAGTCATTGAAAGAGACGAGTGAGGCATGACGAGCCTATTTTGTACTAAGAGCTAGAAGGCCAGGGAATACGGATACGCAGTCCTACGAGGTAAAGGAGCAAACCTACTATCCTTCTAGCCCCACAGAATCTCAAGAGGGTAAAAGGACATTGGGGAAGAGTAGGATTTATAAATTTATAGGGATGTAAATACAATGGTTGATCAAAAAGATCGTTCGACTTTTGAATATACCGCGATAAAATACAGTTTTTGCGTGAAGTTGGCACACGTGTTTATGACAACTATCTAAAATTTTAGTTACATTGAATGTATACTTTAAATGTGACAGCTAAATGAATAAGTTGTGTCATAAGGCGACTACATTTTTTTTTTAATAGAAGATCAAGGGATGTGCATTAAATTCTCTGTAAATAATGAGACTTAATTCTCTAAAGTCGTGACAGCTTTTGGTGAGCCCGGTGTAGGGTCTACAAGAACGAACGGGCGGTCGACAAACGGTACAGATGTCCCAAGACGGTCGTGAATCAGTTTAAGTAACGACAGTAAGGCGAAGGTTGTGGTATTGTGTTCCACGGATTCTTCCGTTAATGAAGAGCATTATTTGGGCAGAGGAATCGGCCAGATTAACGGAGGAACAATTTAAGAAATCTGCACCATGACAATCCACATAATTGCATGTTCATGACGTTTTGACGAATAATACTGAAATCACCGTACTCTCTGTAAAATTGTCATTTGTGACTTTTCATCTTTACAAGAACGACAAAACGAAAGAGCTCAACGTGCTGTGATTGTTGAAGACATAAGCGAAACTCGCTGAGGCAGCTCAAGGTTATACTAGAGTATTCCAGAAATGTTTCGAAGATTGAAGAAAGGTGGCATAGTTGTGCTATATGCAATGAATATAACTTTGAAGAGACAACAAATATAAATAACTTAAAACAATTGTCAAAAGATCAAGAATTGCATTTTTTAAAAATCAGTTATCGTATGTTCAAGAGATAGATAACAATTTAATCAGTTGTCGTATGTGCACGAGATAACAATTTTGATACCTACGTTTAAAAACTGTGATATTTATTTAATCATATGTTTTCATTATTACATTACAGTAACATAAATTTTCTTTTTTTTTGTAATTTAAATAGCCAAAGGAAGGTAAATGGTGCTGAGCGAATGCGGTAGAGTCACAGATATACGTGTTATGTAAAATGTTTGTTCTGCGACTCGCTACAAATGATTGGTTGGGAAAAGTGATAAAGAAAGCTCGCTTGTATTCTTTAGATAGGTCGAGTGCTCATATTGTGTATGTGCGGGTGTGCGCGCTCGCACGCACACGCTGAGCTTCTTTGTCATCCCAGATACGATGAATGAATGTGTTCAAAGAGTTTTATCGAAGTCTCATTTTCCATTTTCAAGTGATTGTTGTGTTGAGCCTCGCCGGGCTGAAACTTCTTTTCGCGTCGCCTAAAACTATTTCGCTTTCAGAAACAACTTCAATCTGTACCAAATGCACTGTACCGTACACACAAACACGCGATCACAATACATTCGCCGATAAATTGTTATTTGGTTTTTACAAAACTTACTGAACACGATGCTTACGGCGTGTGAGCTTATTCTTTACCTAACCGTAGATATTATCATCCAATCATGGTACCATTACATTTACATTATATTTACACAATAATATTATACGTATTGTATATAAATACATACGAAACATAATATAACAATATCTTTATTTTCTACTGTTATACTTTTCCCCTCTCTTTCTCTCCCGTTCCCTCTACCGTGTTTAGCTTATAACGTACAGCTTAAATAACTATTCCGTAAGACGCTGCGAAATGTAAGTGTTTTGGGCACTCAATGTGAAAATTGTCCAAAGCGTAGACAGGTGGAGAACGCGGCAAGTAGGCCTACCCAAAACAACGTGTTACGTACAACAGTGTTTTCTGCAAATGTAGTTTAATGGATGACTAACAAGTGAAGGAAAATGATTATCCATTTGTCGACGTCCCCGTCGTGACAACTAGCTGCTAGGGAGTTGTTTTCAAACAATAATGCACATAATATTTGTACAAAAGAGGTTTGAAAACGATGATTTTAAAGAAAATTTAAGAAACTTTTCCTGAAAAAATGAGTGCTATAGGTTGTCTGTAGTAATTGTAAATGTATGTAATTGCAATTATAATAAATAAACATCTGAAATCAGTTTCTTGAACTACTTTCCATTTACGAAAGTCTGCTTAAAAATATATGAGTTTAAGCAGGCATGTTTAAAAGAAGGTCATTTCGAAATTAAAATGGTAAATGTATTTGTTTGTATTGAACGTATAAGTGTAAAAGTCTGTACTCAACGGTGGTTGTAGGAAAAAGTGTTTTCACATAATCGCAAAACTGATGTTTGAAAAACAGAAAGACGTATTGTACAAAAATAGGAAACACTAAAAAATTAATTGGCCCTACAGACGTATCTGTTTTGGGAAACCTATAGGCTTAACTCCAAAAACACTACAATAATAAAATAAAACAACTGTATAAAACGTGGTATAGAAGGTAGGGGCAATAAAGAGTAGATTTAAAAAAACGAAAAAAGTAAATAATAGGTTACTACAAAAGCGACGATTTACAAATGAAACCAAGATCTGGTAAAAACTAGTGCAAACAATTTTGTATCATATGCAACTGACACTAACCCACAATTCACCAAACGTCCAAGTTAAAAGTTATTTTTATTTTTAAAAAGACAGTTTTTATTTTATAGTTTCAGAAAACAAGTAGGTATTCTTAATCCTACGAATAACTTTTAGCTTAATAGGCCTATATGTATTACTATTTCTTCATTTGTGATTTAAACAATTCCAGTTTTACCAAATTATCAACTGAGTCACACAACCGATATAGAAAACGTCTGCCGATAAGAAATCGATGTAATAAAATATTATCATCGTTGTGGCACTTTACCCTTAGTAATGAGCACAGTCGCCGTACCGTTTTAAATGTTCTACTCGGGCACAAAAACCGTGCCACAGCGTTGTTGTGTATTCACTGAGAGAAAATATTAATTTCAAATGCAGTTGTCAGACGTTATGTTATGGCAACATTGTTCCAGTCGTTGCAGTGCAGACGTTTTTCACTCGGCCATTAAGAATTCCGTTTAACGTGGCGGACTGTCTTGCGCGTAGTCGTGGCGTAATGAAAGTTTAGCGTAAACAACGTTCTTACGTCACTTACTGTTATGTCGTTTACATAAAACGTTATCACTGCCCCACGTATTACTGTGTCGTCGACGCCGTCCGCTGGTTTTTTGCCTTCCAGTGGATCATATTTTTAATTTACGAGGTCTGTCTATAATGTAATGAGACTCACCTTTTTCCCACGAAATAGTATACTAGTTTTACTATATCTACTAGTAAAGGCACTGGAACTTATAGAACTTAAGCACACTTTCTTACCGTATTTTATTCTGAAACGATTTGTTACAGTTCGGGGTACAGTACATGGGTAAATTTATTTATTTGTCGGCTTTCAAGCTCCGAGTCAACCATATTATATGTTGAAACTTTCGAGTTTATCAGCTGTGGTTTGATGTTAAAAACGATATCTTCGTAACTGTCTGACATTTCGACGCCTGGAACGTCGTCACCATCCGAGTCAGGAACTGATAACAGTGCAGATTTTCCAAAAACCGGTAAAAAAGATATCATTGTTACTTTCTCTTTTAATATTTATTATTTTCTCTGATGACTATAATGTTTTGTTACTTTCATAAAACAAATTCTTAACTTTATCAGTTTCGATTGCGCCATAATTTGTATATTTTCTAAACTTAAGTTGCAATAAAAAAAATGGGCGTGTCGTGGTACACACGTGAGAAGTGAGAAATTCAGTGTCGAGTGCCGAGCGAACTGATTCAACGTGTAAAAAGGTTGCTCGTATTTGGAATAAGAGATATTTTGCTATAAAGAATTAAGATTCAGAACCATTGGGCTTTATTATTTTCTTTTAATATTAATACTATCTCGGCCAAAGGCATGCAGTCGGGATCTCGAATTAGTTTTTTGCGTGTTTCTGCACATCATAAAACTACAGCTATACAGACAGCAGAATGACGAAAACACGACGGGTCGGTCCATTGAAGCTGATAAGCTACGGTTGATGAACTCCAACTGTGGCAACGTAGTGGGAACGTGGACTGAAACAGTAATCTCGTCTTAATACCGGTGCACTCTAATCCGTACAGAGAAACAGTGTTGGCAAGTGCCATACCTTTAAGACCACATTAATAGTCTACAACAAAATCTTACGACTGTCATAATTTTGGCCGAGACAGTATCGGAGACAACTGTGCGCGTGGTGAAGCGGGATTTTACATAAATAGATGTTCAGGTTTTGTCTGAATAAAAAAGTTGTCTGCGTTTCGTTAAAAAAGACATATATCTAAAATGTTTCGTAAATAAACACAAGTTGCGGATTAAACTGTAAACAAACTGGCGGACGACAAACGCTAGGAAAAGAGACGAAAGAAAATAAACCCCCCAGAAGAAAAGTAAGACAAACATCGCGCATAAGCTGACAGAAACTTGGATCGCTTATAAAGAAGACGATGCATTAACTTACGTCAACAGATGAATGTCAGTCTGCAGAAACAAGACGGCACTATGTTTTTATTAACTCGCTCTGTGTTTATACCCGCCATTGTAGTCACAAAGTATACCTTACGCTGCGTCTGATGTTTTATCGTCAATCGCAGTTTCAGAGTTTTAATTTACAAAGCAAAATTGAATTGCGTTCAAATAAAAAAAAGAAACAACGTTTTCAAAATAAAACAATTAAATCTCGTCGAACGTGAATTTAATCATGTAGATTTCAAGCGGCCGTATATATATTCACGTATGCACGTTTACAATTTAAAGAGTTTCTTTACTTTAATGTCGCTGTAAATATTTATTCGAGATCCGCGGATCGGCCGCCATTGTTTTGTAGAGCGTTTAATTTAATGCAACGTTTTAATTTTTGGAACGGCGCAGAAACTAGTGAACTGATTTCCAGCATAATGCTGTGTTAATGCGATACACCCGATTTGAATCGCATATGTGGGTTATCGTAATAATGACGGTTTTGTTTTATAAATTATAAATGGTAAGTGACGTATACACAACAGCCAACGTACAAACAGCAGCAATTAATTAAGTTCGGCCGGAGCGGTGAAATATAATTCTACGAATAATTGCTAAAACTAGTGAAATATCACGGAACTTTCCGACCGTGTTAATTATTTCCGCCGCTGTGGTGTGAAATATTCAATCCATATACTGCGCGCTCCTATTTTAGATGTATCGGTTGGTTAAACAGACTGTATTGTTTTCTTCGTATCGATACTGGAAATGATAATTCAATAATTGCCGGCAGCTTGCTATGAATACTGCTGACTGAATCTCGTCTGGTTAATCACAATATTAAGGCAGCACACCTCTGTCTGACCCTCTTCACGACTGCCTCTCTCCTCTCTTACGTTCGACTTCGCGCCTACCTGTCACATACACTCTCACACTTACGTCGCACGCTGCCTGCGTTTGTCTATTTCCCTAACTACGCCTCTGGCTCCTTTGTCAGCTCGTATTTATCCATTAGCTGATGTCTTTATGCCCTCTCCCTTCAAGCTATTCTTTGTATCTCACTTGCCTGTTTACCTGTTTACATAGTGGCGCAAAAGTCACTTGACAAGGAGAATAAATAAGCCCTTTAAATTAAAAAAAATTAATAAGCTCGTTAATCTACTGCACTACATTTTATTTTGCCTATAATTGTGACATTAAAAAATCGATAGCATTATCTTGATTGGTTATCACTTCATTATTGTTTTAATGATAGTGAAAATAATTTTAGTGGACTGTGTTAGTAATGCAGATCTATGTCGCAGAATATGTAAATTTTGGACACAATAAATATAAATTATTGTCACAGTAAGTGAAAAAAAGGTCTAATTGTTAAATTTATTTTTAATTCAACTATCAAGTCACTTTTGCGCTACCTTATAGCTTACTTTATCTATATCTCTATATATAACTCAGTGTACAAATTAATTACGCGCGCGCGTGTAATATAACTTTTTATGAAATTACTTAAATTGCGGAACGGTTTCGTCGAGGACCGGGGTTATCCCTTTCGTTAGTGCTTGGTTTCGAAGTTAGGCGAGTGGGTGAGTGTCAGAGACACACACACACACACACACACACACACACACACACACACACACACACACACACACACACACACACACACACACACACACACACACACACACACACACACACACACACACACACACACACACACACACACACACACACACACACACACACACACACACACACACACACACACACACACACACACACACAGAGAGAGAGAGAGAGACAGAGAGAGAGACGTGTGTGTGTGTGTGTGCGTGTGCAGAAAATTTGCTTGTAAATATACAAAAGTGCCTTGGGGGACTAAATGGTTAGAGTTTTATAATAGGCAGGAAATTAATATTACATTTCAAGACATACTTGCTAAAGTGTTAAACTGGAGCAAGTCACTTATTGTTAAACTGATTTTTTTTTTAAACAATTCCCTGAGTGATGAGAGATTTTTGGACTTGGTCTAACATCGATTAGATTGTTTCTGATGTAAGACGGATTAACAGAATATAAATATTATAATTTTTAATTCATAAAAATGTATATTAAAATAAGGAAATATGATATTTTGAGAGGCATATTGTAACATTACATTTGGAACAACTAATATCGTACCTGATTTAATGAAGACTTTGGTTGAGAAGCTAACAAGGAGAACAATATCTTCCAAGATGATAGTGGAGAGGAATGACTAACCATTTCAGACTGACTAGTAAGACAACTGACCGTACCCAAATTAATGATTTAGGCTAAGTGATGCAAAATACCTTCAATCCCAATTATGACATGAATTTTCAGTATTGACCAAATAAAGAATTATAAAGACAGACGGCTTATGAACCAGTACTATAAAGAAACAAATGGTTTCATTTAATGTATCATAATATCCAGATAATCAAAATACAAATTGAGGGATAATAGGCCCAAACATGTAACATTATGTAAAAGAAATATTAGTAAATAATTAAGTTAATTGATGTAACGAAAATATAAATATACCTTATTATAGATACATAAACCATACAAATAATTGTAACATATAGTGTTCATAAGATTGTCCAGTAAACAACAAATAATGACATGGTCATTATAACAGTTATAACAAGAGTGAAGCATAACATAGACAGTGTCAGAGTAATTGATAAATTAACTGACAAAGACTAATTAGTTAGTACAGAATTTGTTTTATAAATGTGCATGTTATTAGGTTTAAGCACATTGTTTTATTATCATAGTATTTGTGTTGTTTTTTGTATGTAATAGGTGGAACAGTTATTTTAAAAGAATATCAATTAAATGATATTAGTTTCATGTTTTATGTTAACAAATATAACCATAGAACTGGTGTTAAACAGTTATAAATTGATTTGGCAAAGCGGAATAGACTATAAAAGATGTTATGGCTAAGTGTCAAACAATTATACAGTTTAGGTAAAAAAAAAACAGTTAATTTGTTTAAGGATTCAGTAAAATCATAGCCATGTGTGCATGAATTTAAAATAATAGAATAGTATGTCTTTTGTTTTGATAAAATAATGTTATGTGTTAAACAGTTTTTATAATTGTTAAAAGATAATTTAACTGAAAAAGATTTTAAACATGGTGATGAAAATAACACCAGTACATAGGCCAGGTGAAACCAACTTTAGTAAATTTTGAATAATAATATTAGAGATTTTGTAAAACAAATGTGAAGGGATAAATATATTTATAGTCAATTGTGTACACAACGAATATAGAAACAAAATAATACATATCAAGTTATTTAAGAAAATTTCATATAACAAAATTGTAACATCTGTAGTTCTTAAGTAAAAATAGGCATGTTTAGTGTCTAAATGTAACAAATGTAAAGATCAAAATAATGCTGATAATGGTTTTAAATTCCCGTTCAGTATAGAAAAGTTATTTTAATTTAAAGATTTTGAACAAAATTTAGACTTTGAAATAATGAAGGTATGTGACAATGTATATCCGAATTAGCCAACCAGATTCCAAGTCTACCCTAAGTAACCAGAAATTTCGGATAAATAAAATGAGACTTCTTTGACAACGAGCTTAGCGGATAGACGCGTTTGTAAAACGTCCGACATATTATATAATAAACAGTGTAAAAAACGATACAAACATATTAATACTGTTAGAAGTAAACAAAACGAACCTTTTACACTAAGAGAAGATATACAACAATTATATGAGAGAGAAGACCCAAGAACCAGGAAGAAGATCTGAAGTGGACGAGGACCCTGTATTCGACAAGAACCATAAAAGAAGAGGATTTGGTGATTTTTGACAACTTATTATATTGTGCATCAACACCCACATTTGTATACACGACTTTTTAAATACTAATCAACTAAAACTACAGACACCATATCACACCAACACCAAGAACACTCACTAATAACACGATTTGAGATTGACACCTTTTCAAACACCACAAGAACCTTTGATTTTCATAATAATTATTAAAGCCTAAATTAGACATAACCTATTTGAACTGATAACCACTATACAACTGCCTGTGTGCACGTTACACTTTAACATTGTAATATCCTTTAATTGTATAACTTGTATTTTGATTTATAGAATAATATTTTGTTTAATTGTAATCCCCGAACCATATACGCCCTGAGATACTTTATTTTTTAATAGAAACGTTAACGAAGCATTGGTTTGGTCTGAAAGAAAAGAAAAATACTGAATGTTGGCTATTACTGCCAACTGGTAAAAAGAAGACTTTTAATTTGCGCCACAATTGTGATTATCCTGTTCAAATTTAAGAACCATTAACAGTGTTTTTTATGAATAAAGTAATTCCTATATGGATATACGTTTGATGCTAATTTGTGTCGTTATTATTGCTGCTCTATTTAGGAAATAAATTCACAGATTGCAGCGGACACGACGGTTGGCAACGTTGAGTGACGTCACGGAAACGTGCGGTACAGTGGGAGCAAGCGGCAAATTACGAAACCATTCGCCGTCCTACATAACACATTCATAATTACAAATTGACGACTCCAGTGCGAGTTAGTCGCTACATTATTTATCTATATTATAAATTGACACTTCCAACGGGCGGTGTATGTAATTCAAGTGCACACAACACAAGATACAAGTAACCTATTCCTGATAACATTGTACGTAACGAATATATTCTTATCGTTACAAGTTGACGAACCTGAAGTGAGGCTACATTTCAAGAATTAAGTAACCCTATAAGAATTTATCAATAATTGGTTACAAATTGACGAACCCAACGCGGGGCTTTACAAAAGAAGGACGTTAGCCCTGATTTATCGTTTTATTACAAATTGGCGAACCAACGTGTGAGGCGTGTAATTTAATATAAATTATTATTAATAGACAAACAAGCAAAAATAAACAAAATGAGGAAGCGAGAAGTATCACGCAAAAGAGCGGTCGAAGCCGAGAAAGTAGACGAATTAGATATGAAAGATAAAGAAGCAACACCGGTCGAAGAAGTAGAAGTAATAATAAGAGAGGACCGAGGAGATAAACAAGAACCGGGCAAAGTTACAGAGAGCGTTGACCTGAAGAGCCTTATGGAATGTATAAAACAGTATTATGAGGATATCAATAAGACATGGGACGAGGGCATTAAGGATTTGAAGGAAGACTTGAGTAAGAAAATGGAGGAAATGACCAAAGAAATATTAAATGATAATAAACTGTTTAGGGAAGAATTAAGAAATAATAGGGCCAAAGAAATAAAAAATGATAGCAAACCAGAAACAGAAGAAATACCAAACGCCAAAACAGAGGATCCAGTAGTAGTATTACCTGAAAAGAAATCTAACGGAAACAAAGAAAATACTAAAGATAGTGAAGTGGAACCAAAGAAAGTAAGAAGAACGCATCTAAAGAATTTAATAAAAACACCGGAAGAATGGGAGATGATGAACAATGGGTTAATTAATATACGGAATATCCCAATTACCAAAAATGAAGAAATCATGTTCGACCATTACACCAAATTTACAAAACTATACCCCATTAATCGGGCAACTACAAAAAAGATTTTACAAATAGTGATCCAACAATACATACCAGAGTTAGGAGCTCCACGATCAATTATTACCGATCACGGAACTCAATTTCGAGGAAGGGTCTGGAAGGAGACTTTGTTAGACTTAGGTGTCAAGACATATAAAACATCTGTCTATCACCCAAATAGCAACCGGGCGGAAAGAGTACTGAGGGAGGTCGGCCGTATACTCAGGACATATTGTTTTGATAAACACCAGAAGTGGAGTGACTACATTACACAAACAGAGAGCTTTATCAGCTTAGCTTACCATGAAGCAATACAAGATACTCCATATACCATAATGCATGAAAGACTACCACCCCGAGAAATTAGTGAAATAATCAATTTCCCAAACAACCCAGCTTACCAGTTCGACAACGTGAGATTCCACAGCAAACTGAATGAACAAGTGGAGAAAAGAAGGAAAAAATACAAAATAATTCAGCAGAAAATGATCCAGTACAAGATTGGAGACAAAGTATTGTTAAAAAACCGCGAATTGCCAAGTTCTAAGGAAGGAATAGCCAAAAAGCTATTATTACTGTATAATGGACCATATGTTGTTAAAAAAACAATAACAATAATACTTATGTCATTAGTGATGTGGAAACAAAAAAGATTAAGGGGACATACAACCAAGTTTCCTTAAAAATGTATTATGAACCTAATAAACAAAGTTATAAAACCACCAAAATTCTAAAAAAAAAAATAGTAAGATCAACTTACAACTAATTATTTATGAGAATTAATATGGAATTGAAGAATTTATTATTACAATACCACAAAATTCAAAGAATATAGTAAGCTCATCTTACCAACTTTGATAATTCAGAATATAATTTTAAATGAAGCCAAATAAACAAATTTGAATATCTCAGAATTTAGATAAATAGTAAGGACAACTTACAGTACAGTTTGATAATGTTATTATGAATCAAGCAGATAAACAACTGGGAATAAATTTCCAAATTCTAAACAAAATAAGCACCTCTTATTAAATTTAATTATGAATTTATTATTGGAATATAAAAGAGGGATGTAACATCCATAAATCAGAAGAAACCATAGTGCTATAAAACGAATAAGGAAGGACAAATGTAGACAATCGACGATGAAAATAAGACAAGACTAGAAACGAATTTACTACAAATAACCTGTCATGATTGTGAGAGAATTGACAACAACTAGATACACATACTTGTTATGTTTTAATTGAATGAAGATAGTGAATGAAAAAATGAAGTTTAAAGAGTACTGATAAAGAAGGAAGGAAGATAGTACCAATTGAAAATAAAAAATGTTATTAATATCGCCACAAGAAAATAAACATCTGAAAGAATCAATGGAAAGAAATATTTAGATCTGAGAAGTTAGACTGAGTGAACAATCCCAAGAATATATTATATTATTTTTATTTGATTTAGTCGTGAATAGACTAGTGATTATTAAATGTGATTGACTGACGAGATAGCTCCAGCATCGATATTATTTATGTATTATTTATTGTAAGGACAGCGGGGTATTAGGTCAAGAGAGCCCCCCGACTGATTCCAGAATATATGGTGATTAATTTGTTAGGGAAGTAACATGTTCCAGGGATAGAACACTTATAATTAAAGACAAGTATACCAGATCATAATAAGAATAACAAATGATAATGTGAAAGATAAGATAATTGATAATTTCAACAAAAACAATATTTTATTAAAATGATCAAATTTGGTGGCAGGGTAGTATGTAACATTACATTTGGAACAACTAATATCGTACCTGATTTAATGAAGACTTTGGTTAAGAAGCTAACAAGGAGAACAATATCTTCCAAGATGATAGTGAAGAGGAATGACTAACCATTTCAGACTGACTAGTAAGACAACTGACCGTACCCAAATTAATGATTTAGGCTAAGTGATGCAAAATACCTTCAATCCCAATTATGACATGAATTTTCAGTATTGACCAAATAAAGAATTATAAAGACAGACGGCCTATGAACCAGTACTATAAAGAAACAAATGGTTTCATTTAATGTATCATAATATCCAGATAATCAAAATACAAATTGAGGGATAATAGGCCCAAACATGTAACATTATGTAAAAGAAATATTAGTAAATAATTAAGTTAATTGATGTAACGAAAATATAAATATACCTTATTATAGATACATAAACCATACAAATAATT
Organism: Magicicada septendecula; assembly: GCA_034769895.1. Lineage (NCBI taxonomy): Eukaryota > Metazoa > Arthropoda > Insecta > Hemiptera > Cicadidae > Magicicada > Magicicada septendecula. The sequence continues at coordinate 219,295,320 of CM068369.1, read as the reverse complement.
GTAACATATAGTGTTCATAAGATTGTCCAGTAAACAACAAAGAATGACATGGTCATTATAACAGTTATAACAAGAGTGAAGCATATCATAGACAGTGTCAGAGTAATTGATAAATTAACTGACAAAGACTAATTAGTTAGTACAGAATTTGTTTTATAAATGTGCATGTTATTAGGTTTAAGCACATTGTTTTATTATCATAGTATTTGTGTTGTTTTTTGTATGTAATAGGTGGAACAGTTATTTTAAAGGAATATCAATTAAATGATATTAGTTTCATGTTTTATGTTAACAAATATAACCATAGAACTGGTGTTAAACAGTTATAAATTGATTTGGCAAAGCAGAATAGACTATAAAAGATGTTATGGCTAAGTGTCAAACAATTATACAGTTTAGGTAAAAAAAAAACAGTTAATTTGTTTAAGGATTCAGTAAAATCATAGCCATGTGTGCATGAATTTAAAATAATAGAATAGTATGTCTTTTGTTTTGATAAAATAATGTTATGTGTTAAACAGTTTTTATAATTGTTAAAAGATAATTTAACTGAAAAAGATTTTAAACATGGTGATGAAAATAACACCAGTACATAGGCCAGGCGAAACCAACTTTAGTAAATTTTGAATAATAATGTTAGAGATTTTGTAAAACAAATGTGAAGGGATAAATATATTTATAGTCAATTGTGTACACAACGAATATAGAAACAAAATAATACATATCAAGTTATTTAAGAAAATTTCATATAACAAAATTGTAACATCTGTAGTTCTTAAGTAAAAATAGGCATGTTTAGTGTCTAAATGTAACAAATGTAAAGATCAAAATAATGCTGATAATGGTTTTAAATTCCCATTCAGTATAGAAAAGTTATGTTAATTTAAAGATTTTGAACAAAATTTAGACTTTGAAATAATGAAGGTATGTGACAATGTATATCCGAATTAGCCAACCAGATTCCAAGTTTACCCTTATTAACCAGAAATTTCGGATAAATAAAATGAGACTTCTTTGACAACGAGCTTAGCGGATAGACGCGTTTGTAAAACGTCCGACATATTATATAATAAACAGTGTAAAAAACGATACAAACATATTAATACTGTTAGAAGTAAACAACACGAACCTTTTACACTAAGAGAAGAACAACAATTATATGAGAGAGAAGACCCAAGAACCAGGAAGAAGATCTGAAGTGGACGAGGACCCTGTATTCGACAAGAACCATAAAAGAAGAGGATTTGGTGATTTTTGACAACTTATTATATTGCGCATCAACACCCACATTTGTATACACGACTTTTTAAATACTAATCAACTAAAACTACAGACACCATATCACACCAACACCAAGAACACTCACTAATAACACGATTTGAGATCGACACCTTTTCAAACACCACAAGAACCTTTGATTTACATAATAATTATTAAAGCCTAAATTAGACATAACCTATTTGAACTGATAACCACTATACAACTGCCTGTGTGCACGTTACACTTTAACATTGTAATATCCTTTAATTGTATAACTTGTATTTTGATTTATAGAATAATATTTTGTTTAATTGTAATCCCCGAACCATATACGCCCTGAGATACTTTATTTTTTAATAGAAACGTTAACGAAGCATTGTTTTGGTCTGAAAGAAAAGAAAAATACTGAATGTTGGCTATTACTGCCAACTGGTAAAAAGAAGACTTATAATTTGCGCCACAATTGTGATTATCCTGTTCAAATTTAAGAACCATTAAACAGTGTTTTTTATGAATAAAGGAATTCCTATAAGGATATACGTTTGATGCTAATTTGTGTCGTTATTATTGCTGCTCTATTTAGGAAATAAATTCACAGATTGCAGCGGACACGACGGTTGGCAACGTTGAGTGACGTCACGGAAACGTGCAGTACAGTGGGAGCAAGCGGCACATTACGAAACCATTCGCCGTCCTACATAACACATTCATAATTACAAATTGACGACTCCAGTGCGAGTTAGTCGCTACATTATTTATCTATATTATAAATTGACACTTCCAACGGGCGGTGTATGTAATTCAAGTGCACACAACACAAGATACAAGTAACCTATTCCTGATAACATTGTACGTAACGAATATATTCTTATCGTTACAAGTTGACGAACCTGAAGTGAGGCTACATTTCAAGAATTAAGTAACCCTATAAGAATTTATCAATAATTGGTTACAAATTGACGAACCCAACGCGGGGCTTTACAAAAGAAGGACGTTAGCCCTGATTTATAGTTTTATTACAAATTGGCGAACCAACGTGTGAGGCGTGTAATTTAATATAAATTATTATTAATAGACAAACAAGCAAAAATAAACAAAATGAGGAAGCGAGAAGTATCACGCAAAAGAGCGGTCGAAGCCGAGAAAGTAGACGAATTAGATATGAAAGATAAAGAAGCAACACCGGTCGAAGAAGTAGAAGTAATAATAAGAGAGGACCGAGGAGATAAACAAGAACCGGGCAAAGTTACAGAGAGCGTTGACCTGAAGAGCCTTATGGAATGTATAAAACAGTATTATGAGGATATCAATAAGACATGGGACGAGGGCATTAAGGATTTGAAGGAAGACTTGAGTAAGAAAATGGAGGAAATGACCAAAGAAATATTAAATGATAATAAACTGTTTAGGGAAGAATTCAGAAATAATAGGGCCAAAGAAATAAAAAATGATAGCAAACCAGAAACAGAAGAAATACCAAACGCCAAAACAGAGGATCCAGTAGTAGTATTACCTGAAAAGAAATCTAACGGAAACAAAGAAAATACTAAAGATAGTGAAGTGGAACCAAAGAAAGTAAGAAGAACGCATCTAAAGAATTTAATAAAAACACCGGAAGAATGGGATATGATGAACAATGGGTTAATTAATATACGGAATATCCCAATTACCAACAATGAAGAAATCATGTTCGACCATTACTCCAAATTTACAAAACTATACCCCATTAATCGGGCAACTACAAAAAAGATTTTACAAATAGTGATCCAACAATACATACCATAGTTTGGAGCTCCACGATCAATTATTACCGATCACGGAACTCAATTTCGAGGAAGGGTCTGGAAGGAGACTTTGTTAGACTTAGGTGTCAAGACATATAAAACATCTGTCTATCACCCAAATAGCAACCCGGCGGAAAGAGTACTGAGGGAGGTCGGCCGTATACTCAGGACATATTGTTTTGATAAACACCAGAATTGGAGTGACTACATTACACAAACAGAGAGCTTTATCAACTTAGCTTACCATGAAGCAATACAAGATACTCCATATACCATAATGCATGAAAGACTACCACCCCGAGAAATTAGTGAAATAATCAATTTCCCAAACAACCCAGCTTACCAGTTCGACAACTTGAGATTCCACAGCAAACTGAATGAACAAGTGGAGAAAAGAAGGAAAAAATACAAAATAATTCAGCAGAAAATGATCCAGTACAAGATTGGAGACAAAGTATTGTTAAAAAACCGCGAATTGCCAAGTTCTAAGGAAGGAATAGCCAAAAAGCTATTATTACTGTATAATGGACCATATGTTGTTAAAAAAACAATAACAATAATACTTATGTCATTAGTGATGTGGAAACAAAAAAGATTAAGGGGACATACAACCAAGTTTCCTTAAAAATGTATTATGAACCTAATAAACAAAGTTATAAAACCACCAAAATTCTAAAAAAAAAAATAGTAAGATCAACTTACAACTAATTATTTATGAGAATTAATATGGAATTGAAGAATTTATTATTACAATACCACAAAATTCAAAGAATATAGTAAGCTCATCTTACCAACTTTGATAATTCAGAATATAATTTTAAATGAAGCCAAATAAACAAATTTGAATATCTCAGAATTTAGATAAATAGTAAGGACAACTTACAGTACAGTTTGATAATGTTATTATGAATCAAGCAGATAAACAACTGGGAATAAATTTCCAAATTCTAAACAAAATAAGCACCTCTTATTAAATTTAATTATGAATTTATTATTGGAATATTAAAGAGGGATGTAACATCCATAAATCAGAAGAAACCATAGTGCTATGAAACGAATAAGGAAGGACAAATGTAGACAATCGACGATGAAAATAAGACAAGACTAGAAACGAATTTACTACAAATAACCTGTCATGATTGTGAGAGAATTGACAACAACTAGATACACATACTTGTTATGTTTTAATTGAATGAAGATAGTGAATGAAAAAATGAAGTTTAAAGAGTACTGATAAAGAAGGAAGGAAGATAGTACCAATTGAAAATAAAAAATGTTATTAATATCGCCACAAGAAAATAAACATCTGAAAGAATCAATGGAAAGAAATATTTAGATCTGAGAAGTTAGACTGAGTGAACAATCCCAAGAATATATTATATTATTTTTATTTGATTTAGTCGTGAATAGACTAGTGATTATTAAATGTGATTGACTGACGAGATAGCTCCAGCATCGATATTATTTATGTATTATTTATTGTAAGGACAGCGGGGTATTAGGTCAAGAGAGCCCCCCGACTGATTCCAGAATATATGGTGATTAATTTGTTAGGGAAGTAACATGTTCCAGGGATAGAACACTTATAATTAAAGACAAGTATACCAGATCATAATAAGAATAACAAATGATAATGTGAAAGATAAGATAATTGATAATTTCAACAAAAACAATATTTTATTAAAATGATCAAATTTGGTGGCAGGGTAGTATGTAACATTACATTTGGAACAACTAATATCGTACCTGATTTAATGAAGACTTTGGTTAAGAAGCTAACAAGGAGAACAATATCTTCCAAGATGATAGTGAAGAGGAATGACTAACCATTTCAGACTGACTAGTAAGACAACTGACCGTACCCAAATTAATGATTTAGGCTAAGTGATGCAAAATACCTTCAATCCCAATTATGACATGAATTTTCAGTATTGACCAAATAAAGAATTATAAAGACAGACGGCCTATGAACCAGTACTATAAAGAAACAAATGGTTTCATTTAATGTATCATAATATCCAGATAATCAAAATACAAATTGAGGGATAATAGGCCCAAACATGTAACATTATGTAAAAGAAATATTAGTAAATAATTAAGTTAATTGATGTAACGAAAATATAAATATACCTTATTATAGATACATAAACCATACAAATAATTGTAACATATAGTGTTCATAAGATTGTCCAGTAAACAACAAAGAATGACATGGTCATTATAACAGTTATAACAAGAGTGAAGCATATCATAGACAGTGTCAGAGTAATTGATAAATTAACTGACAAAGACTAATTAGTTAGTACAGAATTTGTTTTATAAATGTGCATGTTATTAGGTTTAAGCACATTGTTTTATTATCATAGTATTTGTGTTGTTTTTTGTATGTAATAGGTGGAACAGTTATTTTAAAGGAATATCAATTAAATGATATTAGTTTCATGTTTTATGTTAACAAATATAACCATAGAACTGGTGTTAAACAGTTATAAATTGATTTGGCAAAGCAGAATAGACTATAAAAGATGTTATGGCTAAGTGTCAAACAATTATACAGTTTAGGTAAAAAAAAAACAGTTAATTTGTTTAAGGATTCAGTAAAATCATAGCCATGTGTGCATGAATTTAAAATAATAGAATAGTATGTCTTTTGTTTTGATAAAATAATGTTATGTGTTAAACAGTTTTTATAATTGTTAAAAGATAATTTAACTGAAAAAGATTTTAAACATGGTGATGAAAATAACACCAGTACATAGGCCAGGCGAAACCAACTTTAGTAAATTTTGAATAATAATGTTAGAGATTTTGTAAAACAAATGTGAAGGGATAAATATATTTATAGTCAATTGTGTACACAACGAATATAGAAACAAAATAATACATATCAAGTTATTTAAGAAAATTTCATATAACAAAATTGTAACATCTGTAGTTCTTAAGTAAAAATAGGCATGTTTAGTGTCTAAATGTAACAAATGTAAAGATCAAAATAATGCTGATAATGGTTTTAAATTCCCATTCAGTATAGAAAAGTTATGTTAATTTAAAGATTTTGAACAAAATTTAGACTTTGAAATAATGAAGGTATGTGACAATGTATATCCGAATTAGCCAACCAGATTCCAAGTTTACCCTTATTAACCAGAAATTTCGGATAAATAAAATGAGACTTCTTTGACAACGAGCTTAGCGGATAGACGCGTTTGTAAAACGTCCGACATATTATATAATAAACAGTGTAAAAACGATACAAACATATTAATACTGTTAGAAGTAAACAACACGAACCTTTTACACTAAGAGAAGAACAACAATTATATGAGAGAGAAGACCCAAGAACCAGGAAGAAGATCTGAAGTGGACGAGGACCCTGTATTCGACAAGAACCATAAAAGAAGAGGATTTGGTGATTTTTGACAACTTATTATATTGCGCATCAACACCCACATTTGTATACACGACTTTTTAAATACTAATCAACTAAAACTACAGACACCATATCACACCAACACCAAGAACACTCACTAATAACACGATTTGAGATCGACACCTTTTCAAACACCACAAGAACCTTTGATTTACATAATAATTATTAAAGCCTAAATTAGACATAACCTATTTGAACTGATAACCACTATACAACTGCCTGTGTGCACGTTACACTTTAACATTGTAATATCCTTTAATTGTATAACTTGTATTTTGATTTATAGAATAATATTTTGTTTAATTGTAATCCCCGAACCATATACGCCCTGAGATACTTTATTTTTTAATAGAAACGTTAACGAAGCATTGTTTTGGTCTGAAAGAAAAGAAAAATACTGAATGTTGGCTATTACTGCCAACTGGTAAAAAGAAGACTTATAATTTGCGCCACAATTGTGATTATCCTGTTCAAATTTAAGAACCATTAAACAGTGTTTTTTATGAATAAAGGAATTCCTATAAGGATATACGTTTGATGCTAATTTGTGTCGTTATTATTGCTGCTCTATTTAGGAAATAAATTCACAGATTGCAGCGGACACGACGGTTGGCAACGTTGAGTGACGTCACGGAAACGTGCAGTACAGTGGGAGCAAGCGGCAAATTACGAAACCATTCGCCGTCCTACATAACACATTCATAATTACAAATTGACGACTCCAGTGCGAGTTAGTCGCTACATTATTTATCTATATTATAAATTGACACTTCCAACGGGCGGTGTATGTAATTCAAGTGCACACAACACAAGATACAAGTAACCTATTCCTGATAACATTGTACGTAACGAATATATTCTTATCGTTACAAGTTGACGAACCTGAAGTGAGGCTACATTTCAAGAATTAAGTAACCCTATAAGAATTTATCAATAATTGGTTACAAATTGACGAACCCAACGCGGGGCTTTACAAAAGAAGGACGTTAGCCCTGATTTATCGTTTTATTACAATATAAATAACAACATGTAAGTAAAACATTCGGGAACTACTGAAATGTAAAGTAAATACTTTTGTACAAACACAGCAACATTCAGTTGTTTGGGAGGGTTGCTTGTAATAACGAAGAATAAACATTAAGTCGCTTTTATGTTGGGTCACCTCACATGTTGAAGACTGAGTACAATTGTCACCAACGTTACTTTCTTGCAGTCTACCACCATGTAATTCCACTCTAATCGATAAAAACAATTGATGTTTATAATTATCTACTAACTTGCTTTATCAGGATTCTACATTCATACTTTAGTGAGATTACGTTTCGTCGCTTTCGAGTCTGCTTGTAATTGCCTGTTGTTGTTTCCTTTCACTATTTGTACACTGTCTGTCCGAGAAGCTCTCGTTCTCTCTTTACCTTCTCTGATTCCTTCTTTCCATTTACAAACGAAACACAGGCATACTTTTCGTACTTCGATCGTCATTTACATATTTCATGGCGAATATATATGACATTCCAAATACATACAATGGAGAACATTTCATTATGTAACATTTGTTGGAAAAATTTATTTACTATTGTTTGTGATCGCCAATGCTGTCATCAATGTGTAACACTGGCAGTATTTTTAAGTACCATATGTGACATTTTCATTATCTTCTAAACTTTACGAAGTTAATAGTTTCAGTAATTAATAATAAAAAATCAATTACTTTTCAATGAAAGGCAGTATAAATTTGTACTATTTACGTGGATATTTAGCGATCCAATTTCACAAATCAATTTAACTAAAGTTCGTTCAAAATAATTTTATTCGTGGTTAAAGTTCCAAAATTTGTTTTCAAAGTTGCAGAAAGATTAAACATAATATATTGACATCCACAATGAGTGAGAAGTAACTTGCGTAAAATAGAAAAACTTACAACAGTTTTGACATTCTTTTAACTAATTGAAATATTTTTGTTCTCTTTTTCAAGTAAACAACACAAAAAATTATTCCATTAATATCAAATTTATGAAAATGAAATGCACCATAGAGTCTAAATAGAATAAAAATATCGGTATGGAGAACCATAGATGACTTCCATGTTCTAAGATTTATATTTTAAGTAATTTTAGAAACGAAATATTTCCATAGATACTACTTCTTTCTACTTCTTGCTTCAGCCTTAACGACAGTAGTGTGGTCACTAACGTATACCACCTCACGTTAGCGCACTCGATTTTCACTGATGATGGCAGTCGATGGCAGTGCTGAAACTTCTGGTTTTGCAGAAAACATTGGACCACGGCCAAACAGTCCGGGAAAGAATTTTAACAATAAACTACTTCTTTGTTGCCGATAACGTAGTACACATATAACAAATTATCCCCTTCCCCTTCAACTACCCTTTTCATTTATAGATATTTCATCTACCTTTCTACAGTGGATTATTTTGACCTTCTTTTCAGGATACTTTATTTACCTTCCTCTTAACCGATCTTCACCAAAGTCAATAGACCTTGAGTCCTCTACAATTACGCACACATGCAAAAAATTATTTTATTCTGTTTTAATTTACGGCAGTTATCGTTCGTCATAGAAAACATTACTCTTGTTAAAACATAAAATGTTGCAGGTAAACTACCCCTTTCCCTTAACCGATCTTCACCAAAATCAATAGGCCTCGAGTCCTATGTAGCTCAGGCATGTATGCAAAAAATTATTTGATTCTGTTAGAAATTGCGGCAGTTATCTTTTACCAAAAAAACTTCTACACACAGACACACAGACAGACACACAGAGACAAAGACACTTTTCGAAAACTGACTTTTCTTCATGTTTTGAGGGTAGTACAATCAGAATCAGCCCTTATCTCGAACACGATTTTTTCGCCATCACCATACTTTCATTTCCTTATGGAACATGGAAGTAAAAATTATTGTTTTGTTATTATAAGAGACATTGTAAAAAGACTCTCTGTTAAGTTCAACTTAAACACTGAACTGGTGATAACAGGTCAAAATAGAACAATCTCAATGTCGGTAAAGATTTCTAAATATTCGTTTCCACTTTCCCTCTTTGTAAGGGAGGTAATGTTCGGTGAAAGTGAAAGGGAGATGAAGGGAGGACTGACTAGCCTGAAGAGGGTGACCAGATAAATGTCTAATTATTGTGTGAACTGAATTAACAACCGAAGAAGAGTTCGGTTTTTTGCTTGACGTAACAGTGTTGGGGCCTATTAAGGAGTCCCATTAGAGCGGGGTGTTGAAGGACAGATCAATCAGAGCGATCGTAGGTAAGAACGAGGCGGTAATGTGCCGGCCTAATGGGTTTATCTGAACACGTTTGTTGTATATTTGGTTCTGAGTGCTTTCTTTGGTTCTTTTACGAAACGTATCCCTCGTAACCCCAAGGGGTTAGTCCACACTTTCGACACTTGAACGTCTCAATTTGCTGTTAATTTACATCGATTTTTTCGTTCTTCTGTCGCATTCAAATCTGGATACAGGTTGAGTGTATATTTTGGGAAAGATTTTTATTTCGAGTAAAATGAAATTTCAGCGAACTCTTTCTCATGAGATTGTTATTAAGAGAATATTATTTATGAACAAAACCTGCAGTTCCATCCATCAAATTCAAAAATACTACGCCATAATCTACTTTATAAATGAAAGGTTGTTAGCCTTTTAAAGTGCTATTTCTTCTTTTTTTTTATCAGACTTGATTTCAATTTTTTTTCCTAGTCTCATCATTAAAGTAAGGAGGTATTTTTCATCTATTGTATTCAGAGTGTTGTTAAGAAGCCAAGGAACATAAACAAATGTACTTTGTTACACTCAGCATATAAAAATGTGTGTGTGTGTGTGTGTATGTGTGTGAAAGAGCGAGAGAGAGAGAGAGAGAGAGAGAGAGAGAGAGAGAGAGAGAGAGAGAGAGAGAGAGAGAGAGAGAGAGAGAGAGATAATATTAAAAACTGTATAATACTGCACTTTATAACAATTATCAATTATCTACCTATACTTCAATGGAAATGGCATGCCATGTCATTAACTAATCTCGTGTGTCGTTTACTAACTAAAAATTCGACCCACGTTTCAGGATACGCTTACCAGTTTATAAAACAATGTGGTATCTGGCAACGTAAAACCATACTTTCATAAACAAAAGTCATAAAGTAGCAGTGGAGAAGATAATTAGTGAACTCACCGCGGAAATTGAAAACAATAAATGCGTTTCAAAATTTTAAAGTTTACTAAGGCTGAACCGTCTTAGGGTTCGCCCTGATGAGTAAGACTAACGTTGACCTATAGGCCTATACTTGAATTATATTACAGAATGAACGTGTGTGTTTTGGTATTTTCGCTACTATGTAAATGATATAACTAAGAATTTAATTTAATTACCATTCAGCGTACACCGGTATAGGCCTGAAAAAACTATTCATTGGCATTACATGGATCATAAAACGCATACTGGTTGCCAAATTCACGTTTATCTAACAGCAAATGTTACTTTATGGGCAAATGATGTGTTCATAAAAAAACATGGTCGTATTTTATACACTTAAATCACACTTTGTATTTTGTATTTACAAGCAAATATATATATTTTTTAAGTCACATAATACTAAATTTTAGTGGTTTGACATTGTTGTCCTAAAAAATTTGAAATATTTTAAATCTTTAAAATATTCTAAATATCTCATCACGATGATATGAGCTACTGAAGGAGTTGAAAATACTAAAAATCTAACATAGAAGAAACAAATCTTTAACAATTATTAATATAAGTATAGGTAAATAAAATTGTTATAAACAATTCTTGTAAATAGCACACAAAATACAACTTAAATAATGAAGATTTATCGTGTTTTGTGTTACGCATACAGTTAGAGAAACACGATTGAAACGAAGAACTGAAGAACATAGGTACTACACATTTACAAGTATGCTTCAAACAAAAATATTTCCCATATTAGAAAATTCATGCACATATAATACTGTACTGTCATGAATAAACATTAAAAAGTTAAATCAGCGTGCTACAAAACGTTATCAAATACGTTATAAAAGATCTTATCAAATATAAGAAAGCAGTGTTGGAAGAAGTCTGACTCTCTAGTAGGCCTAGTGATCAAATATTATCTGAAATATTATTGTCACAAAAGGGCGGTGAATTAGGATCGTAAGGATGGTTTTCTTAGAATTATAAATAGTAATTACATAGTTTTTTAGAAGAATTAAACGGAAATGACGAACTAAACAGCTGGGTGTTCTAAAAATATAATTAATAAGTTTATACGTTTACGTAAATATATTATTATTATTTTCATCATAATTATGTATTGTAAATATTATAAAATGTAATTACTATTTAAGAAATACTGTGAAAGTCTTTACGGAAATGTCATAGAATTAATGGTACGTAACGGCTGTGGGCGCCGACTGTTGTATAATTAGATGCAGACAGGCGCAATACTCAGTCTCAACTGAAGCTACCGAGGATACGACAGCGCCAGAAGGGACACGTCTGACAGTGCTGCTAATAACAAAACGGGTTTTACCTAAAAATTGTATTATTCTTAATTGTTATATTTGAGTTTTAATCACAGGAGTAATTATAAGAAAAACTATAAACGGTTTCAGATTTTACGTAACACGTTCCGGTACCCAAAGAAGCGCCCACCGTGTGGTGATAATTGTATGTTCTGGTTGGCAGCTTTTCTCTTTTCCAAATATCGTCGGCTTGTCTTGTCTTGTTACTTTATATAAATATGCGCTACATCTTCTATAGGTTTTTAAGGATATAATTACAGTTCTTACTTCTGACTTAAACTTTAATCAGTTTTGTTCGTTTTCAATCAGCAACGGTTTATTGTAAGGTAACGTTATTTCGTTTTAATTTATTGTACGATACTTACGGTTTTTAGTGTAAGGTAACGTTAGAGTAGACTTTCTCCTTAAAGCTGTTCTTTTGATTGACAATGCGCCTACACATCCAGGGGTGGATGAACTGAAAAGTGGTGACATTAGGTTGCAGGTTTTACCAGCGAATGTCACCTCGTTGATCGAACCGATGGATCAAGGAGCAATCGAAACATTGAATAGGCTGTACAAGAGAAAATGTCTTAGGTAGATTATTGATAGTAGAAATTATTAGGAAGAGCCGAAGGACATCATTGCAACTCTGAACGAGATTACAATTAAAGATGTCATTTATATGACAGCTGCATCGTGGGACGAAGTTAAACCGAATGCTTTGAACAAAACTTGGAAGAAAATTTGGCCTGACGTACCTTATCCCGCTTCCAGCTCAGAAAAGTCCATCGAGGAATGTGATGAGTCAGAAAACGAAGAAAACATTTTTAAAATGCTTCAAACTTTGGACGGACCATCAGAAATTCATTTGCAAGATATTTTGTTGTTATTTATCGTTTTTTTCACTAATGACGTGTAAATTACAGTACAGTGCTATGTTTCCTATTTAACCGAATTTTCGTTAAACCGAATCTCCCTTGTCCCATCAAGTTTGGTTAAACGAGTCTCTAGTGTACTGTACAAGTGTAGTAATTAACGAATAAATAGTTCGTTTTCATAATCTAATAGAAAGCTACTTTATCAACATATGAGCATTCGAATAAAATCATATCCTTTATCAATATCACGGTGTAATTTGCTAAACATCAAAAGTGCTTAATAAAGTAATGACATCAACTTTTCACATGAAAATTTTCCCAAAAGCTGCCAAACTTTCTCGATACGGCTGACAATCCCATCGTATAAGTGCTTCGCATTGTAGATCTGCCTGTAATGTATTACGTTTCCTTTTTTTTTTTAATCAGATGTTTTATTCATTTGGAAGGTAAAATGTTCCGGGTTACCAATGTGTGTTTGAACTCAATACTTTCCATCGTGCATACGATAAAAGAATATCCAAAGCGGGATGCGATGAGGAATCTTAACGCTTAACTAGAAATTTCTTGAATTACAAAACTGTCGTTTTAATGAATATCGTAGCGCACTTTATTAAAAAAACGAGTAATTTTTTACTGTACAAAAGACATTCTTTTCCTGTTGATGTGTAATAACAAAATTTATATTTGAGGTGTATATCGTAGTGTTTATTACCTTCTGAGAATCGCCAGGTTTCTGTAACCCACCCTAAATATATCAATTGTCTGACTGTTGTGTATCAGCCTTACTAAGGTGTTTCGGAAACAATCAGTTATCTTGGAAAAATCTTACAGGCGAACAGCTTACATGCATTAAACGTCAAATGTTCTAACATGTATAGTGTAGAAAATCTACAGCTGTATGATGTAAAAATCTAAAGAAATATATATTTTAAGGAGGGTTTCAAAATGATTGTAAACAGATTTAAGCTTCTGAGCAAATCTTTACCAGTATTTATCATACCGTGTGGGCTTAAAAACGTAGATAATTCAAAAGAGACGAGAATAGCAAGGAAGAAAGAACCGCTACGAATCTTTGTGGAAAATCAAGAAGCAGGAAACAGTTATCAGTTCGTTTAATTAGGAAGTCTGCGTAAAAAAGTTGCCTATTGCAGCAACGAAATCATATCACGGATTTGCAAGATTGCGTTCATTAAGAAGAAATTACTGTTTACCGCTTGTATTTGCGGTTAAAAACTGATAGTGTTACATATGTAATGTTAATGTATAGAGTGTAGAGATGAAGTTCATCAAAAGCATTGAAATGGAATTGTTAGAGAAGAATGAAAAAGTAATGTGGCCTGACAAGGTGACAAATGAATGGTTCCTAAGAAGACTGGACGAGAAGACATCGATCTTTAATACAGTTCGTCACAGGAAAGCAAAATGGATTGGACACATCCTGAGGAGAAACTGCCTACTGGGTAGCAACATCGAGGAAAGTTATAAGAAACTCTAGGGTTTGGAAGAACAATTCAGGTGTTGAAATACTAGCGACTGAAGAAGGAAGCCATCGGTAGAGCAAGGTGGAAAGCAAAATTCGTGGATCAAGTTAGAGGACCGACGGTCAGGCGGACCACTGAATAGTATAATAGTATGTAGTTAAGCTGAACATAATGTATTATTATATTATCAACACTTCTGAATTCACAAACATATACACACATGAAAATACAACCACATCATAATAAAGCAGGTTATAATCATATACATGCAACGCGAAATGCATATATTAGTGCAGTTTAGTATATACGTGTACATAATACGTAACGGATATGGGGCACTCAGTGTTAACTGAAATGTGAGGAAAGTAATAAGTGTTGAACTGATATGACTCAATTACGGACGCCACATAAATTTCGAGCTCTACAGCGCACCCGTAAACATACCGGCCACGTTTATGATTATTTACTGCCGGCTCAGCCATAACCGTAATAATATATATAAAATTCTATTTATCTTTATGCGTATGTATGTTATTACATTCAAATGGGTTAAAGCGTAGGCCTATACAGTGTAGGGTACTTTTTGACACGGGATTGACGTAAAGTTCGGTACATTGCACTTTATGTTATTCCAGTTTAACGCCGTCGTAAATATCACGGATCGACGATTTTTCCTGCACAGCTAATAATAAAAATACACGTATAAAGCATACACAGCCAGCGTAGACAGCGTGAGTGTTCCTGTGCGAGCGTGTGTGTGTGTGTGTATGTTTGTGCATATTTCAGGTAACATACAGCGACAAAATAATCGTCGATTTTTTATTGTGCATTCGAATAGCAGACGGACTCAGCAGTAACATAAAAAAATTCATACGCAAACCTGTCACGGTATGGATTTACTGCTTGCAGCCTATAGTATATTGGCGTTGTTCCATTATTACACAGATGTAGACTTAATCTTTAGGCACTAAAGGACATCGTATATGAGGGATGGATGCTGAGGGACTATGTACGCAAGTATACAACCACTTAACCGACCTGAAAAATAGTGGGATTTTGACAATTAAAACGTAAAATTACGAAATAAATGTAGGAGGAATAAAAGATTTAATTAGAAGACAGAGGCAGTAAATTAGACTTGATTGCCTGATTGCGAATCCAGACTTAGGATCAGGAAAAAATCGAGTGGTTGTACCATGGAAGGTTTCCGGAAAACGACTGAAGGACGTTTTAGTTGGGACAAGTTGTAGGAAAACTATTGGAAGGTGGACATCTTAGCCTATCTTATACGGTTCTAGCAACTAAAATTTAGCACGAAAGTTTAGTGAATGAGCCAGTGAAGATTCCAGTCAAGTGAATAGACAGATATCCTATTTACTGGGTTTTAGAGGATAACCTCACTACAGATAGAGCACTTACACTTTCACTGGACTAACCACTAAACTGATGTAAACCGATATTTTAGTAAGCTAGATTAGTGTTTATAGTGTATGTGCACGGTTTGGGCTAGAAGTGTTTGTGTGAATTTTTAATTTACTTGTGATTTAAACTGATAACTTTTTAAATGTGGAATGGCTACCAAGTGGAATGAGGATCCAACCGTTAAGATCGTGGAATATTACAAAGAACGTCTTAATATGACGTCTTCAGAACACGGCCCTTCTCACGTATAAAAACAAACAAGCACGGGAAGCACCAACAACAACAATTGTAGAAGCAATGAGTCTTAAAAGTTTTCAGTTAATAGATGTAAAACATAAAATAAACTTAAGATCAACTTCTCTATAAGAAAAACGTCGAAATTAAAAAAAAAGTTTTTCTACGTGTACAGATTTTGTGACACCGAAAATGAAGTGGTTTTACCTCATGAATTCATTCCTGCAAAGTGTGGGTAAATTCATAGTGACTTTCTACGTGCCAGCCACTTTCTTATCCACAATCGTTTTTCGGCTTTAATTCCTCCAGCATCTATCAGTTCTTCGCATAGAAACCGCAGACATTTTTTAACCACAATACTTACTAGATTCATTTTTAAAACTGCCAGCTAAACACCATTGAATTCAACTAAACAATTTGTAACCCCTCTTTCCTTTTATGTCTTTTTATATGTGTAAAACAAACTTCTTTTTATTTCTTTTTATATTTCTTTTTATTTAATTTTTTTTTTGAAAGAGAAGCCACAAGTTATTTAGAACTAGGCCGGAGCCTAGAGAAGCCAAAATTGTGCTGGGTCCAGTATGACGGGACTTGCAATGAAACTCGGCTGTAATATAACAATAACAGCTTTTATTGTACCCCCATAATTCGTTACATGCAAATGAAAAATTATCACATAAGTTTGTCACCTAATACAAGGAGTAAAACACAAAATACATAATAAATTAATAAGCCCCATATCCCTAATAGTGTCAAAGACAAGTTCGGTATATCATTAATGATTATATATATATATATATATATATATATATATATATATATATGTATATCGAATAACATTCAGTAAATATATGATTTTCCCCCTTTTTGTGACTAGCTTAACATAGACAGAAACATAACAACACGTACAGAAACATAAAGGCACATATACTCATAATTATACACAAATATTATAAACACGAATACCCTTGGAATACACATGCTCTGCAGGCAGTGTTACTACCATGCCCTAAAACCAGCAGGCCTAAATGTTCGCCCATCAGTCACCGTCATTTATCAATTTCCATTAATCTGAATAAATGCGAAAACCCCAGAAAGGATGATAATCACTCATAAACCATAAGAGAGACCGGACCGCCCATATGTAAAGATAGCCACGGATAATTGCCCCATCATGAGCATATGAAATCTTTAAGTTTCTTCAACAGCATAAAATAAAAATAAAAAACTGCATCACCTGATTTTAAGCAATTGCTATGCGGTTCATAAAAATGTTAATTTGTTTTACCAATTCAGATGGATTCATGTATCAGTATATGCTTTACCAGTAAAAAAATTAATCAGTATATGCTTTACAAGTAGAAAAATTAATCAGTATAGACCTTTATAAAGTAAAAAAAATTAATTAGTATATGCCCAGAAAATATGAAAGTTCTTTTCGGTTAAAGCCGAATGGCTGTATCTAAATGAATTTATAATAAGGACTGTTGTGTCCTAGCAGATGTGGGAGCGCGCCAGCTTGTGCTTAACCTTATGTGACAGGAATCAAACCTGCCTTCAACTGTATGAACATGTGCCTGGCAAAAATGTCCCCTTTTATTCCCCCGAAAACAGCCAAAAAAGAAAACGAAAACACCCCAGCCCTTACATGTTAAACCCAAAATGAAATTAAAATATCAACCCCATTCTGAACCAGCCGGAACAGAATCCCTAACCTGTGATATAAATTTTGTAGTAAGTATGGTGATGACTATAGGCAATATGTGAAAATGTTTAAGTGTAAAAAATTCTCTAGCACGCTCCCCCAGTGCAGCACACAATTACAAACATTGTACTAAGTGTCATGAAGTTAAATTATTAAAGTGTTCATTAACATTAACACATAATGTTCAGAATGAATGTTCAGCTGACACACCCTATAGCAGACTGTCTGGCCACGTGGGCACATGGTTTCAAAAGAAATTTACACTGTTAATCAGGAGCACAGTAGGCCCGGTCACCCAAAAAAATAAAAGAGTGCATATCACCTTAATTATGCTGGGCAAGCGTTACATCCTGAGTTAGTCACCCGACTCCTTTTCCGAACAGGTGCGTTTCTGATGGTTCATGGCCGATGAGGATGGAGTTCAATCAGCAAGGCCAGCATCTCCGGCATTAAGCGAGAACCCGGGAAGTGTCGTAAATTTAACCAGCCATCAGGGTGGAAGAAAACTGCGTAGTAATGTCTGCTCGGATCAGGTAGTCGGTGCTTCTTGCTTGCCGGGCGATGACTGAATTATACGGCCACAATTTAACAAAGCCAAACCTCTCTACGAGGTGCGCGCGCAGCTTTAAAGGAGCCGGACAAGGGTCGCTTCAACTGACCCTTGTTCGCGTTATTTTACAATTAAATTCTCTACAACTTTCGACGGCCGGTATTATACCGGCACAAATTTTACTTAACTCGTGTAAGCATTACTGTTCTACAAAATATTTGCTTTTAGTATTAAAACAAACATTTCTAGCTTTTGGTACTCAATGTTATTTACTGGGGCAAGTTACCGGAATCGTGTAAATTGGTCATTGACTGTTTTATAAACACAAGAATGAAGTATGATTGTATGTTGGAAGTGCGAGCACATTCATAAGTGTATGCACAAGTAAATAAATAATTTAATATCCATCCGTTAATAGTATCATCCACTTCATTTTACTGCATAATCATTACTTGTTTTCTTGACTATGTATGATGATTATAGTTTCTAAGATTGTTTTCAAAGCACAGACCTTTTCAAGTCTATTCAACTCACAGTTTTTATGCTATCCCGGATCATTCAGTCCGCGCTTCTGATCCATAAGCAGGAAGTAAAAATCTTATTACAATATTTTGCCTTTAAAAGTAATCTCAGGTCACTTTATTGACCATAAAATTACTCCTCTATGTAAAGGCGATGCGCACTCGTCTTTTTCGTTTGACAAATTTGGATACTGCATCTGTATTGTTTATCATTACTTTACCCAAATATTTCAGTTCATCTGCAGCTGTCAGATCTTCACTATAAATTTTCATCTGCTCAGCTGGTGCAACCTTATTAAAAGTTGTGCGCCTTTTCATATTTATTCTCGGGCTAGGAATTTCCGCTTGAATTCATTAATCATTTTCTGCATCTCGTCTGAGTTTTTGCTAAACAGTACTATAGAATCTGTGAATCTCTTACTTGAAAGGAAATACTGTTTCCCCGGCTTTCCATTCCAATTTTCTGACACACCTTCCAACAATGCGAAAGTATCCTACTTATACATGTTGCAACGTTTCTATTAAAATAATTTTTCCATAAAATAATATAAAGAAGAAATCATTACCAGAATGAAATATAGTCGATAAGTTATTTAAATACAATTTAAATAAAAATTGCGATTAAACCGACAATTTAGGTGAAAATAATATTGATTGGTCATAGACATATGTGCTTACCATTTTTACCCGTTGTAAACTGACGAAGTGGAATAATTAATATGTAATATAAGCAAAAAATACGCTAAAACGTTTGTAGGTCATAGGCAGACTGAATACAACTGGACGAAAAGATTCTGGGAGTGAGGAGGAGAACTGAAAGAAGCCTATGCAACAGAATGCCTGGTAGTCATTTTCCGAAGATCTTGTAGTGCCAACCAAAAGAACATCAGCCTTTCAGTTTCTGGTAGTTGGCAGGTGGTTTGGACCGATAGTTGTAATTTGACGCTCCCAGCACGTTACAGACACTAAGTTTCGAAGAATGATAATTCAAGATAAAAAAATTGGGCAATCATTTACCAATCCATGAATTTCTTGATCCTCAGTGTTAGATGCTATACATAGCCTATGATGAAAATTTGGAAATAAACACAGATATCAATATTACCTCAGTATTAGCGCGATAGATATTTTAAATTTTTTATTGGTTAAAAACTTTCCCTTGATATTATTCTTTTCTTTGTGTTAATTGTTTGTAATTCCTGTACTTACACTATGTGTGCGTGTGCTCGTGTGTGTGAGTGTCTTAATTTGCGCGAAAACTAAATTTTAGCTTGCTGTACACGCTGGGAAGGAGGAAAGGACTCCTCATTCTTTATCAGCCTACGATCATTTGTAGTACGTTACGCAATAGGAATCATAGGACTCGTCTATATTTAGTTAGCGATCCGTCAGTGTAGCTGCAAACACATGTCACTGCCCGTTTATAGCGTCGCATCTGTGTGCGTATGAGCTCACACACATACAAATATTAATAAAAACAAGCTAAAGATGGCGTTTCACTGTATGGTGAGGACGAACACGTTTAAAAGCAGAATTTTAGTACGTCTCAATCTATGTGGGAAAATTTTATAGCAACAAAATACCATACAGCAAAGAAAAATGGGAGATGTGTAACTTACTTCATTCGAGAACACGTACAACTATCGACATGAACAAACACACAAGTGCCGATCTTTGTATCCGTTTCTGTCCGTCTAATGTTACAGCAACAAGAAAACCGTAAATTTACTATTTGCCGACATAAACTCTTTAGTTTGATTATGTAAAATTTTTGAAGCCGAAACTTAAGTCTCTAGTGCCTATAATTCAGGAGTTAAATGTTAATAAATCAGACCAAAATTGTTTGCATTTTATATTAAAAGTATAGAATGCAAATTTTTTACTCTGTAATTAGAATAAAAAGCGTTACAGCTATAGAGTTTCAAAACAGATATTTTTAGTAACCTGTTTTTATATACACATGGTCGGTTCGTTCATTTAGACAAATAATTTTTGGGAAGTATTGGTTTTAACTAATCTCCACTCACCCGCAGACACATTGCCGACCATGTACCTAGGCCAGTACGTCTTGTCTAGTGCAAGGGCAATCAAATTTGTCATCATCGAATACTGTATAGCAGTACATTTGACTTAGCTCTAAATCAAGAACGAGACTCAGTGTACAAGACCACTTTTTGGTTTGTATTAATTGTGGAGAGGAGAGCGGCTTGCCGGGAAGCCCACACGATTTCTTCATTGTTCTTTCTGCCCGACCACAAGTGCATGAATGGAAAGAAAGTTCATGTTTCATTTACTTCTGCGGCTCTGAGAATTATGAAATAAGTTTACAACGATTTTAAATTAAATTTCGCCAAAATGTCTTGAGTAAAAGCAAAGCGATTACGTGACATCACGTCTTGTTAAATACAAACGACCACACTCGCTCTTGCGCGTGTACAATCTGCTTTCTCCTCACTATGTTCACTATCTGCGAATTTTCCGTCATATGTTTCATAAAAGTTTATGCTAGAGTAGAAATAACGATTAAAACTATTTAAAGTGATTGAAATTTCTAAGAAAGCAAGAGATTAGGAATAGAGAAAAACATTTCTTAGTTAAGACAGTATTCACTTTAGCGCCTCTGAAACTGGTTTCGTACAGTCGTTGTCCAGAGAAGTAGACTATTACGACAATGAGGATGACCACCGTAGTTTTGGTCAAAGCGTCTGGTGAATATGACTTCCAAAGGTTACAGCCGAAAGTTTTCAAAGGAGCTGACAACATATAGCTCAAATTCTAATCAAATGACGCTTATTTACAGGAGGAGTACACGCTTATTAGACGCTTATTTCTATACCTGTACAAGAGTTTCATAAATTATAGCCGGAGGTCAGTGTTCCTAATGTCAAAGGATAACTAAATGCAATAAATAACTTGACGTCACTTTTATTCATTTTTGTTTTTACTAGTTAGCACTATAGTCAATAGAATCTACTGGTAACTTTAGACAAGGCCCTGGCCATATTGACACACTGTCGTCTGGATTATGCTGTTATCACTCTGGATGGTCGCCTCTGCGGGTACCAGTTCTTGAACTACTGGTAGCGTTCGCATTTAGTAGACAAAATTTATTTACATTAATTCAATAATACTTTGAAATTATTGGTACCTAACGGTGAAACGATATTTCCAGGTCCGATGAAACGATATTTCGAGGGAATGAAAACCAAATTAAATGCTGTAGTAGAAAGTAAATGAAGAATATTTTCTAATACTTTGAACCTTAAATTACACATGTTATTCCATAATATACTGCTGTACTGTTTGTCCTTGAGTCAAGGTCACTACACTGTTACAACGAGTGAACGGCTTGTGACTCGATCACTAATTAATTCGACACACCACCACATAACTATAACGCTAATAAAGTCTTTTATAAATAAATGTTCATAACGTTACATAATTACATTCAACTGTAGTTTTAGGGAGATAATTTACATGACTTTATGAGATTAAATCATAAATTGTGCTCGTAATTTCTGTAACGCCTTATTGAAACTTGTGTGGTCTACACACAACGATTAAGATTGCGATTATTAAGGTAATTCAATAATTTTGTAAATAAATTCCATATAGGCCTACATATGAAAAACACTAATGTTTTTAAGCCTTATTTCACATTCACACACGGACAGAAAGTCAACAGATAGATAGACAGATAGTCAGACACACACACACACACACACACACACACATTTATTTACTCCCTTGCTAATGGACGTAATTCTGATATTGCAGGGGTTTCCACAAAATGTAACGTAAAAAGTAAACACTTTAGCTTAGCATGGCTGCACCGGGAAAGTAAATATTAAATCATTTTACAAAGTGGTACGGCGTTCACTACTGCTGGTGCGTTCCGTTCTCACAGGTGCTGTGAATAAATTATCAAACTTTTAAGTGACTTCAGCGGATCCATCGCTACCCACTGAGCTATTGTTATCGTCTGCTACTTTAAATTTCTACTCCACGCTATTTTGGTTTCAAAATACGATCGGCGCTCAGGTCTGAATGTTTGAGTAGCATTATACACATGTAGTTCACTGGTATGATTCGTGTTTGTTCATTGAAAAATTTCCGTTCGATTCCGTGAAAGACATTTCCGTTTTGTATGGCATAACATATATTCAGTCTTTTCACCGGTCTGAAGCGGACTTCTAATCATTCACTTCGTATCATCTTATCATCTTATCCATTTTGGCTGTTTTGTGAATTTCATGAAAAACACAGAGTCCCAGATATAAAATTGATTTTTATCTTTCTCTATGGTTTCACTTCTCCACCTTCGTCTATCGCTTATGAACAAAATCTAGGGGTCAGAAGGTAGTTCCCATAATCATTTTCTTCTATTGGAGGTTTATTCCGTAAATTTTGCGTGGCTGTAACTTTTTATAGATATTCTCACTAATCATTTTCACAAATAAGCTGATCCTTCGAAATCCTGAAATGGTCATTCTTGATATAGATATTCTCACTAATCATTTTCACAAATAAGCTGATCCTTCGAAATCCTGAAATGGTCGTTCTTGATATCCTAATCTTGGTAGGACCTATAAAACTGGTCGCTCCTATAAAATGCTCTACTCAATAAACATGATTTTGGAAATTTTTTTGTCACCTTATGAAAACTTGACAAACGGTCCCCCCTCTCTATATCTTACGAGAGGAAGCTCGTTGAATTAGCAAACGTTAATATGTTTTCACAGCCTTGTTCGTACGAATTTTATCGATACAAATATTTACAAAACGGAGGAGACGGAAGAAGACTGACGACGGCTTTCCGTTACCTTTCATCTCTTTCAGTCCGACGAAGTCCCTGATGATGAGACGTTATCTCTGAAGGTGGATAAAACAGAAATTCAACGGCATGGGATTAAGAAGACGATAGAAAGCATTGATTTAAAGTGCCTTTAAAGAGCACTGATTCTTGAGGAATATCTCAAGAAAAAGCGACAAATATACCCCTCTTAAGATAAAATGTTGTCGAGTTGAACCGTCTTCCAATCGGATTTGTAGGAGAGGCCTGTACCAAGGAGAGATCGTAATAAAGGAATAGATTCTTCAGACTTCTACATAAAATATTGGCATGTTATACAAAAACAAATATCTTCTATACTTAATATACTCCTAGGAAGAATTAAGAGTAAACAATTCAATTCAAAAGCATTAGAAATTGAATCCGAAGCTACGAGAAGTGGTCTAATTGTTTAGAATAAGTGCAAAACAAACTCGTATGTGTGTGTGTGTGTGTGTGTGTGCCTAGACGTTGCAGTAAGCCATCAGACACAAAAATCAATCAGACATTTCAATTTTGCAAAGAATAATCAAACCACCGTTGTGTGTCTCGTTAGTATACAAAAAATATTTGATACCGACGAATACATACGCTGATAAGTTGTTAATACTCCATCTAATCATAACGACCATTAAAAACAGAATTTATGCAGACGTGGTAACGTCACCAAATATAAGAAAGCAAGTAAAGATACAGGGACCCTTTCCCTTGCTCACCTCATAGACCAAGAATCTCGAACTTGTATCATTGGTCCGTAAGCCTCTGTAAATATATCTTGAGAGTATGGTTTGTTTTTTCTAACAAGTTACGTTGATTTTAAACAAGCTGAGTAGAAGTAATAAGAGGAACCTAATCAATTTACACCTCATGAAAGAGTGATAAATGAAAGTAGATAAAAATATTTTCTCACATGGCGTAATATCAATGTCTTCTCGCTACTATCAATTAAAATAGTAATAACTTTGAGTGAGATAAGTGTGTGTGTGTGCGTGTGTGCGTGTGTGCGTGTGTGCGCGCGTGTGTGTGGTATAGTTTACATTACACTCAAGATGAGCAAGTACTACCACAGTTGCGTCGTTCATTAACATGCTGACCGTATAAATTGTTTAAGCCTATATCGGTTTACTTTTGTCTCAAGAGGAAAGCATAAAATTAAAGTCTATTTAAATTTTATTCCTAACGCTAACAGCGCGGCCGTTGAATATTCATTGTTTTTCTGCGGCAGGTGGCTTTGTTATCACCTTTTATAGCCACGGCGCTGTCATATTTGTTTAAGGACGACCTTCCTTTATTTAGAAGAAAAAAGCGTTTAGCGTTTACCGAGGTGAGAGTGAAGGCGGCCGGCCGGTCGGTCATGTCATGCTGTGTGGGACGTGAACAGTCACAGCAACACCACGTGGTACGAGCGTGGGCATGCGCGCAGACGGCGATGTAACAGGCGCGAGACTTAATAAAAATGTAAATTGAAACTATCCCATTACAGCAGACACAGGTGAATCCGTGACTCACGCGTACACACACACTCACACACACGCGCGCACCCATCATAGAACTTACATTCTTATAGACTAGAAAACTTGTTCGTCTACTAATCCACCAATGAAACATAACTAAATCTAATCTTTATTGCACTTGCAATTATATATTTTATGTTACAGGAGTGTTAGGTACCCAATTCTCGAGTTTTTGATGATCCATTAATAATAGTATGCGGCTACCGTGACGCAGCCTATTTATTTTTAAGACATTCAATCACGAACAAATGACCTAACGATTGGCAGCAAAGTACCATTATGACAGAATGGTTTAATATGTTATCTGAAACTACATCCGTTGTATTTATCGAAATCGAACCGAGAAAGTCAATTGTAAAGTATTTTTCCATGTTCCAGTTTACAAATTGACATTTTTAGTCCTGAAGAAATTCACTCTAATATAATTACACATAATTACTTTTGAAGCTGTTAAATTTCATTTTTGCGTAAATTTTGTTTTCTTCTCCTGTTTCCGTGCTTCACTCATAAGATACGACGTTCTGAGTGTGTTCAGTGATTGCACGATCTGTTCAAAATAGCTGAAATGCTGATACGTCCTACAATCTTTTATGGCTTATCACAGGACATGCACTGACGTTTCTGTCTAAGGTTTTTGATATTCAGGGAATATAATTGACACAGAATCCACTTTAAAATCACGCCTCCTTCTACTCATCATCGTATTTATCATTGTCATTTCCGTTAAAGCATTAGGGACTTATTATACCTGTTCCGAACTTACATTTCTATTGTACATCTTGATTTTGGGTTTGCTCGATCTCTATTAGTCGTTTTTGTATATTGTTAACGTTTTTTGGCGATGTTATCATTTGGTGCGATAAACTATTCTTTGTAGTTACTGTATTATAAGCTCTCTTATGAAGAAACACTAAGCGTCTCCACGCTAACTCCAATCTGACTTGGGCGCTGTGGACCCTGGTGAGTCGAGTTATTCTAATTTTCTTCAGCAGTGGTCGTGTATTCTTCAATATTTCAAGTAGTGGTGTAACGGTTACATCCGATAACAAGGAAGAAGTCTCTAACGGTTACTGTGGACGGTGGATGGAGCAACCCTAGCTGTTGGGTAAATACATAGCCAGGAAATGTGGTTAGCTTTAAGGCAGTAGCTCTGTCAATCGCCTCACTTCATAAGGCAGTAGTAACGCCTTTGGAGGAAACTTATAATACTGAATGAAATAGCCGAACGGATAACAGGACATACAGCTTGGCAGAAAATCAGTCCTAATGATATCCTAATCTATAAATCCCTTATCCTATCCGGTGTGGCAAAGTTTATCAGTTCCAGTAAGAGCCTCCTTTATGAAGGCTGAGTACTAAATTTCGTTCTGCGAAAGGCATAAAGTTCGCATCCATATAATTTTATTTTCAAGTATTTCTCGTACCCAGAACGAAACAAAACCTATTGTAAAATAAAAATAAAAGAAAAAATATACTAACCAATAACACTTCAGTTACTGATCACCATCAATTGTAAAGAATAAATGTAGAAATAAAGTTCACTTAAACAGCTCTGTTTGCGACCAGACAGAAAAGAGAGACAGTTTAGAAACGTTCAGTCAGTACTTCTTTGGGAGGCACAAATTTCCCAGTGCTGACTTCAAGCCTGTCGCAACCAATTTGATGTCCTCGTTGGGAGCGCTTTCGTTTACCGTCACTTTCTTAAAATGTCGCCCTTTTAACCCACTGTTCTATTTCCGAACGCTGTCAGTTGGCTCCTCTGAACACTGACTGCCCTCCCCCCCTTGCGGAAGTAGCAGGGAATATAAAATTTAACTCGTTTTAGTTCAGTGTAATTAAAACACACACACACACACACACACACACACACACACACACACACACACACACACACACACACACACACACACACACACACACACACACACACACACACACACACACACACACACACACACACACACACACACACACACACACACACACACACACACACACACACACACACACACACACAATGAAAAGTAGACCAATCAGAAACCCAATTTTAATTTGTTCAGATCGTTTGGATTTAGGAGTGGTGAATGTCTCTAACCATCTCTTCTTGCTGATCTCTCCGTAATATACGCGCGCTGGTGTGTGTGTGTGTGTGTGTGTGTGTGTGTGTGTGTGTGTGTGTGTGTGTGTGTGTGTGTGTGTGTGTGTGTGTGTGTGTGTGTGTGTGTGTGTGTGTGTGTGTGTGTGTAGAGAGAGAGAGAGAGAGAGAGAGAGAAAGAGAAAGAGAGATAGAGAGTGAGAGAGAGTTAGTGAGCGAGATAGGACGGATGACAAAACAATAGTCTCGCATAAATATTTAAAAAAATTATTCCAAAATTACCAATGAAGCTGTGATAGAATGAAGTTTAAAACTCGAATAGTTATACGAACTTTGGTTTAGGGCTCGTGATAGTTAATAGCGGTGTGAAGCGAAATGTTGTTTTGTGAAAGTGTTGTAATATAATATAATTAACATTTAATTTTATTCTATTTAAAATAGTAACGAACATATGTTTCAACAAATGATGAGGCACGTCTAAGCAGATTCTACTGGTCTATGCCAATATTTCTTAGTTATTAAGTTATTAAGTCTTAATTATGATTAGTTATTAATACACTTATCTGTTTGCATTTATAGAAGATTCCAGACATTGCGAGTTCTAGATGTTGAAGATATGGAACATTGCAAATGTCACGTGGCAGTACATTATAAATATACGCTGCGCCTTGGGAGTAATAATTTTTGTAGTTCGTAGTTTGTATTTTGTAGTGTTCAAACCAGAAGCGACACGAGTGGAACAACCAACCCGTCACTACTTACCAAAACCCTGTAAAAGATTTCGATACAGGTACCAACACCAGTTGGCAGTAAGCGAATTTCTTCAGTTATGACTTCTTGGTGGACTAAGTAGCTGATCAGTGGTAAGTGAAGGTGAACGGAACTCAAGGTCAGTTAGGGTGAAATCAAATGTCAAAGGATTTCATTCAGATCACACACGAGATTTCGCCAGGTATAGATCTGCATACACGTGATCAAGAAGTGGCGATTTTCAGCGTAAACAAGGAAAGTAAGAGAACACTAATAATTATTTTAAAACAGATAAAGATATATTTTAGAAACACTGAAACCAAATTTGGACATCATACAATCTCGTATTTAAACCAAATTGAATAATTAGAATTACTTTCTTTTGACATTCTTGTCGTCATCAGATGTTGTGCTCATATAATGAGACAAGAATTAATTATTGATTAGACATTTGTATGTGCAATGACTACCATTAAATGTGTATACCTAACTGATTTAATTAGGTCGACTTCTTAATTACGCCCATCTAAGATCTCTCGTTATACTCCAGAAATTGTAATAAGTATTTCAAATTGTAACGAGGAAACTGTGTTACTACGCATGCAATCCCTAAAGTCTTACACAGTTTAGAAGCAAACGCTATGCTCTCAATATTCAGAGATGTATGTACTTCTTCCTACACCAGTCTGTTGTTGACTTTTTCTTAGTCAGACGCATTTCTGTCTGTACCACCACCATTTCAGGAGCTTGAGAGCTGCCATAGTCTGCCTGTACAATACGAGCACTATCGTATTAGTGTGTAAACAAGTCCCATTCATTTTTCCTTTCCGTTCGGCGTAAACTAATAAGGAGTTAACCGTGGTGCTCAGTAGCGTCCGACGTGGGCTGCCCTACCGGTTGTGTGTGTGTACCATTAAAAACCAGTAACATCTCTATTTATATGTAAACACAGAAACCCGATTGTAAAGTTAGAGAGACCCTTTGAGGTGAGTCAGCGGTATACGGATAGTTAATGCATGTATGCACACGTGCGCACGTCCACACACACACACACACACACACACACACACACACACACACACACACACACACACACACACACACACACACACACACACACACACACACACACACACACACACACACACACACACACACACACACAGAGCACTGCCTGCGCTACATGTATTAATACTGCAATAATAGGGAATTCAGTGGGTTCTACGGTTGCTAACTATGTTACATGTGGGTTAACTAATGCCTTAAGCAATGCTTCACTCTAACCTTCATATGCAATTAATATCTATCTGAGCTTAAAGCGTCTGAGTGGTTAGATTATTTGGAACAGTTGATTACAGCGGCTGTCGGAAGCGATTCCTACATACGAAAACACAGATACGGTGCGTTACGTCACTACGACAACATGCTTCGATGGTGTTGCAGATTCTTAAAGGACAGCAATTTTCTTTAAAAGAAAAAAGAGACTATAACCAAATTATCTGTTTTAAAAATGTGAATCCGTCTTTAGATTCGAACTCCAAACTACTTGGCTTCATGTGCGGATTCAGGAAGACGGAGTCGGTTCCTGATTCATATTTCAGGGAATAATCCCAAAAATATAATTTTTAATCTTCTCCCACCATCATAAAGTGGTAAATTTTCTGTCACCCTCATTAATCAGTCATTGTAAACGAAGTTTCAACGTACGGCCTCCTCCGTGACGGCTGCCCTGTATATATTGCGAATATATGCAGATCGCTCTGGAAGCCTGCAAGGCGTCAAACCAACATTGTTAGGCAATGTGAGCTGTGATATACAGTACCTCCTGGCTGACAAGGTTAGAATTACTACTGACAGGGGCGGATTAACCATTAGGCTGACTAGGCTGTAGCTTAGGGAGCGGCACTTTGGGAGGCGCAAAATTTTAGCTAAAAAATAATAAAATTTTACAGCTAAATGTAAAATTGGTAATAAATTACAAGGATACAAATTTGAGTTTATTGTGAAGACAAAAAGCTAATCACCTTCTAGAAAATTATGCTGTTGACTTGGATTAGACATTTCCTAATGAGTGTGTGCATTTAGCTCTTTTTTAAAATATTATTGACCTGCCAACACAGAACAAGAAGGAGAAGAAAAAAAGAAAAAGCGATCTGAAGCAAAACCACTGTTGAATTTTTTGAAAACGCTTAACGTAGAATCAATGTTTCCTAACGTTGAGATAGCTTTGCTCATTTTCCTTACACGCCCGTCACTAACTGCAGTGGCGAAAGATCTTTTTCAGCTTTGAAGAGGGTGAACAATTATTTATGCTCAAATTTGCACCAGTGTAGCCCTCTTGTTCATTGAATGTTGAAACCCCCTTTATTTTTATAAGTTTTTTTTTGTAAATTTTTGTTGATTATATTTTTATTTTATTTTTATTATATTTTTGTAAAGGGGAGAGACATAATATTTAGAACTAGGTGGTGAACCTAGAGGAAGCATAAAGTGTGCAAAGGCCCAAGCTACAATTACAGACATGTCTCCCGGTGAATGACAGGACTTGCAAATGAAAAAAAAAAGTCTATTAACAAACAAGCGTGAACTTTATTGAGCATGCAAACATTTACATGACATTACAAGTTGTAAACTCAACAATGAGTAAAATTGAACTTCAGGATTCTATATATATGTCAGTATTCTTTACAGCATCAGATTGTGAGTGAAGTTAAGTTTAAATATAAATTGTGTAGATCCTGCCACGCTATGTCCAAGTTAATTCTTGCAAGAATATTATTCACAAGTAAAATTTAAATTTACTAATCTTTGAGTGCTATATAAAATGAAATTAAAGAGGCTAGCCTTTTAGTAATTTTTGTAAGCATTTTGATATCATAATTTCAGACACATTCCCTTCCAAAAGTGAAAATTACACACAAACACATACACAACATATATAACACATATCCACCATTTCTGTACTGATAACCCCTTTCCAACACCTACCTTACACTCAATATCACAGAATAATTACTTAAACACTAACACATATTAAATCATTTTAAACTTAATCAACCCCTTATTCATTTCTTATAAAATATCTCACTATTCAGATTATTTATTTTATTAAACTGTTACATTGCAATTAACTTTTCTTTAAACACTTGGACTCAGATCAAAAAATAATAATTTGAAATAATTTGCAAGTCCCAACACCAGCTGACATGCCTGTAGCCACACCAAGTTTCATTTAAGATAAATAAATGCAACTCCCCAGATTCTAAAACTTCCAAAGTTCAAAAAAATAATGCAGAAATAATGTCTACTACATCCATAGAATCATAACCACGCTCTGATCTACCATTTGAAACCCCCCTTTATTTTTATAAGTTTTTTTTTGTAAATTTTTTTTGATTATATTTTTATTATATTTTTGTAAAGGGGAGAGACATAATATTTAGAACTAGGTGGTGAAACTAGAGGAAGCATAAAGTGTGCAAAGGCCCAAGCTACAATTACAGACATGTCTCCCGGTGAATGACAGGACTTGCAAATGAAAAAAAAAAGTCTTGCACCATTTCTGTACTAAACCTCTCACAAAAACCCCTTGCAATAAAGAACAAACAAATATACAAACACATATAACAAGGCGCATTTAGTAATTCTCAGTTAAACCTCATTAATATGCCGATATAAATAACACGGGAAATGGAAATGCCCCCAACCAAACCAGAGACTCAAAATATTAATCAACTACCACATCAATAATAATAAGCAATTCCGCGTATATAATCATGAAAATAGTTTAAACACTTAAAGAAATCAGACAGCCCCCTTTTAGTCCGGAATTCTGCCCTGACCGTGTGACATGAACAAGCAGAAAATAACTAACTCTCAAATAGATTTAACTCAATAAAAAATTAACTTAGAGCAGAGCCTGCGGATACCTGTGTGTGTGTGCAATTTTCTTACATAGTATAAGAAGATATAATAGTTTGCATAAGACTTAATTATATAATGTCCACACATGTAGGCACAGAACTTAACATGAGAGTTTTTGCAGAACTTTAGCAATTAAACGCGGCCTCATGAGTCTGCTTCTGGGAGCTTCTGTGGATTCACAGTGTAGTGGTAGTTGAGAAAGTATTAAAATAAGAGAATGGTCCCACCTGGATCGTCCGGTGAACTTAAGTAAACCTTGGTTAATCGGTAGAGTCTTGGTCACACCAGTAAGTCCTGGGGCAGAGTACCTCTCTCTAACATTCTCCATGATAACCTTCCAGAACAGGGGAAACTGACAAGCTCCAGGACCACAATCTAAGAGCACTTTCGGCAAGGTTCTCTAACTCCTTATTGATAGATTTTTTTTTTTTTTTTAGGGGAGGGGTAGAAAAATCGGGAAGATGAACGGGGCAAGGATCATTAAAGGGTCAATAGCTAGGAGTAAGGGTAAGGGCATGGCTCCCTCCGGAAATAAGGATGAATGGAGGAAACCAAGGCTCGCGTGGGCAGGGGCGCAACCCTGAAGTAGATGAACACCACTGGGACTGTGGGGAACATCTACCCGCTACCCGTTAACCGCTTCTTCACACCTTTCTGTGACGGACTTTAGGTACTTGTTCCTTTCGGACACCACTCTCTGAGAAATTATCTCGTGTTGAGCTGTACTGACTTGTTTCCTCTGAATCAGGATCAAGGCAACTTACCTCGCTACTTTCACTCCGCTTTGGATTATCCTCATCATCTAACTCCTCTGCTTTTCTCTCTTCCTTTTCTACTTCTTTCTTCTCTTCTACAATTTCCCCTTCTTCGTCGACATGACTCAAATCAACCTCATGACATGTCACCTCCTCACCATCTTCCAGTTGCTCCTCTGATCCATCTTCAACCGCATCTTCCCTCAGCTCCTCACCAATTTCTTCATTACACTCGTCACCAGCCGCTTCACAAACTTCTTCACTAACCTCCTCACCAATCTCATTTTCCTCAACACCTTCATCATCAACATCATCGCCATCACGTCCACTACCACCATCAGAACACTGCACAGCCGCTTCACAAACTTCTTCACTAACCTCCTCACCAATCTCATTTTCCTCAACACCTTCATCATCAACATCATCGCCATTACGTCCACTACCACCATCAGAACACTGCACATCTTCATCCTCCTCTAGTTGCTCACCTGGTCCACCCGAAACTTCTTTCCGTTCCTCAGAACTCTCAACACTACTTACAGAAGGCGTCTGCACATCTTCACACACTACATCATTCTCACTCACACACTCCACAACGCTGCCACCAAATTTCTCCTCAACATCTACCTCATCTCCGTCCACCACACTTGCAGCATGGACATCCCCTTGTCCATCCGCAACCTCAGAAACACTTGCAGCCTGGACATCCCCGTGTCCATCTGCAAACTCAGACTCTTCAGTCTCCCTAACACTTACAACTATACTCCCCTGTGCAGCATCTGCAGACCGCTCTTCTGACTCTTGCTTCGATTCCTCTCCTTCACCACTCTCAGCAACTACAACGTCCTCAACATTTTCCACCCTGGAATCCAGCTGTCCAGGTTCATGTGCAATGACTAAATTAATTTCTACTGGCGATGGTAAAGCTACACCATCAAGTGACTTCTCATATCCCTGCGTAGACGATGATGATATTACAGGATCTGGATCCCTCACGAACAATACCGGAACAAATTCTGCGGCATCCGGATTCAACCATGACGTCCTCTCTGAGTCCTGTAATTCCGTATTAACTGACGTTTTCTTGTCGTCTCGTATCGATCCACAGAAGTTATTCTGCTTTTCTTCTTCCGCTTCACCTTCTTCATCCACTACTCTATGAGACACTTGTAATTCCTCTGGAACCTTTAAAGTTTCCTTACTCTCCAAATAGGAATAACTTGCTACAGGCTCCCTACTTGCCGATGTTTGTTTACTAACATAATTTCTTCTTCCCCTGTTAATTCCACACTTATTTGTTTTCTGTGCTGTAGCTGTTGTTACCGTCTTCTCACTTGCCACCCCTTTGTAGCCTCCATTACTTCCGGAATATTCAGTTTTTCTGACCGTCTCCTGTGTTCTCCTCCAACCGCCATGTTTGTCCTTTTTAGCTCTTCCTAATGAACCACTGGAGTACTGAACATCTTTAGCAGCTCTTTCCCGGGACTCATCATTCTCCTGGACCCTTCTAGCATGCGCACACCACCGGTCCAGGTCTGCAAAACAACGTGGAGGATCTGCGAAGACCAGCCGGGATCTCTCTTGGGGATTCAGCCCTTCTCGTATTACCTGTATTACTTCCGTCTCGGACAACCCCAACCTTAATATACGGGCAGCTTTCCTTACATCATGCACGAAGTCCCCCAATGCCTCTCCGTTGGCCTGTAGGCGATAGAATAAATCTAACTTAAGCTGGGAACGTCGTCGGTGGGGTATGAAGAAATCCAACACTTCCCCATGGAAGGTGTCGACACTGCAGCCCCGACGCAGAGTGTTGGTGACCAACCCTGCCAATGAACCCCGGCAATACGGATATATAAGGGACAAGACCTCCTCATCGGACACACCCGGGAAATCTGCCAACTGCAAGACCAGGTCCAAGAAGACCAACAACCTGTCCTCATCTACTCCATCCAACACCGAAAGTTTCTGGAGAACGCCAGAAATGGGGTGGGGCAATTTCTGGTAGCATACCGCCGCCAGAATTGCACAATTCTCAAACACAACACAATAAAACGTAAATCCCAATAAAACACCTAACACAAACTTAACCTACAAAACATAATAACAAAGAACCCGAAAAAACTCAAGTACTATACTTCCTTTGAGCCGCCCCAGAGTGCTCTAGCGATGCGACGAGATGGGTGTATGAGAAAGGCAGAGAAACAGCCACTCAAAATGCCCAGAAGAGAAGACGACACAAAACAACAAAACTGACTCACTATACACAATCCACAAAGTATACATAACATCCAACATGATTCGAAAATATATATCTATCAACACCACGACATCTGGTCGGACCATAACTGCATTCATAATCCACGATACCGCAATGGAATGCCCTTAATAAACAAATACTACATAACCGGGGTGCTATAAAACACGTTGTCTCTTTCACAGGACCATTCCCAATCAAAATCGACAAGTACCGACGGCTCCCATCATGTTCAAAATTTGTCTACGCTCCAGAGTATGACAGAGTAAGACTAATTAGCTCACCTTCATATTCAAACGCTAATAACCCCTTTCCAACACCTACCTTACACTCAATATCACAGAATAATTACTTAAACACTAACACATATTAAATCATTTTAAATTTAATCAACCCCTTATTCATTTCTTATAAAATATCTCACTATTCAGATTATTTATTTTATTAAACTGTTACATTGCAATTAACTTTTCTTTAAACACTTGGACTCAGATCAAAAAATAATAATTTGAAATAATTTGCAAGTCCCAACACCAGCTGACATGCCTGTAGCCACACCAAGTTTCATTTAAGATAAAGAAATGCAACTCCCCAGATTCTAAAACTTCCAAAGTTCAAAAAAATAATGCAGAAATAATGTCTACTACATCCATAGAATCATAACCACGCTCTGATCTACCATTTGAAACCCCCCCTTATTTTTATAAGTTTTTTTTTGTAAATTTTGTTTGATTATATTTTTATTATATTTTTGTAAAGGGGAGAGACATAATATTTAGAACTAGGTGGTGAAACTAGAGGAAGCATAAAGTGTGCAAAGGCCCAAGCTACAATTACAGACATGTCTCCCGGTGAATGACAGGACTTGCAAATGAAAAAAAAAGTCTATTAACAAACAAGCGTGAACTTTATTGAGCATGCAAACATTTACATGACATTACAAGTTGTAAACTCAACAATGAATAAAATTGAACTTCAGGATTCTATATATATGTCAGTACTCTTTACAGCATCAGATTGTGAGTGAAGTTAAGTTTAAATATAAATTGTATAGATCCTGCCACGCTATGTCCAAGTTAATTCTTGCAAGAGTATTATTCACAAGTAAAATTAAAATTTACTGTTCTTTGAGTGCTATATAAAATGAAATTAAAGAGGCTAGCCTTTTAGTAATTTTTGTAAGCATTTTGATATCATAATTTCAGACACATTCCCTTCCAAAAGTGAAAATTACACACAAACACATACACAACATATATAACACATATCCACCATTTCTGTACTAAACCTCTCACAAAAACCCCTTGCAATAAAGAACAAACAAATATACAAACACATATAACAAGGCGCATTTAGTAATTCTCAGTTAAACCTCATTAATATGCCGATATAAATAACACGGGAAATGGAAATGCCCCCAACCAAACCAGAGACTCAGAATATTAATCAACTACCACATCAATAATAATAAGCAATTCCGCGTATATAATCATGAAAATAGTTTAAACACTTAAAGAAATCAGACAGCCCCCTTTTAGTCCGGAATTCTGCCCTGACCGTGTGACATGAACAAGCAGAAAATAACTAACTCTCAAATAGATTTAACTCAATAGAAAATTAACTTAGAACAGAGCCTGCGGATACCTGTGTGTGTGTGCAATTTTCTTACATAGTATAAGAAGATATAATAGTTTGCATAAGACTTAATTATATAATGTCCACACATGTAGGCACAGAACTTAACATGAGAGTTTTTGCAGAACTTTAGCAATTAAACGCGGCCTCATGAGTCTGCTTCTGGGAGCTTCTGTGGATTCACAGTGTAGTGGTAGTTGAGAAAGTATTAAAATAAGAGAATGGTCCCACCTGGATCGTCCGGTGAACTTAAGTAAACCTTGGTTAATCGGTAGAGTCTTGGTCACACCAGTAAGTCCTGAGGCAGAGTACCTCCACGAGTGTGTCTGTGTGCGTGAATCTCGACTGACGGCATGTCATGGCTTATGGATCATCTCTGCCAGAAGGGTGGACAGCTGGACGTCAACACCCGACACTCATCTCGCCCTTGTTCGAGCACCTGGAGCAGAACTTTAATTTAGCCTCTCATATAGAAGAGCAACTGAGTCTCAACCGATGAGTGCCGTCAGCCGAGAGCAGGCTACCTAGTTGAGGGTTCAAACTGAAAATGAGGACGATTTGGTGGAAATGTCTAACGACGAAGGTTTGGTCAATGCAGGCTGACGCAGATCACAGCTGGGCCAGCGGACTGAATATCGTCAGTACACACAAACCGTCTACATACGGAGCGACAACGCGATGCAGTGGCACTGCGTGACGTCAGGAACCCGCCCGTTTTAAAAACACATCACCCGTCTCGGCAACCGCCTTTCATGGGCCGAACAAAGTACGGCACAAAGTGACTTTCTGCAAGGACTTGATTTCAGTGAGGTAATTAAAACGTTTGCTCAATCTAAAGCGAGAAAAAATAATCTAGCTTGAACTTTACATGAGTCTTAACAAATCCACAAGATATTTAACTGATTGTCTTCTTTGTGTAAATGATGTTAAATGTACCCTTAATAAAACTGTTATAAATCTGTAACTACTTAGTTAATTTTTTCCTTATAAAAGAATATTCCTAACTAAGAAATATATTATAGGGTGTTTAAAGCTTCATTCAGCCCCTTGGAAATAAACGTAAGAGTAGCCTATGTGTGTGTGTGTGTGTGTGTGTGTGCAATTAATTGAATACATTTTGAGTTAATTAAAATAATTGCATGAATTGTTAATTTCAATCTATACACGTGCGTTTAGATGTGTTTATTTATTAAAGAACTCGGATTATTGATAGTATAATTGCCTGGAGGTTAATATGTTCAATAAACTTCCATACATTTTATCTAAACCGAAGTAGAGCTCACATTTTTGAGGTATGAATGCACAACGTCTGTATGCTATATCATCCTCGCATTTTCGGACAGATCACAGTATGCCTTTGTTTTTTCCTTGTCTCCAAGATTATTTACAAAAGTTTTGTTAACCACGAATTCTTAAATTGATAAAATGTTTTATTCTAGTATAGAAAAATGGCCACTGTCAAAATGTATTCGCGACAGCAGTATGTACGTTTTACCACTCGTATCACTCCAGCCATTTAATAGACCATATCAAGCAGCTTGAACACAACGGATGCTGTTTTGTTTCGGGAAGTCATAATTTAAGATTTGTTTAATGGGCTTACCTTTCCTCAGAATAAACTATTCGTTGTTTCTGTTCATGGTAAGGGTAGGCTACTTGCTTACGTTAATGCTGCGTTAACATGTTAACTGACAGGTAGAAGAAGTTTCGACGATTCTTACTAGCTGAAGAGTAGTCGAGTGCACTGCCGAAACCCGAACGGCTCCTCGCAGATAATGTCATCCACCGAGAGCCGGATATGGCCCTACAGGAGTCGCTCTAATATCTTGAAGGTTGCTGGCAAGAGCGAGATGAGGCAGTTGCTTTCAGGAAGCGTTTGCGGCTTCTTAGATTTCGGAATCAGAATGATGTTCCCGATCTTCCACAGACAGGGAACGTAGCGTACCCTCTTCATGTTGGTTACTTTAGGCCTAAAAGATTCAAGACTACCTACTTCGTATTTTACTCGAGTCTTATTGTTTAAAAGTAAACGTTTATACGAGCAGTAAACGTCACTTCAACTTCGTAGTTGTCCAATGTTGCATTTACATGTTAATCACAAAAACTGCACACCTTCTAACAATACTAACACTGTTCGTATTCTGTATTCCACAAACAACATATAGAGCAAATCCACTTTTACATCATTCCCAACAAGGTATGTGATGTGTTGGTAATTCTATAACGAGCATTTGGAGACTACAAAAGTTAAAGAAGCGGAAAATTCGTTTTATTTTGCTACTTCAATTAACAGAATTTTCAATTCGTATTTTCCGATTTTTTAAATTCAATAAGACCTTTAAATATAAAAATTTGTGATTCGAAATTGGTGAACACTTTTTATAAAACAAGTAGCTCTGGCCCCCACATGGTTACGACGTGGTCGCTAGGCAACGTATGAATTTAATTAAAATTAAGTTATTATAATAAATTATATTATAATAAAGAAAAGTGAATAAAAATAAAAATCAACAGTATTTATATGTATAAGCTGCTTAAGTTCATTTCGATTATATTTAATTCTAAAATTATTTGAACGTGACATGTCAATTCGATTTGCTTGTAATTAAGTGAAAACTGAGTCTTAAAAAGTCGATTTTCTGTTTCCGTAACCGAAAATTCAGGTGTGAAAATGTAGGCTTCAAGTACGAAAATTAGGAGTCGCATTTGTCACATTGCAATAAATAAAACGAAATTAGTAATGTGATTTATTTAAAAGTGGGCTGTTTCTAAAATATAAACATTTTTAGGTTCTGAAATGTTACAAATTACAAACAGTCTTTTAAATTCCTGTTACCACAATCTTTTATATTTTTAACGTGCTTCGAATTTAATTAATTTGTTTCCGTTTGCCATTTACAGTTAACCCTATTTATATAAAAAAATATAAAATAAATTCATTTTACCTTGATTTGTAAATAAACCCTGTGGTCACAACGCAGAACAAACACTAATGCAGATAAAAATCTACGTAAAAGTAAACAAATCCCTCTTGCATAAAACAATATATTAAATTAATTACTGACGGTATGAGAACCGAAACAGTTTTCCAACTCACATTATGTGGATGTGTGTAAGTGTTTAGCAGTCAACATATTCAGAAATGAGGGAACGTTTACGGTTACAAGAGTTTTATGAAACAAATGTAGTGACTGTGCTATACAATAGTCTAGATTGAGAGTTAGTGTAGGTAGTCCTTAGATCGTGACTTATTTAGAGTTATAATGATTTTCTTATTCAGTAGACAATGTGTCTGCTAGGTGAGGTCAGTGAGCATGTTGATAACGAATTATTTTCTGTTTTAGGTAGATCTTAGAGACCTTCGTAATTATAAACGAATATCCAGAGTCAAATATTACAATTTTTTCCTCACGTTTGGGTGTTTGCTTCATTTTACGTTTGACTCTATGCTAGAGTACCAAGGAGATAATTCATGTCCAAGGTAAACCATTTTTTTGTATTTGCTGTACGAAGTGAATCTGGATATTCACTCACTGTTTCTAGAATTTTCTCGTTCGTTGCGTGGGCTGACCGATTGTTCTGTAGGGTTTACGTTAGGAAGCGAGCGAAGAACTAACTCATTAACCGTCACAAAGTTGAGAACTTGTTTTGGGGAGTCAGACGGTATTCTTACCATCCGTGTTCAACTACTGACTGTACCACGTCCCTGAATTGGTTTTGATTAGGATGTGGCAACGGAAAGTCATGGAACATGAGTATACGCAATATCTACTCTGTCCTGTCAGAATTCAGTTCTGATATTAAACATACTGTATAATAGACGTTTCTTAAAATTTCAGCACATTTAAAGATCTACGAAGAAATGTATATTTACGTTCGATAAGTCTGAACATTTCGATATTTTGTCTACGAAATGGATTAATTATAATATAAATTACGATGCCGAAAAGGAATGATCACAAAAATTCTCAAACGCCCTTCAAACAATTTTTAATTAACACATTGGTATATGTTAAAATAGGTACATCGAAAATTCAATGAGCATGACAATTTTAAACAAAATTACGATTTTTTTAGTTAATCGTTAAAGAAACAGTGTCAAATGCGAGAGTCTACGGCTTCCGTTGACCGATTTGAACCAAAACCTTGAAAATGAAAGAAATCGTCCGTGCTTAACGTATTCCAGTGTAACAAATTCTACAACTGTGTAGAATGTTAAACCATTAACGATGCGTGCGGTGTTATGTAAGCACGGGCGCAGAGTTCTCGACAGACCGCAACGCCGCCGCCGAGTAAGATTTACGCTTCCATTCCACAAACTCAATACACCAGTAAGTAATATTACTGTAAGCTTTAAGTAATATTCATACTTGCCCGAGTATTACGAAACATTGCTCGCTACTAATTAAGCCTAAACATGACAGGAGGAGAATTCCGCTGAAGGCTGCGCCTGATAATGAGTTAATTCGCTAAGACATTAGCAAGCAATCAATCACAGGTACACAACAAGTGTATACAGCACTTCTGTATAATCGCTTCTGTATTAATGTGTTGCGCCCCCGTTAATTACGGGATTGTATTGACTGTCGCGGGCGCCGACACTCTGTGGAATAAACGCTACATTCAAGTTTGTTTTGTACATCTGCGTGACCACATCTACATGTGTTATTCGTTCTTTAAATAAACAAATTAGAAATAAATAAACAAACTTAAATAAACAAATTTAGAAATAAACGTCTGTAATGAAGACATTCGTTCTCCAGTGTAGGCCAGATATAGTCACTAATTTCCGTGCAAGGAATGGAATTTAGTGTTATACATTTTTATAGTATTTATCTTGAAAGTACAATAAGTAAATGTTAACAGTCTTAATTTTAAGTAGGCCTAATTCTTCTTGTATGCCACATTATTACAAATTTTACTTGAAGCGAAGATAAACGGAAGGTTTATAATATAAATGTATTAAAAAATTATTATGACCTAGATATCCATAGTTTATTGGATAACTTTTATTTTAATTTTTTACACTAATTTCCACAAAACACGACGAAAAGTAAATGAATACTAAAAGACGTTCTTGCTATGAAAACATTTACACGTATTTTCAGAAATATAATTTTGCTATACCTCACAAACATAGCCTTAATCCACGTGTTAATTTAATTAATTAAATTTCATTCGGCCGCGATATAGTTTTTTGTTTTTTTATTTTATTTAATTTTATCCAAAATCAAGTACAAAGTAATAAAAATAGCGCATCCTTGAAGGAGGTAATATAGTAATATGACTGTTAATAACAAAGAATGGAAAGAAGATACGAAAAATGAAAACACAATGTGTAGCAAACGCAAGCAGTACAAGTGACAGCAGAAACAAATATAATAGCTCTGTCTAAATTTTGACAGGTAAATTATGTTTTTTTTATCCAGTTCTTAAAATTATTGTGACCAGTTTGCACAGAACAGTTCGTTGTTTTAACTCAGTACGAAGCTGATTAAATGAAAGAATCGCTCTATAAAAATTCTTCTTCTTCAGAGCTTCTAATTTAGCAGCTGGCAAAATAAAATTCTTATGTCTAGTGAAATAGTTGAAAGGCAAGAAAATTTAATAACCTTCAAGTAGTGAAACATAAGTAAGTTAAGATTTGACGTATAAAGCTAAGTATAGTGGAATTCTTAATCGTATTAGCAAAACAACATCCTCGTTAATGAAACTTAAAAGTGTGCGGAGTAGGAATGGACTCAGAAGTGCAGTGCTTGGAAGGAATAAGCAGACCAGAGACAATCCTGGATTCGGGTGGAAAACAGGAACCAGATCTTAGTTCGGCTTAGCAATGAGTATGAAATTAAAATGACAAAACCTAACGCATCAAAAAAATCTCAGGATAGCTTTCAGTATGAACCGGCCTTTACTCTGAGGATAGTAAATAATCCCTCATCATTGCAGAGCGAAGGGTGGACATAACCAGTGGGTAATCAATGTGTAAACATTCACAGTCTCCCGTCCTAAAAAAATTCAGTAATGTTAGATAAACTTAGTTTCTTTATAAATAAATTGTGTAACGTATATAAAGTGCTAGTCATGCGCGCACTAGTCACGTTAGGGTTCACACTGTTAATTGAGAACTGACGAAAAAATAAAGTAAACAATTGACCCATAATAAAAAAATTGTAAATGCAATATTATAGAACACTGAGATACAAAAATGCCTCAATAAATGATTCCACTTAACAAATCAAAATTTGTGGGAAAACACGATAATAATTTTAAGGGAAGATATAATATTTGATGATCTAATTATTAGTGTTGTAATTAAGTAAGAAAATCAGC
Organism: Magicicada septendecula; assembly: GCA_034769895.1. Classification (NCBI taxonomy): domain Eukaryota; kingdom Metazoa; phylum Arthropoda; class Insecta; order Hemiptera; family Cicadidae; genus Magicicada; species Magicicada septendecula. Next base: position 219,252,445 of record CM068369.1, on the reverse strand, counting down.
AACATGAAGAATGAACACTACTTTGCTGACGGATTGTCTGAACAGAGAGATGAACATTGGCTCATCCACGTCACTCGTTTAAAGCCTAGACAAGGTGTCACCCTTGTCAATTAGTTGACTAAGATAAAAAACAGAAATCAGAATAACTACTTTCAATCAGAAATACTGACTTTAGTAAAGACGAAATTAAATGTCACTACAATTATCTTGATAGAAATCCATCAGACGTCCGTTATTTTGCTCTGGTCCATCTGATCCACCTAGGCTCCCTTGAATATCCGCCACAGTCCATCACAGAAGTTTTATAAAATATAATTAAAAAAAGTAATAATAATAGCGTTTAGCATAATAGTAATAATGTTCAGTGAAATAATAATAGAAATAATGAAGTAAATATGTCAGTGCCGATTCTAGTCTTATTCTAGTCTGAGGGGTCCCAACTCCAAAACGCCTGTTTTCTTATTAAATATTGAAGCATGTGCTGTGTGTACTGTTTATTATTATGTGTAATTATAAATTAGTTTTTTATTTTTAATTACTACTGTTACTTCCACCTACTACGATGATTCCTCTGCATTACACTTTTATGATAAATTACTATTTTTATTCCCACTTATTATGATGGTCCCCATTCCCGCACATTACGAGGTTTGGAACGTCTCAGATGACTACACGATTTATTTATAGTAAATAGAATATTTTTACATTATTGAAAATAAAAACAATTTTGGAAACGTACAGTAAGTATTTCGCCTCTTTGGCAACTATGACGTATTCCGATACCCTCGTGACGCGAAGCTAGACGTGAACGAGAAATGGATTTGAAACAGAAAATGAGAATAGTCAGTGAAATTTTGTATAATGCAACGTTTATATAGAAAGTGCCGGCATAAACGTAATCAAACATCTTTTAAATTCAAAAACGTAAGATATTGTTTTCTTATTTTGCCTCGAACACATGGCGTAGGTTTTCTTACAAGACAATTTAAACAACAAGCATTCAGCATTTACTTTAAGAAACTGTAGCTACATTGAATGATTCAGGAAAGGTAATCCTTTAGGAAACGCTACGTCTCAACGACAATAGGGTGCTGAATTCTACAATCACCATTCTGTCTTTCTATTTTGTGTACAGGCGGATATCATCTCACACAGAATAACGCACACGGCGTGATATTAATATCCACAATCCGTTGTAAAACAAAACTACTTTCACGGTTTATTATGGTTAAAGCAGCAGTAACAATAACAACAACAACAAAAATAATAACTTGAAGTGCTTTCAACAAAGGCGACGGGCTGCAGCTCATCTGAGAATCCGCCCTGTAAATCGCAACTTAACACCGGAACATTCTAGCAATGGAAACATTTGCCGTAATGAGGAGAAGGGTAAGTTATTGTCTTCGTAGCGAAACCTGCCTTTCATTTGTACGTATACACATGCGTCATGGACTAGTAACTCAGATGTTTCAGAACTCACTGGCCACAGAGATGTGTGGCAACGTACGAGATTTGACTTTTTATTCCTTCAGCTGATAACGGGCGGTGAAATTCAGGCCTTAACCAACGAATTCATCCTAGACGAAAAATTGTAACTCTTGATTCGGTTGCTTGATATGAAATTGGTAATAACTTAATTCTTATGCAAAGACATGAAGGTGATCGCAAGAGAACTATGTCTAAACAGAACGTCTGTACGATATCCGGTTTTCCCTTTTATTTTGAGTGTTTCGATTCTATGTTCGATCATGTATATCTGCCTAAATCGTGAACAGTATAAACGGCATAGTATTTCTAACATCGCTTTATCAGAAAATCACTCCTATAACATAGTCGAACTTAGTCTCGTACGTTTAGTTATGTGTAACAATTACATAGATTTATTTTTCAAGTTGGTGTGTTGCTAACAGTAACGTTATGACTATATGTTAAAATGAAAGTTAATATATTATGGGTAAGAAGTGCAATGCGGTTAATTTCAATTTATAAATTAACACTTATGATATATTAAGGTTGATATCGAATATAATAATAATTTGTTAAGAAAGTTGTATACGAATTGCAGGAATGGTTGAAATCAAAAAGTAATGATGGTTACTAATAAGCTGTTTTATTGTCGAGTTTGTCAGATATTAATGTCAAAATTAACAACAGCAATTTCAGTAAGTTATAATTCTCAACTTTTGACGATTCGGTAATATACATTTATCACCGAACATAATGAACCAATAAGATGTTTATAAATACTTCATTTAGTTTACAGTATTTGGAAGTTTATGGAATTCGTTTAAAATTTAGTATTTTAAAAAAACTTGAAATATTTTATGGTTTATTTATATGATAGCTAGAGTAGCCCGATATTCATATTTCTTCAGATGTTATAAGAAACGTTACATAAGATTTTACAATATCCACTCAAAAGTACTCACATAATTAGAGCACAAAATCTCCAAGCCTACATGTGTGAGTGTGGGTAATTGTGCGTCTATGAATAAGCGTAAACAAATGCGTACATTCAAATATATCTATACGCTTATTACGTGTGTGGATTTCCACTAGTATTAATAAATTGGAATCCTAATTTAAACGAATTTAAATTAGAAAATCGTTGAAGCTGAAGGAAAGTATAGGTCGGTCGGTAAGAGGATTACAGAGGGCCCAGAATTTAAACAGTAAATCCTCAGGTAAACTTTGGCCGAAGTGCTACGGTTAAAACTGTATTCCCGTCTTAATCCACCAACAATTGGGTCACAGAAAACAAGCACTGGCGATCTATCAGACCGGCGCGTTAAAACTGGACCAAGTATAGAGCTCCGTTAAATTGAATTTAATTAGAACTTCGTTGTGCATGAGTCATTTGCCATCATTCGCACAGATTCATTTCACAATTTGTTTTGTCTGCGCGGTGTTAACCTACTTCATACGATGATTTCCTTTCTCTTTCCTAGCTCTTTCCGCTCCCTGTCTGCCATCAACGCTGAGCTTTACAATCATGTACAGTTCTGTAAAACATCAGTTCATACATATTAAAAGAAAATGTATTTTTCCTCGTGTTTTACGTAAATATTGTCCTTTATAATTTTAAAGGACACAAAATTTACTAAACAGCGGATGTCCACATGCATCAGTAAAACGTGAACCATAATCTATAACGTGAACGAAAACTCAAGCACGGATCCAAGATGGTCAAAGGGGGACGCGTCTAAAATTTCCAACCGTTTTATGTGTAGGTTTGGCATATAAATGCATATTGTGTGTATGTGTATGTTTCTGTATTTTATTTGCAGTGTAACTAAAGAAGACAATTAAACTGAAATAACTGATAGCATCGATGTATATACCTTTCCAAAATCTTAGTTTCCGTCAGTAAAATGCTTTTAAAAATGGATAAAACATAAATGTTCACCCTGTACGAAAATTTAAACACTTTTCAATTAAAATCAGACAGACTATTTACAATAATATCATTATGATAATCGCACATATAGACGATAAACGGTGCAAATAAAATAATTGAACACCAGACAACTCATTACTCACAACTTTGATTATAGTTGGAATACACAAAGATACTCGTATACAATTCTTCGAGTTTACAATGTCCAACACTCACTAACGTAAAAAGCAGTAGACATCACCTAGTTAACAGTTGCGCAATAAAAGTACAGATCACCAACTACAGACGTCCGAACACGATAATTCACAATTAACGCTTCACCACAAAATACCACCTCTGATAATTTATACTTAATTGCAGATTCACAACTGACAAAAAACTTACGCTTCTTATCGCTTGTCAGACTCACAGCTCACAACTGCACGTTGTTTTCAAAACACTTCTATGTTTACTTTGCCTATCTGTCGCATAACGCCACAAGATGCTGGCAGGATATTCGACCAACGTCTGGAAAGCACAGAAAAACCTAGAAAGTACGAGAGCTTATACGTCATCCTGCTGCTCACACAACGCCTGCAAAGTGATATGTACCATGTTACCTAACACCTTAGCATATCAATATAAACATGATATTCAAAAAACAGTACACATTATTTAAAAGGTTTTGGTTGACTTTATAGAATTCAGTGGTTGCAAAGCTGATTATTGTAATCTGATAGATATTCTAATTCTAATAGATTTTCTTTATCTATTATTATGAAAGCTATAATAAGAGATAGGCCTACGAATAAAATTCGTATTATTTGATGACATGCTTTAGGAAAATGTTTTTTTTTACGTCGTAATTAGCACTTTACCACATTCTAAAGGGAACGCTACCTTCTCCACTGTTTATCTGAATAATGCTCTAAGAGGTTAAGGCGATTGTAGTATCCCTAGCCCTGGTGAATTTTCCTCTGGTCACCGAGATAAAATTCTAAAGAGTGTTTGGAGAAATGTACAGAATTCTACATGTGATCTCTGGAACGATTTAAACGTATCGAGAAAACATTAAATGGTTGAAGTATATAAATGGGTTGGAAATACCACTTAAAGAAAGTAGTTAGCAAAATCATACCTAAACAAAAATTATAGAACAAAACAACAAAACGAATACTGCACATACAGGCCTACGGTATGGAAATGTAATCTAGTAATAACAATGTGAACCAGGAAAACATTTAATTAGATACACGACCACCTAGAGAATATAACGACAATTGCAGAATTAATAAAATTAATTTTAGAGTTAGACAGCTAGTCGAGAAGGTGGTTACAGAGGTGAATAAAATAAAACGTAAATACGGCTGACGATGGACCTTTTGAAGATACAGGCATAGTCTACTTCAGGGACGATCTACAGATATGAATTGCTCAGGAGACAGATCGATGCAGAATGAATGGGAAGCCATTCCCTCAGCGACGAGCAGACGAGTAATGATGATGATTGTTTACGTGTGTTACCTGTGTGTGTGTGTGTGTGTGTGTGTGTGTGTGTGTGTGTGTGTGTGTGTGTGTGTGTGTGTGTGTGTGTGTGAAGGGGGGAGCGCTCATCATTCGTAACGATAAACCACTATACTTAGTATATTTTTTTGAAAGAAACGTGGTTAGTTGATAAAAATCAGTAAAACTATTTAAGCAATTACCGGATAAAAACTCAAAGAACAAAACTTGCTGTAAAATAAAGAATTTATACAAAGTACATTAAAACTGAAAAAATTACATCACTTGACAAACAATTAAACTAAATGGCTTCAAAAAAAACTACTGAATATGCAAGGACGTTAAACAGCACCGATGAAATAAATGGTAACAGCGGAAGGGATGCAACAATAGTATGATTGCAGACGTGTCCTTGGTGCTGTCTAGTAGCGTGGCGTCTCGAATACAGATGCGGACAACAGATCACTATCGCCAGCTCGTGTGCGCGTCTGCTCTTTCACACACACAACAGCCGTTATTAGGGAAAATGTGAATTATAACCGTGTTTAATTAGAAGTGGTAGACCATTTTGTTCCACCTAAGTTGCTCAAGAGAGCCAGGACAGGATGACAACTTGAGCCGTTCCACATTCGAAAACGATAGTGTGCCCATAATCAAAGATAGCCTTCGGGTCCCAAGATTTTATCCTGGATACCATTTTAATTGGATCAGTAGATGTTGAAGCTAACAGACGCACGTTGATATTATGTCACTGTCGGAAGTTGATCTCAAGCCTTCTAGATCGGAAACCGAGCACAACACCGACGACCCCAAAGCTTTTAAGTTGTACTAAGTCAGGGTTAATAACTATACGGAAACCCCCATTCATTGTGGCCATCGATACTGGAATATACCCGTTAGGAAAGTAAAGAACAAATGGATGAGAAACAATGTGAATATGGTGAACAGAAAGTATTGAATCTTGAAGAATATTATACAAAAAAATGTCTATTTAGACGTTCAATTTTAGCAGAATCCATGTTGTCGATGCTTTAACTACCAGTGTCTTAGAAATGAGGTATCTCGGTGTATGATAGCCACAGTTTTTATCTAATTGTCCTATTTGTTCCAGAACTGGACTTGACAACGGTAAAGATATCATAGGTTCTTCTTAATACGATTAGAAGGTAATCAGCAAAGGCTAAATAATGTTTATTTATAGAAAGGCTGAATCAGCTTGTAGGATAATAAAAACGTAATGTAATTCTCAAGTTAGGTGAGGAATTTTCTTTTAAAGTTGAAGAAAGAATAGTAATATAGTTTCTTGTCGGACGAAATGCCGACGCACATGTAAATTATAAAACGCAAAAGATAATATTTTGCATAATTTTCTCGGGATTAACATTAGTCTCAGCGGTTCATTCTTCATTTCTTCTTACATGAGACGAATATATTTGCAGAAGGTAGTGATCATCGTGGAGTCGTGGCGTGTTTATCTCTTCTTTACCGCTGCCTGAATCGTATTACCTGGAACCGCGTTCTATAAAAAGCAACGGCGTCTTCAAATGCAGTGTGAAATATGTTATTGTCGGCAGGTGATACGATGAAAAATATACCACGATGTTTTTTTTGTTAGTAATCGTTTCACGAATATCTAAAATTACCCAGAAAAAAGAGGGGGAATAGACGTGTGTCGGCGGTTATTATAAATCAAGAAAGCGTTAAACTATAAAAACATTGCTACAGACGGCCGTGTGTATAATACTCTCTGAAGGTGTTCATCAGTGAGTGCAACGCGAGGGTTCACACAGGGAGAGATAATACGGCGGCCCGTCCCGACTTGCTCCCGGCACTTATGTTAATGTCCGTATTTAGGGAACGAGTTAACGAGCCTATATGGTATTTTTCCTATCGTCCCGTCCCCTCTGCCTCCCCCCTTATATCCACTCCTTTTTTTCCAGCGCCAACCAATTATTTCGTACTGGTCAGCTGGAATTTAATTTGCGGCTACATCTATCGTCACTGGCAGCTGGTAGGAAATAAGAGAACATTTCGAAATGATGGTGGCGATCAGTATTATTTCTGATACGTCACAAATTCATGTTATTTCACGGCGAGCGTTCATCACGGACCAGTTTCAGATTTATTACGCTTCGTATGGCCGTTCTGGGTTTCCATCGATTCGATTTTAATGGGTGCCATTAAAGTTTAAGTTATTTATAGAATAACTTTCAAAATGTAATCTCTCTTATTGGTTGATAATTACTTGTTAATGCTGAAAACTCAGACAAATGTGTGTTAGTGCGCGCCCGTATATTGGTGTATATCAGAGCGATAAAGAGAGAGAAAGATAGATAGATAGATAGATAGATAGATAGATAGATAGAGAGAGAGAGAGAGAGAGAGAGAGAGAGAGAGAGAGAGAGAGAGAGAGAGAGAGAGAGAGAGAGAGAGAGAGAGACTTTAAAAGTTCTTATGCTTTATAGTTCTTCTAAAAGATGATGAGGCTCTTTGGCGTCAAATAAGAGGAACGCCTCAGTGAACTTATAAATTTAATTTTATTATTTTTATTAACTGGAAATTATATGCATTTCGAAAGATAATGTTACGACGGTCTACTTATCGTCGTAAGTACAGTGGAAAACAAAATTTAAGACACCAATTGAGTCACTAATCACCAGAATTAATCATCACAGTTAAACAGTTCGTAATTAACAAGACAGTCTCTTACAACAAATGAAAGAAAATTATTCACACCAAAAAAATGTCAACTAATATAAAACACAATTGTCCCGCCCGATTATAAAACACAACACTTCACTAATAACCACTTGAACGCACACAGTATCGCCCGACAAGTAACTCGAACCGCACTGTAATATATCGCAACTATAACTGAACTCTAAGGCCGCTGGCGGCTTGTATTTATACCCCCGCTCACAGACCAGAACATTCCACAACTACGCGTTACTACGACGTAATTAATTGCGGCCTTGACACAGTCAGCGATGCTGGCGGCGTCCAGAAAAGTCTCGCAAGCGCATGTTGAAGTCACGTACGCCACAACATTCAGCCGGATTCCAATGGATCGTTCGAGAAACACGTAGATTGTTCTGTGATGTCGTAACAATATATTAGGCTACTGATTAAGTGTACACTCACCCTTACTAAAGTTCACGTTGCAAGTAAACTTCTCTTTTCTAAGTAAAAAGACTAACTCGTCGAATAAATGTAGACTTATTCAACTGGTTTCATCACATCATTTTAAAGCTTAAATGGGTCTGTTTCGCGAAAACGATAAGTCTTTATGACTCACTCAGTTCTACAGAACGTACAACTTTCCACATCTGTACAGTAAAAACTATATTCTAGGCTATGTAAGGTAAAGGTTAAATGAGTAATCTTGTTTATTGACTAAATAAACCAGTGCTGTCGTGTTTATATTTTGTAATTTTATATTTCACATTTGTAATTTCTAAAATTTTTCGACATATTTTTCGTAACCCCTTAAGATCTGAACGACTGATGAAAAATCAAAATATTTAAGTAAATAAATGTTTAAGTAAAACATAAACGCAATAAAGCATTGAAGAAATATAAAATAGTATTTACATGAAAATGCAACGTTGAAAACTTTTCACGAATACACGATGCCATGTTACTGAAGAAGATTGTGTTTTTGAAGGTGCGGCTGTTTGCACGTCGAGAATAGGTAAGTGCGAATTCAAATATGAATCGTTTACAATGTGCTGAAAACAGAAGACAAACGGAGGCGAGAGGTGCAAACTGTTCGCATTCAAGATACTATTTGTTTCTCACGTGTCAGAACGTGTATCCACTATTCACTGACACCTCTCTCGCGTACCGCTACGTCGCTCCCTTCCCATCACATACGTCACTTGAAAACTCTTACGTAATCGCAATCGCTGACGGTGGGGTATTTATTTATTCCAGCGATTGTGAAACGAGACACGACAAAGTAAGTATAAATCAATTTAATCCTGCTTTCTACGTGTCCTTGCTTTCTACACGAGTTCAGGTGGTAAATCCTGGCGCCATATTCACCCTTTGAAGGACCTTCTCTATCAGAGAAGCTGAACAGAACAATCATACTGGATTATAAACAAAACAAAAACGAGGAATGTCGTGGTGACATATAAAAGAGGAAACGCAGGCCGATGGATAGATAGTAGTTAAAATAAAGATATATAAAGTAAGTAGTTATGGATAGGAGGTAAAAATCTAAATCCTGAAAAAATAACTAGGTAAGGCGACGGAACGGACATAGATGGACAACTGAGGTGAAAAGAGCAAATGGCTGAAATCAGGAAGGTAACGTCAACTTTGTGTGTGTGTGCGTGCGCGTAATCGTGTGTGTAAACATTTAACGACAGGAAATTGAACAAACCCAAACGAAAATTACCGATATAATCGAGATGCGACTGTAAGTCTTCATAACAATTTTAATCTTCATACGTAACTTTAATTATGTATCACCTTACAATTTGAAAATAGAAAAATAAAGTTAGGAAAGAATCTAAATATTTGTTTCAAACTTCCCATATTTGTTTCTTTCCCATATAGAAAGTCATAAACTATAAAGAACCGAGTGGCAAACTTTTAAAGAAAGAATTAACAATAAAAGTAACTGATGCTGTGTTCAGGTGGAGATAGTGGCATACCAAAAGTCAAATGTATTAAAGTATTCTACACCAGAGTTTACAAAACGTTACAGAAGATCATGGCCGCGCGTAGCCGACGGAACAGCAAAAACGTGAGACAAGTAAAGTCGTAAAAGAGGCAGTATCGTAAAAAACAGAGTTGTAAATTCTATCGCTGTAGCTTTTTCTGCCGTTCGTGATTGGTTTGGAAAACTTGTATAGTGACAGGATTTTCTTCGAATTTATGTAGGAAGATATTGTTTCAGTAGCAACATGGGCAGCGAATGTCTGGAAATTAGGAATCCGGTTTTGATAAGAACTCTTAATTTGATGAGTTATGGTAAGCCAGAAAGCTGTGTTTTCACTTATGGATGTCTCTACATATAGCTACTTGGATCTTGCATCAGTATGTGTTGAGTATTATAAGGTGTAAATGGAAAATGTACAATACTACTGTTGTGCACAATGGTTGATGAGGAAGCGACGACGACGAGATGATAATGATGGTAATGATGACTGTAACAACAGATTTATTTTAAATATTCCTTCGAGAGTTTTTATTTACGATGACTGAAGTATTAAAGGTATCGCTCACAAGATGCAGCCTGCAACACGCATTACCGTAAGGAAAAATGCTGCTGACTTCGAATATGGCTTCTTATACAATAGAATTAGAGAAGCAGTGCTAGATAAGGTACGATGGCTAAGAATTTCCAGTATTCTTGGGAGAAAATACACACTGTGTTCCCGCATTTACACCACAAAGTGTACACGAATTTGGTTATGTACGACAACTAAACAGAGCTTTTCTCCAATGGAATAGGCTCCTTTTACCTTAATCTTTTACATCGTATAGGATCACATCATTTTACGGTCAATCAAGAATTTTCTGTGATTTATCCTAAGTTAAAAATCGCAGATCCTGATATGTTTCTGTAGTCCATATAGAGTCAAGGTGCATAGACACACTTAAAAACATATCGTGATATTGCTCTAAACACCGCAGTCAAAAGATTTAAATTCGCGGCGCTGTGATGAAATAATCTGTTCTTAGAACGTAAGTACTGTGAGTCTGGGGCCGATCATATTGTCCCGTTAATGAACACTATCAGTCCACGTGAACGCAACTTTGCCATAATTAGTATTCATCAGCTGCAGCTAATCGCATTTAATGAAGGTCACCCCTCGTGTCTTCGTCATGCTGTCGGTTTATGTTTTTCTTTAAGTGAATAATGTAAATATAAGGCTAAAAAAAATCAATTAGCAGTTTTGCTTTAGTAAAAAAACAAACAACGGATAACAGTTGCTTTGAAGCCGACGCTAGTGGTTAAACCAAGGCAGTTAACGCTAAGGGCTGCAAGCTATGAGGTTGTTTTTAATTTTGTAAACAAGAGACACAAAATTAAACGCCTAAGCTCCTAGATTATTAATAGTGTTATTGAAACATGACTTATTACGATCCGAATTCAGATATTTTAGTGTATACATCTGTAATGTATGAGTTTTTATGAGGTATATTTCAAAGAAAAGAAAATTGTTTGGCACTGTTCGGAAAAGTACAGATTGTTTTTTAACGAAATATAACTGGCACATTGGTTTTATTGGTAATATTTCCAGAAACAGATAAACTGTATGAAAGAAATGATAAAGCTTAAGACCTCCGTATTCTAAAGGTACGTAAACCAAGTTAGGTAATATAAACAGGTATCTACATTTGACAAATATAGTTTGGGATATGCTTCTCCAAGGACTAATGATGTTGACAAAGTATTTTTAACGTCTTTTTATTGTGAGTTTATAAATCGTTTGTAACGTTAACTTTTAAAATTTGATTCGAACATAGAGTACTGCTAAAACAGGGAAGTCGGATCCAAGCAGTGTTTAAGAGAGTTAACGTTTGACCTTTCTTGCTGATATTACAACATAAAACCAAATGCTAATACAAGCTGCGGAAAAATGTTGTGTTTATAGGCGTCGAGAAATGCCGCTCGGAAACAAAAGCGAGTTCATACAAAGAATATGAAACAAAGAATATATGTCAAAGAATACGAATTACTATTATTCTTTTAACTGTACTACAGACCTGTGTTTATTGTGTTTTATGATCTGACAACTGTATTGTTTTAAACGCACAAACTGTCGCCATTTGACATTTTCTTGGCCGCTTGTCTAACCTAACACTTACCGAGTATTATTTATTGTAATGCAGTTTATTAAAGCTAGTCTCTTGATAGAGTACAGGCCTAATGCTACTTACTCTGAGCAAACGTATTTAGTAAACATTTCGAGAAATCCATTCATTGCTTGTGCGTTTATCAGACAGAAGTCAGTGTGTTTGAAAGAATTGAAAGAGTAACGTTGATTCAATGGTGTTTCCCTCTTTTATTAAAATTTTTGCAATTATTGATTGTGTTGTGTTGTAATGGAATGAAATACGTAATACATTTTTTTTATCTGTTTCATACGTCACCAGACAATGAAACAGAAGACTTTTTTTAGTCGACATGAAGCAGGCTAACAACATGCAGATTTTTACTGAGGACACGTCATCCTTGGACCACTCTTAAATGGTTAAATGGTTGAGAGTAAAATGGAAATTCTCGAAGAATGGTAGTCTCATCTACCTGGTTTCAGGTTTTAGTTGGGACAATAAAAGAGAAGGAGAGGTTAAAAACATCCCTTTTCGTATGATCAGTAATTTTTAATCGAATTTCAACGGCTGTGCTGTTGTCAAGACAATGTTATGATACTGAAGTGACTCTTTGGTCGTACTGACTAAACGTCCGATTGCTAGATAATACTGAGAACACTATCGTAGGAATATCCTAGAAATATGAAAAAAATTAAAGATCTGTTAAACAAATAAATTGTAACAGATAGACATAAAGTGATAATTTCCATTTATCAAATTAACAAAACTCTGATGAGAGCAAGTGATTGTCTAGTGTAAGGTGTTTGCGCAGCCATAAGATGGCTGATGAGATACTGTGATGTCACGTACCACGTGTTCGATTCCGAAGACGACCTTTAAGTACCTTTCGCGAGAGCCCAGACAGTCAAGCAATATCTAAACTTTGATGAGCGAGCCGAGTTTAAAACAATATGAAAACCCTCAGATTTTATAGCAGTCAAGTATGTATCATCTAGAGGAAAATAATATAAGACGTAAATTTAACAGAATAGCTAAACCGTCAAACTCACAGACACTTATTTATTTTTCTAACGACACTTTTCCAATTGACAACCACGTTTTATTGATATTATTTGCAACATCATTTGTTACATCCTTCTATAATGTAGCATCTTCAGTGGTAAAGGTGAAAACAAAAAGTAGTTTGACAGGCCTTGTTCTTTAGGTATACGTTTAAAACACGCACACTGCATTACAAAAGATAGTATAACAAACAATTAAAACGAAAGGTCCAAACTTGGCTCACAATTTCGGATGAAGTAACGACGTTCTCCGTTAAATTTAGGATTAGTAGATTAAAATCTGATGAATTTTTGGTGACGAACAAACGGCGTGAAAATTATATTCAGCCCATAGAGACCTGATTCCTTCGCTTGGTGAAGAACTTTGGGCGTGCAGAGATACTGAGTTATAGTAATATTCTGACAAGTTGAAGTACACTAACAAATTGCCTTCTACAATTTGAGTATCCAAACTAGGTAGTCACAATAGCTTGAGCGGATGGAGGAATTGCTGGGTGGGGGGTAACAGGTAAGGGGAGAAGAAGAAGAAGAAGAAGAAGAAGAAGAAGAAGAAGAAGAAGAAGAAGAAGAAGAAGAAGAAGATATGATGATGATGATAATGATAAGAACAATCAAAAATACAAAAAAAAAATAAGAAGGTACAAACAATCTTATTCCCTACATTTAATAAGTTACACTTCCTAATAAAACCTTAGAGGATAGAGGCTTAACATAAAAGTGTGAAGTATGAAAATGTTAGGTTACTCTGTGGCAAGCTTTCCTTTCACAGAAGAAAAGAACATAATATTCCGAGTACGGACGTAATTGTGTGTAGCTCGCGCATGATTCAGATAATTACGAAAACAATTAAAATTCCATTAGCGAACAATTAACCGCCGAGCACTAAGATGTTTACATACACCGAACTAATGCACTCAATTTACATTGATTATACAGTGAAATGCAAACGCTGAAATTAACCGATATTCCATAAGGGACAACTCATACAGAGATAATGTAAAATTTCCCCTTAAGACTGAAGCGAAGTTAGTCAGGCTACCGCAACTTCTTATTGCTCAAAGTTGGTGTTCAGAAACGACCTTTAACCTACGGCACAATATCCTGCTGAAACTTAAGATTAAAGTGTCGGCCGGCCTAACATGTGAAGTGAATTTTAATTGCTATAAGTTGATCCCATAATTAGGCCGTAGACGACGCTGCTTTTGTTCATAGCGTATTGGCCACTGTCACGAACGGGCTATACGTAATGTGAATACTGGCGTCTACCTTACCGCTTACACTGATACCTACATAGCTCCGCTTAATATCAGTTTGAATAACTCTGTTCCATAGTTTCTTTAAACGTTAAAAGCTATGGAATATGCATATTTAAATTTAAAATCTAGATTTTTGGATCATTTATTTGAATGTTGATAAGAAACGAATATCAACACTTAAGACCAAGGTGATGGCTTTTTGTGGAATTGAATTTTTCCCGTACGGGCAAAAATTGTTATAGATGGTACTGTCCTGGAACAAGTTTGCAATTTTAAATATCTGGGGTACGGTGTGTGTTATAATACAAGCAACGACATTGTGAATAAGTTGCATAAGTTCAACATTATGTACGGGACCATCAGGCGAACTCTTAAGTCAGCAAGTAAAGAAACACGCCTAAAATTCTATAAGGTGATGGCCCTTCCCACACTTCTTTATGGGGCTGAGAATTGGACTTGTGTGTGAAAGGCGAGGCCAGTCGTATCCAAGCGGCTGAACGAGATTTCTTAAGCACGTGGAGACGTATACTCTCCATGATCATAGAAGAAACACAGATATAGAGCAGGGACTGAATATTATGGTATATACAACAGGATTGCCCAGTATCGGCTGAATTGGTGGAAACACAAGTTTTTCCGAATGGATGACTGCCTCATCCACAAACAACTATGGAACTATGAGCCGAAGGGACGAAGAGGTGAGGGACGTACAAAGAAGCGCCGGACTGACCAGCTTGCCTGTTTGAGACCGCAACAAACCATCCTTGGTTTAATCCTTGTAGATGATGATGATGAAGACGACGATGATGAAAAGAAACTTTTCGACTACCCTAAGAATTTGTAACTGTCCTGGGGCTGGCGATTCTAAAACATCAAAAAACACAAGTAACATAAACAGTGAATGATCTGTTACTTCAGTGATGGAAAGTCAAACGTGACAACAGGTTCAAATACTACGCATGGATAAGCGAACTGGATTGCCTCGCAGAATCCGGTATTAAGAGAATAGGCGGAGTGCTCTCAACGAAGGTAGAACACACACACACACACACACACACACACACACACACACACAATGGGAAGGAAACATGACCAGTGCTACTGTATTGTGCACTGTGTGTGTTTTCCAGTTTCGTTGAGGGTACGCTGCTACGCTGCTTGTTACCAGATTATGAAAGGTAAGCTAATTCATATGTAGCATTGAAGCTGTTGTTGACTGTGACTCCATTTTTGAAGTAACAGATTAATGTATTGGCCTATGTTATTTGTATTTTTATGTTTTAGAATTATCAGCTCGATAAAAGTAACCGAACGTTGCTTTTCATAAATTTAATCAAACATGGCAAACGACCTCTTTCCAGATTTAAATAGTTTCTGCAAATTTGTTTAACCCTTCAAGCCCATTTATTTTTGTGGCTTCAAATGATAATAACAAATGTGTTAGATAAGACGATACCTGCTTCTGTATTTTGATTTTTAATGTTTTTTAACTTTGAAAATGTTTATAAGGACGTGTCGCACATTTGCGGCCGATCGCTGGTGCGTTATCGAAGATGGGAACCGGTGAGTTTCCATAGAAACTACTTCTTTGTTGTCAATAACGTTGTACACATATAAAACTTCGCTTATGAATGCGACTACATTTAACTTATAATCTGTACATTGGTAAATGAAGAATGAATTCATTGACTGGTAAATGAAGAATGAATTCATTGATTGGTGAATGAACAGAAATATATATATTTTTTAGATTTATTGAAGCATTTTCAATGCCCTTCTCTGTGCATTGCATTTGTGCAATGCCTGTAAATTTTTTTCTTACATGTAAGCTAACAGTTAATACATTGTTACCACATACATATAATTTGAATAATTATTTGCATATTTTATTTTACTTTCTGACGATTACAGATTAACAGATTAAGTTCATCCAACTCCAGATAATTCGAAAGCCCATTAGACGTAAATATATAATATTAAACAGTTGTTAACGAAGATTGCCTCAGGTGTATAGTAACTGAGGATTTAGTAAAGAAAATAATACGGACACCAGATAGTAACAGACCGAGGGGAACCTCCAGGTGAGAGAGGGCGAAGAAAAAATTACGGAAAGTCCAGGTCCGAGAGGATGTGAAGAGCATGGGGACACGAAATATGAGCGAGACGGCCACGATCAGGGAATAATGGGATCCGGTAGTATAAGAAGAGAAAACTTGAGATTGGGAGAGCTCAGTGTAAGAGACTGCGAAGTGATACCCAAAGTAAACAGCAAAAGAGCTGCAGAGAGCAGAGGTCAAAATTCAGTAATGAATGTGTGAACTGTAATAAGTAAATTAATAATTAATGACACTGAAAAAAGACAGATACATACGTGCGCCCACACAAATGGCTCTAGATATCCACAGACTTACATATGATATTGAATAATTCAAAATAGTTCTAACACAAACGACAGTTTTAATACCATTTTGGTTAATTTAGTCATTTAGCTATTCTATAGTACGTTTTTCAATAGATTACACCGTATGTAGGCTGGTAGTCCAGGGCCACCACCTCCACATTTTGGCTGAATACACATAGTAGAATAGCTTATCTACCATGTGTTTCTTACCTAGATTAAACATTCCCACGATGATCACGGCAGTATCAAATCCCCACACGTTCACCAACAGTACGTGTTTACTTAGATTCGACTGATCTGAGTAGAAAGCAAATTAACTTACTTGGCTGCGGCTACTCCCTTGAAAGCCATACCTCTACTTTAACTTTGAATCTGACTCCTGTAATATTTTATTTAAGAGCGTTAGGAATTATTCTGTAATCGCACTAACTTTATCGGCCTAATACATTATGTTAGTTATAAGTTAAAACTAGATTCTAGAGGAACACAAACCTTATGAAAAAGTGTAATATTTTGTTTGAAGTTCAGATTCTTTGTTAGTGACAACAATTTTAAGTTACTGTATTACTTTCGATCCTTTTATTAGTTCAGGAACGTAATCTCTTAACAATTACAACCCTATAATTGTGTTCATTAAATGTTGTTTTGATGAAGTTATGTTCAGTACTCTAAGGTGTTTCTCTGAACTTATATATTGTCAGAACTATTAAAACCTGACAGATGTATTGTCAAGTTGTAATGCTTGAATTACGGTTTGTTTGACACAAGTTGTCTCATCGTCCCCTGAGAAGTTGTCCTGATTGATCAAATACAACTTACAAATGTAACCGTTGGTTTTAAAAATTGTTTAAATGATCTTAAGTTGTGATAAGGTAACCTTTAAATCAATGTGAAATAAATATCAATACGTTTTTGTGGGTTGTATAAGAATAGGTAGACCTACTTTGTGAACATTAAGAATTACTAGTATTTTGGTTATCCCGCCTACGACTTACTCTCTTAATAATAAGTAGATCCACCTACATTAAGTTTAACTCAAAATAACATCGTTTTACAAACGAGAGCTATGATATTTTTGTCACAGATTCTAGGTTTTTTTTTAACTTAATTTGTGCCCTACGATAGGACTTTAAGTATTTTAGTCCCCACGACGTTGATTCAGTTAACTAAACAATTTCAGTTACTTTAAAATATTAAAAATCTGTTAGCCTATTTAAGCTAAACTCGAATATACCTATATGTTCCTTAAAAATATGAGTATGCCTTCAAATGCTTTTTCTTATGAATATATAATAAATAGGCTGACTGGCGAGAGGACTGCATTTGAGCAGTGTGGGTATCCTATAATAGGAATGCGATAATGGATAATTATTATCATCCCTCTGCTTGCTCATTAGCCAAGCGAATTTCAATGAATCCTTACCGGTTCATTGAAATTGTAGACAATTATCATAACATTTAACAATAACTTTTGTTAGTAGTAAGATGAGACTTCGGCCAGTTTACACGAGTCACATGTGGTGTCCACAATCCAGCTATGGAAGAAAAGATATGCGTAGAAATATGCTCGAATCGATAACTTCGTAAATTAGGCCTACCTTAACTTTTAAAGTCAAATTTAATCTATAATAATTTGCATTACACAATTTTGTGTATAACAGAACTATGTAAATAAGCTCCTGAATTTATGATTGTTATGCATCGAATTACCAAAATTATTACTCACCTTTCTAAGGGATTTGAAATAAAAATTTTAAGAATTTACGCACTTTTGATGTCCGTCAATACATTCTTGAATGTTTTAATTAGTAAGTATTCATTCTCTGAACGACGGACTGTATGTTGATTTACGTCTCCCCCTTACGAGGTCGTGTCGTTAACTAACCAGTGGGATTTACTTTCACAGTGGATACATTAAACGCGTGCAGTGAACTCAAACAGCGAGAAAAATTTCACGCACATTAGTGGGGTTCCTTTTTTTTAAGAAGTCAACGGCTCGTAAGCGCTAGGAGAAACTAACGTGCTGTGCCGGGTACAATGAACGAGTGTCGTGTCGCGTCGCGACCAACAGCCCTTTTACATTACACTAAAAGCCAATAAATATCGTGTGTGCGCGCAATAAAAAAAGTGTCGACCCGTCGATAATATTATTTTTAATTTATGTTCCGAAGCAACGGAACAATGGTTACAGGAACGCGAATTCGGTAGTTTGTCTGCGAGCCTGTTCAGTTTAGAACGATCGTAAAAACTGACAATTATCTAACATACTGAGGAGAAGCACGAAACCAATAAACGTAAAGTAACCAATTAATTGCAAAGTAATAAGAGTATAATCGTGTTTATATCTACTGAATTTGCCATCACTTTCCACATTGTACTGCAAGTATTAATACTTATAATTGATATTTATGGGCGAGGGCACATTTTTTTGGCATTAAACTATACATCCTGACCACGTCTACACCACTTGGCCAGCAATAAGAGACACCTACGACCAATTCTAGTACGATAGCCGACTGGATGGAATTAACATTCGTACGTTGCCGCAATACACAATAAGGATGACTGAAAATACAAATTAAGTTAGCCTACTATGGTGTGGTTCCTAGAAATTACATAAAATTGTCCATTTATCAACACATTGTATTGTCCATCTTATCATATTGGTCTATGATTAGGAGTCAACGGATACAGTCAAAAGAGAGTGTGAGGCTGCTGAATGGTACTGGAAGATGAGAAGACTATAACGCTTTCCACTTATTGATTACGATAATTAATGAAATAGAATACGAAAGAATGTTACATCGTGATCAGAAATAGAAACACAATCAACATCTGTTGCGAAATGTCACATAACGATGGTCTGAAATAACCTATAGATCATTTATAATGTATCTACATAAACATAAGTTATTTTGAAAGGCTGCAAACGTTGGATACATACAAAAAAAGACATGAAAGCACGAAACGGTGGCAACCATAGACGAGTAGCAACCATAGATTATCTGTTTTCTATTTATATTTGGTATATTTAATTATATTAACGTAAACCAAAATTTATACAATGAACGTTGTATGAGAATTTGTGCTCATGTATTTTTCGTGAAAGTCTTAGCAGCAGTAACCCACTTCATCGTATGCAATGTGCTGTAGTCAAGTGGTTGTGAATTAAACTCCTTATTTAGGTGTGGCTCTAACGAATCCCGAATGAATGTGATCCTGTCACGCGCATACGCATACATGCATATAGTAGTATTTTAACATAATTAATTCTCTGAACGAAACGTCGACTAATTGCAACCTTTCACTGGTTCCCCCATCGTTATATTACGCATGCGCAACTATGGGAGCACCACTTTTGAGGACCTATTCAAAGTATACGGTGAACGATGTATTAAATATTTTAATTTTTATATAAATATATTTACACTTTCACTGTCAACTTACTTTTAGGCTTTGATTACCCAGACGTTTCAACGTAGTATTCGTCTATCTCAATGGGTTTTTAAATACTGAATGTCTGTACAGTAACGGTTATGGGATGTGGGTGTGTGTGGTGGGGGTTGCTGGTGGGAGGGAATTGGCGCTGTGATTCAAATTTTGTGAAGGTATCAGTGTATCGAAAAGTATGTGTGATCTGTAATGTAATTGTTCATTTAATATGTTGTTTGGTTGTAGTGTGTGATATCTGTAAATTTCAAATTGTTCTGATGTGTTTAGTTTTCTACTTTTAGGTAAGTAGTGTAGTATTTCCATGTTATGCTCTATGTTTGTGTAACTGTGGTTTTCGTTTTGTAAATGTGTGGCATATGTGGAATGTATGTAGTTTGTGGTGAGGGCTTTTAGATGTTCAGAATATTGAAAGCCCTTACCACAAACTACATATATTCCACATATGCCACACATTTACAAAACGAAAACCACAGTTACACAAACATAGAGCATAACATGGAAATACTACACTACTTACCTAAAAGTAGAAAACTAAACACATCAGAACAATTTGAAATTTACAGATATCACACACTACAACCAAACAACATATTAAATGAACAATTACATTACAGATCACACATACTTTTCGATACACTGATACCTTCACAAAATTTGAATCACAGCGCCAATTCCCTCCCACCAGCAACCCCCACCACACACACCCACATCCCATAACCGTTACTGTACAGACATTCAGTATTTAAAAACCCATTGAGAAAGACGAATACTACGTTGAAAAGTCTGGGTAATTAAAACCTAAAAGTAAGTTCACAGTGAAAGTGTAAATATATTTATATAAATATTAATAAGTGAATGAAGAGGATGTACCAACAAGCTAATTAAATATTTTAAATGTGTTTTTGTAATTTCTGAAATTGCGCTACATGTGGCGTAGTGCTTATCGCACCCGATTAGTAACCAGTGTGACGTGCATTTCAATAAGAATGACGGGGCAATTAAATATTTTATGAATCGACACGATCCCTAAGTTTGCAGACTATCGTTCGACCAAAGTAACCTGACAACTACTCCCTGACAAGGATGCGATTGGCAATGATTGTTAAACAACTTTTAAAGAATAAAAGTACGAATTGTAGTCGCTTATATAACATAAAATTTCTATTTTTATGTACAGTCATACATTTTCCAGCATCGTGATTGTCTGGACACAATCGTACTTTGAAAGTACTGGAAAGTTTAAAGAAATGGTGTTAGGTTTAGAGAGGCCTACTGAATATAAACTCGTAGTCTACGTCAATCCACACTCCCAGAGAACACCTTCACTGGCCAGTATAGATGGGCACCAAATTTATGCTGGGTCAAGTCTCTCTCCTGTTTAGATTTTATTAGGCTTCCACCTCAAGTCTGAAAGTCAAAACAAATCACTGAGAGAGCGGCACAATTCGAGATGGCAGGGAGAACGTCGTAAGTACTACTGACTAGGTAACTAAGTAGTCATTTAGCCGAGAGAATAGTATTATGATTTGTGTGTTTATAGATGAAAGAATGGTTTCGTATTATAAGAACTGGAAATGTTTAACAAAAAGTACTTACCGGTACCTGTAAGAAAACAGATTAATACATAATGCCTAATCTGTATGGACATGTAGCGTAAACATCAAGTAAGATAAGAATTACCGCAAAAAAAGTTGATGTTTAGTAACTTGGATGGATAGACTTACGAAAACAATAGACATTCACTTTAAACTATGATTGGTCTGGAAAGACAAGTGGACTGGACAAACTGTGCAATCACCAAACTAATAAGAGTAAAAGGATCATATGAAATGGTTTTGGGAATGACGATGCTATGTGTAAAAATAATACACAGAACTTGCAAGTATAGAACACTAACGTCTATTTTCAAAATTATGTACACAGTAAAATATTTCTGCAATCATCATCGACTTTGAGTCTATTAAGTCTTACTACGTAATTAAGTGTAATAGTACTATAAATATTGTTTTACTTATAGATAATAGTAGAAGTTTGTCGCACAATTTTCCACTTGAGTGATCAGGAAAAGGTGCACAATAAGACACATACAGATGTTTCACAAGCCGTTTATTGATTCACTGCTGACGGAGAGTGCCTGAGAGCATTACCTATATGGATACGGCGGATGTTTGTGTATATAAGCCGCTAAAGTTTCAGAGAATTTCGTAAAAAAAAAATAAAAAATAAATACGTGTGAGAAAAACAACGGAACAAGAGAATGCAGGGAGCGGCGAGGAGAGCAAGCAAGTGGTCTATTGAATATATCGATTGCTATAAAAATGTATCGATACACGCCATCGGAAAGCCATACTGTGTGCCGTGTATAGACGCAGTATACGGATACGTGAAATTACAGTCGACTGAGGTGGAACAACAATCACACGTCGCTACATATTATACAGATCTCTACTTTATGTCCACTCTATTCGCGCCATATTATACATCGATGATATCGTTCTTGTTTTGTCTCGCTACTATTCACAGCTTGAAAAACTATAAAGAAAACTCTATATTATTTCGTCTTTTTATAATGAATTTTTGTCTTACTATTCAAAATAATTTGTGATTTACAGATAAGACAGGAACTCTATAAAGTTTAAACGTACAAAGAATTTAAATGTGAAAATTTAGTGTTTTCACTACGCTTTAAACGGAAAGGGTAGTTGACACAGCGTGTATCAGGGGGGAGGTATATCTCTTTTGGGTTGTTAAAAACAGTCACACAGGAAAAGGTGTTGGCCTACAAGATTATGCAGAATAGAGACTATAGCTAACATCGTTAAATATTCTAAAAACCTTTAGAATAACTGTGATAATTAAGACAGGTTCATTAACGAGAGGAAATATACAGTACGTACACGCTCCGACGACTCAGCAGAGTTGCTTTATCACAACATAAGACGACTGGTGTTCTACTTACTGCAGTTTGTTCAGTAAGACTTCAGTCAATGATCACTCACCTGAAACAACACACAATGCAAATTAATTCACTACATTAACTATAACACAACTACTTCTGTAACTATTACAAGTGCTGTATAAATTATCTGCGCTTCGTTAGACTGTTAAGTGGACGAGGACTGTAAATTTACGATCTTTAGCAAGAAAAATCAAACCGGCACCAGAAGCAGTAAGGCAATAAAAAATCCTTTTTTAATACTCATACAATTAACACAATTGTTTACAAACACTTTTTACAATGTACGTTATTTACAATTTCATAATTTTTAAATATAACTGAAATATATCACCAATATCCTAATTTGCAGTCACTTCCAAATAACCAGTTTGTACGATTCTGCGCCTTACAGTACAACAGTACACACTACTCTATTCCGGTGCCTCTCCATAAAGACTGACTGACTCGGACATGAACAGTCTACCTTACGTACAAGGTTTTTGTGTTTCATACAGCCTGAACGTCGCTGTAATATTCTTGTCTTTTGCCCCAGGTTCCTTCAAGCTTCAGGTATAATATCTTTAGTTATGGACATCCGCTCTTTCTTGTCAATCGAAGAAATGTTTCTTGATACACAAATACTCAATACACACATTTTTTGCCCTTAAATTCTACCAACTGCGTCATAGAAAGGGGGAAAGCTCTTGTAGGCAGTTTGTTCTGCTACTTTCTTTTTGCAGTCTTTCGCTGTTTGAGTCACCGTGACAATTAACGAACACTCGTACATGTGATAATGCGAAAGAATTTGTGGTTAGACACATTTCTGCTGTATTAACACAGAGGATAATATGTTCCAGTTAGGGAATCAACAGCAGATTACTAATTTTGTAGACAAAAAAGTTTTTATTTTCATTTTTTATATTTTTATCAGTTTATTGTTCTAATTTTTTGTGAACCCAATGGCAAACAAACATACTGTACAAACATATACAGATGAGATTTCGTTTACACTCATTGTGTTGTTTCTCATGTAGCACTGGACTAAGGCAGTTATTAGCGTTACAATATACTTCAAAATGCCTGGAAATTAGCAAACAGAAATGAATGGTTAGGCATGAAAAATTACATGCCTCGGTTTCACGTAAAAACATTGGTAACTATACAAGAGAGATTACGCGATATAAAGACATGGAACGTAAAGAGTTGCACACAAATAAAAAGTAGAATTACTGACGCGTAAGCACTAATTGTGAAAAACACTTGGCGGCCTATCGGTTACTTCAGACATAATTATTATTTGTTTTATCAAAACACGCAAACGCCCACACTCATACATGACTTATCAGTTCGTTCACAGACGTAACAAACCGTGCACGATTTTCATTTAAATTTAATTTGAAATGAAATTTTTATTTTAGATTTAAATTTGTTTTAAAAAGCAAGTTTAATTGTATTTTAATAAATCCTCTGCAATACACTGACATGCACAGTCCGGTCGCGTGTTTCACACACATACACATGTAGTGATCAGGCAGTGCTTACTAATTCTTCGTACACGGTTACACGTAGTCATGTAAAGAATATTAAGTCATCAGGCACTGTCTTAATAAGTCGTGCGTGTCATGGTTAGCCGTACGTTATAACTAGACATATCTCTGTGTACTGTAATGAGATTCGTTACAGTTGCATCGACTCGCGCATGGTATTACATTATATATAAAACGCACTGCCCGTTGCCGAGACGGTCAACTTATGCCGACTGGATGTATGTAGCAATGTAGGCCTACTGTAGCAATGTAATACGTAGCGTCCATAGGACACGATGTTAAATGGTTTTGACCAATAATGGCAGTTAACTCGCCGTTGCGTTCGTTTATTTGTGTTAATTATTCGAAAAGAAATAAAAAACCTACTCTTTACTGCCGTTGCATCAGCAGCTTGAAAATTTGTTTGGCGTTAGTTTCCAAACAAATCTGATAAAGGTGGTCGGCTTCTATGCCTGAGTATATTGCGTTGCGTGTCACTGCTATACCCTAGTATTACGTCTACATAAACTTAAATCCGAATATTGAAGCTTTAAACGGTGAATTGTTTATGGTAATCGTTTTTATCAGCTCGCAACATAATTTCACTTGTTAGATTTGGAAATGCAACGACGTCTTATCAGGTATTTACCACGTTGTAAAGTTTTTCGTTATGTTTGGTGATAGTAATAATAAAAATAATAACAAATAAAGAATAATAATTTAGGAGGAGAAAAATGCATCGGGCACAGTCATGGTCTTATCGGTTTCCCTTTAGTGTGGCCGAGTCTAACCGACTAAAAACTGCCCTACCCATTAGGCATAACTCCACTTCAGATCCACTCCTCTCATTACTTCCTCTGTTTAGTCTGTTGTGCTATCAACTCTTTTTCTGTACCCTCTGTGAGATCATAATATTCTAAATCGTGTTCTCTCTCTTCTCCTGCAACACCCTGACAATGTAGGCGTCGACACGTTCCCAGTTATCCTCAGCGGCGAGCACCAGCGGTGTTTCCTAGGTTATTCTGTCCATCTCGAACTTACAAGAGTTCGCCTCTGTGCCATATACCTCTTACATTCAAATAGGGTGGTAAGCCTATTAAAACATATTAATTCATCAGTGATTGTCCTGCTAAGTCTTCTACTGTTAATCTTGTGGCTAAACAGACCATATTGGCAAGCTTGGCTCAGAACTTACCCTATTGTTACCCAATACGGAACTTTCTCGTACAATAGAGGACGCCGTTCTACATGTTTCTCGGCTATTCCAGCAGAGCCCAAATTTGTATGCATACATATTGCTGCCTTGAGTTGAAAAACTATTACGTGACACTTATCATTCGTCGACAATCGAGGCTATTCCAGACCGCACCGGTCGGTCGGCGCACGGTGTTCAAATCCAGATATTACCACTGTTTCTAGTGGATTCGAGAGCGTCTATAATAGGCACTTGTTTAACACGTCACCCAAAAGTGACAGATTATTCAGGCATCTCAGCGGGGTATAAATACGAGCATCCAGCGACGGCCAGTTCAGTTTATGTCGGGCGATTTACTGAGTGCGTCACAAGCGGTTATTAATGAAAAGTGATAATTGTGCGGGACTCTACTAATTTAATTTCAATTTTAATTGTTGTACGAGTTTAATCTTGTCTAATAACTTGGTGATTGCAAACTGTTATTTGTGCTGGTGATTAGCGACTTCATTGGTGTGAGTATTTTGTTTTCCACTGTACCATACGACGATCAATGAGACCGTCGTAACACTGTGCTATGAAGATAAGCACTAAAATAGCCACGTCCATTTAAAAATTGGATGATGTAGTAATTAGCTTCCACGTCGTTCTGTCTATTTGACAAGGTTTGTGATCAGCCTAGCAGTTCATGTTTACCTGGTCTCAATGTCCCAACACACTTGCCGGCGTCGCATAGTGAGCTCTCTATCCTCTGCAACCGCAACATACTTGCTTACTTCGGCTTTCATTGTAATAATAATATATAAGTGTACTTTTTTTTTTAATTTACGTAGTAAAGAGCGTAGAAAATATAGTGTCAGAAATTGCATGACAATGATATTCATGAATGGATAAATACATTTACCAAATAGTTTACGTCCAATGAGACAGGAAGTAATAGCAAAGACAGACAGTTTTTAAGCATACAGTATATAGTGAAATTCTGAATTTGAATTTTTAAAAATTACTTCCAATTTTGTTATATAACAATGAGATAGCATAATCAGTAAAGTTATACTAAATGGAGTGTATGGAAAATTATAAAACCGTCTGAGTAACTGGTCCGACAGACAATCGTCGTGACCTAGCGACATTATTATTTTGCTTCAAAGTAAGTAGAATTGATTCTGAATTACCAGGTGAAAAAATTGGGAAAAGAGGTAGATGCATTTAATTGTTTATAAGGGATTATTATGTTAACTGCGGTAATTTCAAATATCTACCTAAATTTATTATAACATGATTAATATGACGTCATTAGAGAACGATGACGTGTTATCACCAGGTAACGATCTGGGTTACCTGTTTATCAGTTTAACCTGAAATAGGTTTTTCATCGTAAAGCTGTTATGTCAAATGGTAACCATATACAATTTTCGTGCGAACGATTCACAGAAATATTAACAATACGTTTACTACCTTATCAAACAAGTTGATAAATAATAATCATGATGTACTCCATGTAAGTTTCATTACGATAAATTATGATAACCATTGGTGTAGTCAGAACTAAATTCTGGAGGTAACAGAGTTAATCGTTATAAAGACAATTCAAACGAACGTTTACTGAAATAATTAAATATACACATTAGTCCTTTATATCGTTCCAAGGAAACCAATCAAAACCCCTTGATGCTATCACAGGTTGTTCTACTGGTGGTCTTATGATAATCGACTGAAAACGTCAGTGGTATAAAACTGCGTTGTGTATTTTCTTACACCTTTCTATTCCGAATAAACATCGTCCAACACTGTCAGTTTCCAAATGATATTTAAATTCAAATTTAAAACAAAGCCTTTATTTTGACTTTTATTTTGATTTCTACTAAAAGAAACTTTCGATTTTTAAAATGTTTGCTATGTATATAATGAGAATATTACCGAGAACAGTATTTAGTCACAATAAATCATCGAATAAAGCTAATTTTCTTTGGTCCTTCCCCATTTGGCAACTTACCTTTTTCCCACTGATTCAGATTTTCTTGCTTCCCATAACTGTGCTTTCTACACATTCTTATATTTCAAATTGAATACACGCTAATAGATTTCTCCAGACTCAAGTTAGCTAACATTAATACTCTACAATACTTGAGTATATTCAATACGTTTTGTATAATTCAGTACACTGAAGATATATATTTGGAATATAAAAGGGCAAAATAAATACACTTACGTAGTAGCACATATGATGGTGTCAATTACATAACACAGAGTGTACTACAGAACAATGTCATTACTCAGACTTTATCCAGTCAACTGGCACAAACAGTAGGCCTATTTTGTAACTAAACATACATACGGAGTAGAACACTATGAAAATTCGCTTTACACGCGTTTCTTGGAACGGAAAGACGAGGTACAAATTTATTTCTGAATGAAAGCTGAACGGCGTGTGGAAATGAAGGTCACCTTTAGAGGAGAAATATTCTTACACTGGCATTATCTTGTCATCAGAGCAAACAGCTGGTGAAACGTTGCAGCCCTAGGCAACGTTATTAAATCATTCGACTTAGTAACCTGCAGATAAATTACGTGGAAACTTCGCTGCTAGACTCGGGCAAACATCTACACCCACACACACAGACACGCGCAGGCACACACGGAGGGTGAGAAAGAGACACGAGTTTGTTATGAAATGTTATTTTAGTTTCGATACCTAATAAAAACAAAATTGATCTCCAGTAGTTTATTGGATGGTATAAAATTGTGTTTACTTTCGCGTCGAATTCACTAAAGAAAGAAAACAATGGAATCCACTATCGTTTTTTTCAATTAAGTCTCTTCACTGGACCATTAACTATCGACCGCTCAAGTAATAACAGTGTTATCGGACTACTGCTGATAATTACTGTATCAGTTTCTGTGTTCTTTCACCTTTTGTAAGCTCTCTGTTCTCCTCCTCGCTCCGTGTAACGCGAACTCGCACGCAGAGGTGTAATTCCATTACAAATGACATGATTGTTTATCGCGTTAAAACGCGCCTCTCCTCAAGGACTGCGTTGTGTTGCCAGCAAGTGCTGCAGCATTTGACGTTTTGATTTCAAATCGTATTGTCACCATAACGATAAGGGCTTGGGTATACAAAGATAAGGGCTTCGTACGTCAGTCATTGTTCTACTTAGAGCAGCCATTCAGCAATACAGAGTTAGACAGTTGAAATTACAAACTAAAGATTTAAAAACTAGTAGCAGTAGTTTGTAGGACTCGTATAACACAAGAGACTATAGTTATAATTCTGTATATCTCTAAGCTTCATAAGTTTTTGAAAAACAGAGGATTTTAGTACAAAACAATGGAATTTATAATACTGATTATGACTAATGTCGGTTACCAGTAGTTTTTACTGCTAGCAACCAAATGTTTCAAAAGTCAGAGTTACTTTTTTGAGAAATCTTAAATGTTAACAGTGCCTAGTACTGCGAACAAGTTGTCAAACTAAACTGAGTCACAAAATGTTTTTTATAGTTTATGATGACCTGCGCATCAAGGAAGACTAAGGTCGAATGAGCAATTAAAGGACCAACCCGTAAAAGGAAAATTCCGTATTTTTTCGAAAATGAGAAAACCTCTTAGAAAGAGAAAAGGCGGCAGATTGTAAAAAACTATACTCAGTGGGAGTTTGAAAAATTTTTGAAAAATATTTGAAATCCGATTTGATCGATTAGGTTACCTATAGATGTGCAGGTATTCGTGTTTTCTGAAGGAAGCTCTAAAGAAACGGAAGGAACTCCTTGTTTTTGAAAAAAATCCATAAATACTACCAACTTGTATAACCGTGTTAAAACTAATTCAAAGTTTTATAGAATCTACCATACACTTTTAGAAATGTTGTACAAAAACATAACGTTTATGTTTATGAACAACTGATTTTAAAACTTTATTACAGTTTTGAATTAGACGCATGTTTTCGTTTTTTAGTAGTATTTTTTTCTATTTATATCCATAATTATGATATTCCATCCCTCCAATTACGACTTTCTCAGGCTATGACACAATCTTGAAGTTCTTACTACCGGGCGTGTTATGTTTTTCACAGAACACTAGTACGACTAATCTTATAAATACAATACAGCTATCGACTTGTATAACAAATGTACTTAATGGCACATTTTTCGTTTCCATCTACACTTATGAGTAAGGTGGACTCCATTCTGCCCTACCTTTTACCTAAGCCAGCCAAATTACACAGGCATCTTCTTAATTGGTTACATCTATTAGACAATCATCTTTGTAAAATGTTGCGAATTATAACACGTATTTCCATCACGTGACTGAACGATTCTGTAAAGAATTTGAATATTTTTTAATATTTTTTATTAATACAAAAGAGATCAGTATGAGCGTCTTATTATTTTTTGACGTGTACTTCAGAATTTTGTTTGTTTGATCGCGTTTAGTAAATAATGAGGCCAGAGTAGAAGGATGAAAACTTTTTGTGAGTTTTGTGAATATTTTTTTTCAACGTCATTGTGTGAAAATAACATTTGTCAAAAGAGAGGATTCAGGAGACATTAAAACTGCCCAATAATTAGATTGCATTATACATTTTCAAAATAATGTGTGTCTCAATAATTTATAAAATTGATTACTGTTTTTCATGTAAACAATCTGCTTTATTATTCATCCTTTTACAACATTTTTTTCAACTTCTTTTCCAAAACTTTCGCAGATTACAGGTTGTATTACTTGCTTACGTAAATTCTTTTGGGGGTGACGTACTCAGGTTAAGAGTAAACTGCTTTACCTCAGATAGGGTTTTTTGTGGCTGCAAACGTCTATCAGTTGTCTATCATGCATCAGTTGTAATGGCTGCAAGGCAATCGTTTTATATTTGTAGAATATGATTCAGTTCCATATTAAAATATTTTTAGAATATATTTGGAGCAAACAATCACTTTTCGTCAATTGGCGCGTGTGCTTATATGTACAGTCTGATATTTGAAGCGTTAGCAGCTTCCACTATGCAATTACGGTAATACTTGGTTTGTTAAATTTTCCACATCGCCTTGTCAGTACTATACAAAATTATAAATAGTAAATAGTTTATTTGCAAACTCTAATGATTCTTTCAGCAGTACCAAGAGGTATAATACACTCCTAATAACAAACTTACTTATCCAGGTTTCATAAAAAAAAATGTCGTTCAATAACATTTTTACAGATACAGAATTTAAGATATACTGAACGTAAGAGTACAGTAATATTGTTCAGACGTGGCGGTCCGTGTGCGCAGACCAATGAGTTGAAGACTGTGCGTCTACTTGTCAGTAGTGTCAGTGTATGAGCAAACTTCCTGTACAGTTTCAGAGTGATGTTTGGTGCTTGTATAAGTTTTTTCAGGTGATTGAACAACGGTTTAAATCGTAGGCTCTAATTTAATATGCAAATTGTATTAGCGGTAACCAGATTTGTATAATTTGTTAGTGATGTGACTAATCACAAGCGGTACTTTACTCTTGAATTTTTAGAAGTTGTAGGCAGAATGACGACTAATGCAGGATTAATATTCAGTGACTTTGAAAAGTAATTCATCATACGTGTTGCGTACATAAATTAGATTTTGCAAAACGTCTGTAGCTACTGTCTGTTGTTAAAAAACACATTTTTCATGGCAGTACAAATTTCAGTTGTTTAATTCCGTGTCTAAGCAACAAATATTAGGTAATAAACTTTTAATCCCACGTTTCTCCACAGTTAAGATATTCAAAAGTGAACTGGCAAGAAGCAATTAAAATTGTAAGTAAAACTACATATACACATTATTTCACAATCAGAGCATATTTTTTCGTAATTATTAGATTCACTGGGTTCAGCCTACTATGAATCACCAAAGTCAAGCAGCCTTAGCGACCAAAAGCGTATGGATCCCCACAAAATATCAAGTCCAGGTTATTTTTCCATATCCCAAGAGGCGTTAGAGCAAAAAATTGTAGAAACTTTTTTACTTCCACCCACAATATTTAAAAAACAATTTCCTTCTTTAGATGACAACGAGTGCTGATTTATGTAAAAATAATTTTAAAAAAATGACACGAACATAAAAAATTCACATTTTTTCTCTTTACGAAAGTCAACCTTTATCTCGTAAAATAGCACTGAGATTAAATAAATATTTAAGAGGTCAAACACAGATTGACCTGTAGATATATAGATACCACATAATATGGAAAATCTTTAAAATAATGTACAAACCGGAGAAGGAAATTATTAAATTGTCGCTAGTGAACATCTTATTAGAGGCTTCTTTTTAAACGGGACCTACAGAACTTTCAGTAACACAACTGAGCGTTATGGAACCGTGGCATTGGTATTTGTAATAGTTTTCGGAAAAGTAAGTTCCTTCTTTGACTAGGCAATATGCAGACAATTTCCATACAATTTATTATCATGAATTTCTATTGTTCTTTAACTGTTTGTTTCACGTAACGTAGAAACACTCGTTTGATTCTTGTCAACGTTTTATATCTTGTTAGAATTACGCTTATAGACAACTGCCGGTTGCAAACTCGTGTAATTTACCGTCCGTACAATAGAAATAAGCAAAACCAAACGGATATAACCGTGTTTTGTAAAAACAGAAAATATTTACTCGCGCGTTTCACAATTGTTTGTTAACCATTGTGCAATATCTGATCAAAATCGAATTTCATCGAATATTCACGGACCAACGATACAGGTACCCACGTCAGTGAATGATAACACAACTGGATATAGATTGAACACATCCGTACTGTGCTATTCGATACTCGTTTCTGAATATTTGTTTTTCATTCCGGTTACAGACATAAACGTTAATGCTGTTAGTTCCGACATGCTCGTTTTACATTAGGCTCCTAATGTTTAACATTATTTAAAATTCTTCACTGAAGTCCATACTTCACTAAATGTCGTGTGTGTGTGTGTGTGTGTGTGTGTGTGTGTGTGTGTGTTTTATTCAGTAATTTTCTAGTAAGCTATTAAATTCTAGTTAGAGGAAAATATAACAATCTTTAAAAGTCGTAAGCGATGGGTGATTTCTTATGGATAAATCCTCTACTCGGACTGCTTCCATCGTAACATTTTTCTCTTGACGTTACGATGACTAGAATCAGGGATTGTCCCCAGAAGTGGTTGAAATTCAACCACCACTCACAGCTTCTGGGGACGATCCCTGATTTTGGTCATCGAAACGTCAAGAGAAAAATGTTAAGATGGAAGCAGTCTGAGTAGAGGATTTATCCGTAAAATATACCGAGTTTTAATGCGCGTATTCTTTCCTTGTCTACATAAGGACTGTGTCATACTGCTAGTCTGCTCAGGCTTTAGTCTTACTGCACACAGTAGGAAAGCTTCAACACTTGAGGATATACAATGGTCACGACTTGTTTGTTAAAATTATCTTTTTAGACGGAATTGTTAACGTTTCTTTAAATGGTTGTGTTGTTTGCCATTTTTTGCTTGCTACTGTGAGTTTTAATTTGCGAAGATGGTCCTTTCAACCGGCAAGGCTAGATGGAAGGTATTCGATACACCAAACTAAGGAGTAAAACATCGTGTCAACAAAACATATCACACATATTGTTGTGCGCGTGTGTGCGCGCGCGCGCACGAACATAAATCGCATAATTGGCAATGTCTGACATTACTAAATAGGATTTGGCATTATTAACAAAAAACGAAAACAAGAAGTGTCCAACATTTACAATAAACGGAAATAATTATAAAAACAAATAATTTTTTGCAGTGAATCGAAATAATCGCTTTACGCGAAAATAAACAAAACGGACGAATTAAAGTCTACGTTTTTGACACGCGGAATTGGCTCAATTTAGCTGTCGTTGGGGTGTGAAATTTTTGTTGTGTGGCGCGTATGAAATTAGTTTAAGCCGTTCGTGTTGTGAGAGTGTGTGGTACGGGCGCGGGGGCGGGTGGGGCGACGGTGACAGTAACAAGCAAGAAACAGTGACACGGCACAGAAGTAGCGTGATTTGTGTACACACGGCTCTGTCAAATCTCATCGATATAAATGAATAACACCGTCCTATTGATTGATTCGACTCTCTCTTGGCTTGCGTGCTCTGACGTTGTTTCACAAATTCGCCCGACGCGCTTTTCACTTACCATTATCTGTTTGTCTACCTTTTACACCTATTGAATTTTTATGTTTATCCAGCTAATAGAGTTCATAAATTTTTATTAGTGAAAATTGAGTGAGACGCGTTTCCGTCTGGTTGACCTCGTATCGGCACTCGGCGCGTGTCACTTTGTATCAGTCTAGTTATCCACCTACCACTATTGTCTGTCAATATGATTTTCTACCTTCTACTGTCGGTCTGACTCGCTCCATCTGTTTATCAATACATCACTGCTTCTTCGTCTACGCATGTGCCTGTTTCTGGCCGTCTGTCTTCTCATATCCTCCAACGAACATACACTCTATACATCTATTAATGTTAGCGTATTATGTGAGTAAATATCATTGTGAGTAAAAAGCTAACTTAAAAAGAACTACGCCTGTTAGCAATGTAAAGCTGACCTATAGAAACTGTAATTTTCAGGGGTAAGGCATTCATTTAAAAATTACACAAAATTAAGTTTTAATAAATTATTGGCATACCACCACCAAGTAACATAAGACATAAGATCTCGATGTGACAGAACGAATAAACTCGTAAGCCACGTAAGTGACTTTCATAAAAAATGCTGATTTAGAGACAAGCAAGTACCTTCAGTTTTCCCCACTTACGTAACCCAACTGTTTAAAAACAATTTCTAATTATTTCTAGGTCCTTAGAGTTTATAGCACTAGGTCTATTAGTTTGCGACACCACGAAGTTCAAGCACCACACAGTTTAGAGTTAAGTGAAAAACGTAGGTCTACGTTGTCTAATGAAGTTGTCTTAACGTCAGTACGAATAGCCTACATCGTCATGACAATGACTGTAACCTCTATTTTATCGTTTGTGTCGTGTATAGATTCTCTGAAGCCACGGAGATGCAGAAAGAACAGAACTGCTTCTTAAACAGAGCAGACAATACCAATTTTAACGTAACGTGAAAAATGTTTTAGGAGCCAACATGTAGCTTCTACCAAGATATCCCCCAGTATTAATTATTTTACCTGCAAAGACATCCTTTAATAAAATCATATTATTTAAACATTAAATATTAATAATCGAGTATGTTGCTGATGTTTCTAAATTCTAGAAATACTAAGTCTAGAAAGTACTGTATGTTGTACAAACCTCTCCATTATACGTTTAAATACAAAATTTGTATCTCTGGTGATATTGATGGGTGTATGTATTAAATACATTTTTTATATTATTATTAATAATAATAAAACTTTTTGTACAAGAATATATTGTTTTATTATTTTTTATTTTATGAATATTCATATATGCACAAAATAATAAAAAATATATATATTCTTGTACAAACAGTTTTATTATTATTAATAATAATAATATTAAAAAATATATATACAAAACTGAGCAAATAAGAATATATCCTTTATGGCTCAGTGGGACATATGTGGAACACTTACGATTTTATGTAATTTATGTAACACTTATAGTTATCACCGAGTTTAGTTTTACACATATGTCCCACTTCAATTTTTTATTGTCCCAGGTAAGTAAAATTTAATTCCAAATATGATTCCAAATACTACTTAACAAATATAAGAATCTAAAACAATGCAAACATTTTTTCTAGCTATATCACGGCATTTTGAGCTGTAAAGGTTGAACAAATTTACCAAAGTGTCAGAATTAATAATATTATTACCTATATTCTTAATTTTATGTGCATTCCTGCCAACATTCCTTTAGTTTAAACTTTACGGAAGTGTTTTAATTTTCTTCCTATTTCTTAATTTCTTAATTCCTATCAACAATCACGTCTTCCGTAACACTTGTTGTTTAAGTTAATTTTCTCTTTTTTTGAAAGGGACGAAAGTCCTTCAGATTAGTGTAAAATACTAAGTGGTATGTTAAAGCTGGTAAATTTTATATAGTGCTAAACAGAAGGTGAATATAATATTATTAGTGAAATATAATTTTAGCACTGAAATTAGAGAAGACTTGGTGGGTTAGGAATATTACATAGAAACTTAATGAATACAGATCAAAATTCGTGAACGTAGTTTAAGATGTCTGAAGATCGAAATCCTAAATTAATATGTATGCCTAAGTCACAAGGAAGTATCTGGGTGTCCTGTCCTAGTAAGAGGTGGAACACAGTTTCAGTCTGTCCGAAATAGGAACAGCCACAATTACCGAAACCGACGATGGTTGTGATGACGATGATAAGATGATGATTATGGTTTTGATATTTTTAGTCCCAGGTATATAAGGAACAGTTTTGACGAGACTAAGTGCCATATTTAACATAAAATACAAAAATAAATTTTAAAATACGGTGTTCTAACAAAACGCATTACGTTCTACAGAAGTCTGTAACGAAAATTAACCGCAATTTTTTTTTTCGTTGGTAAATGACTTTTTTTACGTTGGTAAATGACCGAAGATGGCTTGACTGCCGAAAGCGCTCGTCAATACCAAAGACAACATAGTGGTTTGTATAAAATTACTAGTAAAATATTTGAGACCACTAACACTCCAATACAACAATAAATTTTAATGCTGTTGACAATAAAAGCGTTGGTTCACTAAGAGAACGTGGGAGAATCGCAGGTAGACGCCAGCAATGTGTTGTAATTAAAAAAACTAAATAAGTGCTCTTGAAATATGAAGTGCTCTGTCTGGCTCGCTGGCTCAGGCTTTGAATGCGATGATAAAATTTACGTGTGAATTATTAGTTTCAATTATTGCCTTTCACTGTAACACAGTTTACCGTATTGTGTACGTGCGCGTGTGGACACTGTGTGTGTGAGTGCGTTGTGGGCTTGCTTTGTTTGTCTGTAAAATTAAAATTCATTTTTATATTTTCTGTCGTACATTAATGTAACCGTATTGCAACAATGAAGATTTGTTTCATAGTATACGTATGTAGATTTATTAAACAAAAGAAATAGGCGTGCCTGTTTTTGATATTACAGTTTTATCACAGCAAAACGAATAAATACAGTACAAATTCATTTGTGAAGGACGGAAGATTTAGAAGACTTGATACACGTTTGGATACATTAAATGGTTTTTACTTTGCTTACTAAAGTCGTAATAATTTTTCTTAATTACTTAAAAGTAATGACTTGTAATAAGACTGAAACGTTAAGAATCATGAAATATTATCTACTTAATGTTTAAACAGATATAAAAAAACGAATTTTCAAAAGTATGTGATTTATTATTCCCCAGAACAACACAAAAACACTTATATCCAGTGTAGAAGAACTTGTAATAAAACGGCTAAAGTAAGTAATGTTTCCGGTATTTTATCAGTAAAGTAGACGTAGGCCTATTAGTAAGAAACATGAAAGTGACAATTATTTTGCTTAGTGACTAAGCAGTCCATATTAAAACAAATGTGTCGATCGGCTAAGTGTGATTCTAGGTAGTCCCTGCCATCGTTCCTGGTGAGACGACACCGACGGGACGGCTAGTACGCTCTTACGCTGCGGATTTGAAAGACAGGCCAGTGATCCTCCATGTTTGTGCTTGATGATGGCCGATAACTTTACCTCCACGAGGTCTACGCTGCACCTTTGCTGTGTTGTCTCTCCCATCTTTAGCGTTGGTGGCCAGTTGAAAGGTGGTGGCCATACATTAAAAGTGATGATTAATTGATGTTTGTATGAAGAAAGCGCGTAGTTAACTCAGGAAACTTAAAGATCATAGTTGAAACGCAAGGAACTAACTCTTCTCCACCACGACCATTCAAACGGCTAACCATCAACACAACAACGTGTGTGCTGTACGTTTCTTCAATATCTGCACATGTTACTTTCAGACTTGTAGCTGCGCACGTTACACGACTGGTATTCTACATGAACCTCGCTGTATGTATTTACCCGGCATAACGGCTGAGCGCGTTACTCTTGGTTTGACTAGAATGTCCCAATTCCCATGGAGACACCAGAGGTAATGAAAGATGATTTCTTTCTACCCGCGTCCTTGGAGCTGACGTGGTTTTTACAAGAGCATACAACTGACGAGAACAGCGACAGGCGTTTGAACGGGCGTTCGGAAGACTTGATGTACCGTAAGTTGGAAAGCCAATTTTAAGGTCTATGTAAACTAAGAGAGCTTGAAGAGGTCCCGTGAAACCTTTTAAGTTCTTATCGGTATTGAAATGTTACTTGAAAATCTGAGAGTCTAGAAGAAAGAAACAAATCCATAGAAAACATTGAATGATCAGTAATTAGGTTAGGACAATTATGTATATTAGTTAATCTCTACTAGTCTCAAACGTACATTAATGCATTTTATTTTATTTAAATAAAATAAGTCCGAAAATAGTTTGTGTTACGTTATACAATAAAAATGTGTGTTTTCGTATGATAATTTTATTTCATCATCACCTTCAATAAGGATTAAGCTAAAAATGGTATGCTCCGTTCCAGAGGAGTACAACGTGACTAGATATGGTCACTGCAACGTTTCTTCGAACACTCCACATCTATCCGTCCTTTTGGTTTGTAATTTCATAATTGTTTGGGGGTGCGGCAGCCATCCATTCGGTTAAGATGTTCCAACCATTTTAGCCGATATTGGGCAATTCTATCAAGAATACTCTTATTATTCAGCTCCTGCCGTCGAATTTCTTTTGCGATCGTGAAAAGTATAACTGGCTTGAGAAATCTCATTTCGGCCGCTTGAATACGACTGGCCTGGGACTTTCTAAGCCTATACCTTTAAGGAGGTATCACAGGATTCCTTTCTTTGCAATTATTGTCCACAGTCTGCTCCTGTTCATTCTATCAAAGGCCTTCTCGAAGTCGATGAATACTATGTGTGTGGGCAACTGATGTTCTCTGTGCTTTTCTATGACCTGGGCTACTGTGAAGATTAACCTAAACATGACCTGGCTTTCCTGAAATCCATGCTGTGTCTCTGATACGATAGTCTCCGTTACTGCATTCAGTTGTCTTCCAAGAATAGATGCATACAATTTGTAAGTGTGTTAAGCAGGTTGACCCCTCTATAGATATCACAGTCATTTCGATCCTATTTTTTGAATATGGCAACTACTTTTGCCATCTGCCAACCTTCGGGAATATGATCAGTGGCCAAGCATAAATTAATAAATTTCAATAAACGACATATAACAAGGCTGGCGCATACTTTATAAGCTCTAAATTCAACCCATCAGTCCCTAGCAATTTTCTGTTTTTAATTCATTGTAGATAAGTTAAGGATAAGAATTCGTACATTGCTATAGGATCCACACATTCATTAATGTCTGCAAATTTTGTTTCCTCAAGTTGCTCCTGGGCTCACAGCCGCTCATAATATCGGAGTCGTTTCTTCTCTGTAGTATTGCTGATTTTTAGGTTATCTCTTTCTGTCTGATTTAAATCCCATAATATTTTGTAAGCCTTGTCCTGTCTGTCTACACATCGTTCTCTATCTCACTTATATATTCGTCCCAACTATTTCTTTTCAATTTCCTTATTTCTTTTCTAGGAATAGCGCGGCGGAGTTTATATTCAAACGTTGTCTGATCAGTGTTTAAAGCTAATAGTTTCAAATACGCCTGTTTCTTAGCATCTATTGCTTGGGCAATATCATTATCCCATATACGCAGGCATCGGTTTCCATATCTTTTGCGTGAGATATGATAGGTCTGATGTTACACCACTCTTAGTTTATATTATTACTGGTGGATGTTTGTTGCGCAAATTGTTTCAAACGAGTCTGGTATGGGTGCCGTATACTGTCAGCTTGGAGTAGACACAAAAGTTTGCTTGGGGCACTGGCGCTTTATGGGTCGCACCTGTCTCCACTTTGATATGAGGAAAAATGGTCTGACTCAACGTCACATCATCTAAAAAACCTTGTATCTTCAACTAAATTCCACAGCTTTTCATTTACTAAAACATAATCAATTATACACTGAGAGTCGCTAGCGCCCCAAACATATATGCGTACTTCTTTATGGGAAAAGAACGTGTTGGTTATTCTAAAATTGTTGAATGCTGCAAAATCAGTGAGCCATCGTCCATTCCCACTTTCTGTTCTTTCACCATGCCTTCTCATTATAGCTCTTACCGAGGAATTTCCGACACGTGCACTGAAATCCCCTGTCACTATTATAATGATAATTTTTGTTTATGTTGTTGAAAAC
This sequence comes from Magicicada septendecula, assembly GCA_034769895.1. Taxonomy (NCBI): domain Eukaryota; kingdom Metazoa; phylum Arthropoda; class Insecta; order Hemiptera; family Cicadidae; genus Magicicada; species Magicicada septendecula. Next base: position 219,212,679 of record CM068369.1, on the reverse strand, counting down.
TTTCTTTAGGATCTCATAAAATTCTTCTGAGTCTTCTTTACGACCATCCTCCGGGCTATATAAAGCTACCAAGGTTGTGTACCTCCTTACTGTTCTGTAACATACTGTTAATATTCGTTCACTTACAAACTCGTAATTATACATACTGTTTTCATGTAACACTGCTACTCCTGTAGCTGCATATCTTCCAGAAGTTACACCAGTATATATTAATATATAGTCCTATAGCTCTGCTGAGCCTTTCAACTTCTTTTTGGTTTCAGGAATGGTGGCAATATCCACACTCATCAGTTTAATTTCTTGTTGAAGTTCCACCTCTTTATGTGCGAGCCCTGTTGCATTCTACATGCCAATTTTAAATTGTTCCGCAATACCAAGTCTCTATTTCCTTTTATTCAGAGTTATGTCGGCAACGTTTTATCCATCCTGTTACATCTTCCTTGTGACAGTTTAGTAGTTGACATGTCCCCTGAATATGTTACTAGCAGGGCTTCCACCTTCCGGCTTAACGTCCAGCCCGATTTTGTGTCCGTGTTGTCTTCGGCTGTCTGTCTGCACTAAAGGGACCAGTTGTCGCTATAAACAGTATTACAGCCGACTAAATCTAACAAGATTCACGCCTGTAATATTTTCCAAAGATAAGCCGGTCCAGGATCATTTACCTTACGCCTTAACTTAGTATCGGTGGCAGCTGCTGACTTCCACCAGGAATATTTATCGACCTTGCGGTTTAGATTCGTACTGTTCTGCATCAACGGGGTCACCTCTTGTAGGATGTGGCACTTCCACCACGCAGTAGTACGGTATTGGCTGGAATGAAGCTAAGGGCCCCTTTGGGGAGCTAACATCACTTCATCCAACCCTGAGAATCTGTAAGGACCAGTGCCGAGTCCAGTACAAACGTACTTCCTCTCCAAATTCCCTCAACCCCATTGTATATAATTTATATATTATGAAATTACGTTACATGAATTTAATAGTAGCCCTTACATTGCTATGGAAAGAAATGGTAATAAAAATATTTTATAACATAAACAAATTTAAGAGTTATTTCAATGATGCCGATTATTTCAATATATTTTTGTATAAACAGCTAACCAAAAATGTAAATGCCAAAAACAAACATTTTTGTTCTGAAACATTCTTAATAATTTATTAAAATAATTTGAAAAACAACATATTTACGTGCAGATTGATGAAATGACTGAGTAGTTGCAATGAATTCTTAATACGGTAAACTAATTGCATAGGGACTAACAAACACATGACATGCGAGATTGCCCATGTATACGGTAAAATATACTTACATTTGAAGAAAGGAAACATCACAAATAGCTGTGCTATGTTATGTTCTCACGAAATCCAAGAAATTCTGCAACTTTTCTGGGGTAGCTAACATTTGATAAATGTTTCATTAGAAGTACCCTATACGGTTTGTTTTACGGCTAGTTATAAAGTTAGAGTAACTTGCGTGTATAAGTACTTATAATTTAGGCTTTAACATGCACTCAGGTTTGTAATTAACAATGACTTAATTTTCTTGGAAGGGGATTTTATTAACCTGGTGTGTATCATTTATTACATCTTGTCTAAATCTATGAGAAACTAAGTCTGGTCCTGGTAACTATAATAAACAATTACTTTATAAACAGAAAACCAATCCTTGTAGATTTCCAGTACTCACCAGAATTTGTATAGCAGTGTGGTAACTAACTCCTGAGCTGTATTCCACTTTTCATGTAGGCATAAGTTAAGGTTACATACTACACTTAACTACTAATTATGTTTGCTGCATACGTTATAGTAGACAATAACATTTATGCTCATAGCCTTCAGAACTCAATCCACAGTGTTTGCTTTACTTTGTCTACCAGCTTCTGAGAGTGAATGGATTTGTAGTTGCTTCTCGCACCATGATAGAAAATATCATACGTTTTACATACAGTTATTCTATTCCTTCAATGGTTCCCTCGGAATCACACTATTCTCTGTTTTTTTTTTTTTAAATTAAAGTGATTTAAGAAACTTATTGATAACCTTATATTCCTCCTGACATTCTTTTTATTTTTTTTTCAGTATTGTTGTTGGCTTCCAGCCACTTTATTTGTATAAACTTTCCCCATAGGGTACATTTAATACTGGTAGTCTTCCTTTTTCCCGCCTAGACGAGTCGTTTTACAAAATGTATCAAACACACTCTATTTTGTATTTTTAGATATCTAAAATCCCGTTTTGTTATGGAAAGTGTCAGGCACGTTGGGATCTGCAGAAAGTGATACGAAAACGAAAAGCGATTGTTAAAATCAGTGACGCAAATAGTGAATTTGTAAGAAAAGCCATTGAAACACCAACAGTTTTGGGCATAGCAAAATAAAAGTTACTAGTTTATTATTCGAATTTGTGACGGCCGAAAATGGCTTGTGGTTTTGCAATAGTGACCAGTGACACCAGTTGTTCACATGATTTTTATTAGATCTTATGACTATGAACCTGCGTCAAGTATATTAATTCATATTATATGTAGTTAATATAGTTTTACAATCGCTTGGCTTTTGTGAATCAATTTTATTGCGTCCTCACGATAAATCCTCACTCATTACGCGTAGCGTTCTCTAACTCGTTATTGTACTACTGCAACAGTAACAAGCTCGTAGTCCTACTTCGGGAACTATCTCAGTTTCCTATTAATAACAAATTACCTCTAAACCCCCTTCCATGTTCCAGTTCACTCGGTAAATATTCACTGACCATTTCTTCATTTCCGTTGCTGGTCCAATTTAATACGAAAATATGCAAGTAACAATCGTGTCCACTCTAACAGACACGTGACAGCGGGCGAGTTCATCACCGTTAGTCAGGAAGCGTATCGACTGTGATCAAGTCAGTTTTTATCTCTTCTTCATTATTTGTTAAAATTGATATAATTTCCGTTTATTCACATCTTTAGCGTAGAATCTGATGATGACCATAAGCCCTGATGGCGACCATGTTGTCTGCCTGGAATTTGATATCACTATGATTTCCAGTCTCTTCATATTTAAATTAACATTTTATTGTTTCGTTTTAATATTCAAGTCTTTCCTCACCATATTTTATAAAGTTTCAATGTCTGCCAATTAATTGTGTAACTAAGCAAGAAACTTGGATAGGTCAACCTCTTTCCACACGAAGTATTTAACTGTTGTAGACAAAACTTTTGACCCTGAAATTTTTAGAAAAAAATGTTGACGTGCCTTATCTATATGTATAAACGTATGCCATTTTTAGATTCATATTTCAACAGTCGACTTTTAAGAATAAAATTGAAAAAACTTTAAACCAATTACATGGACGTACAATAATTAGCGATTTGTTCGAACAGTTTGTTTAAAACACTCGAATACAAATTATGCGTGACAATTAAATATTTATATTAAATATTGAATAAAATTTCACATACCGACCTGAAAACGTAGCATGCTTTTAACGTAGGATAATATTTGAAGCAATATGAGAACGGGAAAAGAAGTCATTAACTTCAAAGCATTATACCTTAAGTGTGACGCCGATTTAAATTTTAGGCCCTGCAGGCCTTTAAATTACTCCTCTGCTGTCTGTTAATTGGCAGAGTTCTCTAACCACCGATTTCATTCTCTGTCCAGACACGACTTACTGCTCTATGAATGTTCATTTCGGTTGTCCTCACCAGCTGTTTTGTTGGCTTCGACACTTAGCTGCCGTACTATTAACAAGTCTATGTATAATAATGACAGCTATTTCACAATAACATGACTTTAGAAATCTCTGAGATTTGCTTCGATTCCCCAGATAAAATTCAGAGAGTAGGGCTATCTAATATGCATTCGTACATAGTACTCTTGTAGATGATATAAGTACTCTTATAATCTTATATAACCCGTTATATAATTTTATACTCTCTGAAGGTAGTCTGATCTATCGAAACAATTGCCAGACTTTTTTAAAATAAAATTATTGCGAAAAGTTATCAAGTGTAGCCTACATCACTCTTAATAACTGTTATAACACTTCATCAAGTTTAATGCAAACAAGTATAAGTGAATTAAAAATTCTTAGTATTAATCAGGTTGATTTCGTCTTTACTGTTGAGATTGAAGTCCGTATAACTTCTTGGCGATACTTATAATTACTTTATTTTTATAACATCGAATGCATTTGTTATCCCCGATTGTGCTGTGTAATTCTCACGAGTACGTCTGACGGATGCTCTTGAGGTTCATTCAAAACGACCATGAGAAGTCAGTTTGAAACGAAACAAGCACTTTGCATACTGCCCGCGTTTTATATTCAAATTAGAGTAATGCCATGGTATGCGTCTGTCATGCCCGTGGGTTTTTACTCGCTCTAACTGTCCGTCAGCCGAACCGAAACCGTAGTTAACCGACAACGATTTGCAGCGAATAGTATCGATTCGCGAAGCGCTAATCACTGGGCTCATAAATTTTCAGACACACTCGCGCTGTCAAAGTTTGCGTAAATAAAATATACGTTTCGGTACGGATTAAAGCGACTGGACTGGCCCGTTTTCTATTATCGCAGTGGATTTAACTCGTACGCCGCGCGCTAAACATACCGTAATTACTGATTCAACAAAATAATATATCACTACCTTAAATGCATGTGACGCACGGTCGTTTGTGTGGATTTTCATAAACATTTGTAGACTGCCTAGGTGGCTCTCTTACACATTATTTTTTCTCCACACACACACACACTCTCTCTCTCTCTCTCTCTCTCTCTCTCTCTCTCTCTCTCTCTCTCTCTCTCTCTCTCTCTCTCTCTCTCTCTCTCTCTGTTTCATTCAGGAATAGTAGGCCTATATCTACGATGACAGTGTTCGCAACGTGTATTTGTGATGGTCTCAGGATGTACACACTGTAACAGATTCGTATTTATCAGTCTCCATTTTATTCAGAAATAAAAATGTGTCTTGGAATGTCGTTCACTTTTGTATAAAGTAAAATCACCATTATTCGGCTGCCTATCATCCAGAATTCTCTGTTCAGCGGCGCATCTACCCACGACTTTTGCTGAACGCTTTCCTTCAACCTTCATTCAGCCTTCCTTAAAAGCAATTGTCACTTACTATATATTTGCGTTTACCCTGAAAATAATTAAAACTTTGAGATAAACGTTCTTTTGTTTTCCTTTGCATATGTTCTGCTTCGAAAAACATTTTATAGAGCTTGATTAATTATGTGTATTTGTAATTAATTAAGGTAATCACTTGATTAACTTAAACCAAGTGAATCATTAATTTTTTTAATAAAAATAAGAGGTCAGCCATTTTTTTCAAACCTCAAAATACAAATTATCTAAATCTGTAATAACACGTACGACTATTAACCTGTTTCTACACAAAGAAATTTTATATTATTACTAGTACTAATGAGTATTCTAAATTATTAAGCATATTGAGTATTATAAATTATTAAGAAAAGACATTAGAAACCATTTAGTACTAAGTATATTAAGTGGCCAGCAAGCAGTTTGAACGCCAGATCCTGATTTTTACTGATAAGCGGTGTATTTTTATGGATAATCGAAAAAATTCTCGTCAGAATTTCTAGATGCGTATTTCCTCATTAATTTCCTTTCCCAATGTATTGTTTGCTTCAGATTAACTTAATTACTTGGTGATATATTTCACCCACCTTCCTATGGGGCAGTTCAAGAACCTTCTGAGATACACGGAATTCCACCGATGTGAAGAGGATTTGGAATTTAATGTATTGTTCCTAAAGGAGAAAGCTTTAACACAAATTTCATAGTGACTACGCCATTGTAAAGTAACTGATAGGACTCACACAATTAACTTTTAAAGTGTTACTGATGCTCGATAAAATAAGGACTTTCATTTAGCCAAAAATAACCCGTAAGAGATTATGGATGACGGAAATTTCGATGTCTAAGAAAATAAAGAATCCAGGATATAATCTGGATTTCTACTCTTGATTAATCAGTGACATAAGATAAATACTATCAGGCGACTGAAGGTTTTTATGTGCGCTTCGTTACCTAAAACAATGAAAAATACAACCGTACAACCGTTTCATTTCCTACATCCGTAATTTAAAATATTACATCCTTAGTGACAAAATCAGAATTAAAATAATGTCAAAGATAGTGTTGTGGACTAGATACAGAAAGTTTTGAGAATTAAACTAATATAATTAATCTTGCAATATTAAGAAATACTCTATTGTAATATTCCGAGAATAAATTTATTACATTGTAATGTTTTATTGCCAGGATAAATTCATAAAACTACTCAAATCCACTGGAATCTTTCCACGGTTGCAGTTAGCGTCTGGGTTATAGTGGCAACTATTAAAAAACCAAAGAACAAAATAAGTTGGATAGGTCCTAGATACATACGTAGAGACACTTTACTTTCAAGTTTAAATCAGACAAATATAATCTTTTTCGGAAATAAAAGGGGAAATAGCAATGTCTTTAAACAAATCACTTTCGGAAATATAAATCCAGAATACCTAAAGTTACACCCTTCACTGATACATATAAGTCATCGTAAAGTATTTAATAGACTTATAAAAAATTTGTCTTCAAAAGAAGAGAATAAAGGAACAGACAACTTTTATTAGCGTACTGAAACACCTGTGTGGTAATATAATTTTTGTGGTGGACAAAACTCAGCGTTATACATAGTATGCTGTTTTTGTTGAGTTTGTGTTTCGAGCGCGTGTGTGTTTGAGATTGCATTTACAGATAAATTTGACTGATTCAATATAAGGCTAGGTGAGTTATACTATGACTAACAAACCGAATCATAAAAAAAGTCATTTCCTCCTGCCTTCTGTAAAATTTTTCATTTTCCCACCAAGTGTGACCGATGATTCGTTTAAAAAAAAGAATGAAATGTTGTATACAAACGGCATTTTTACTACTAACATTTAAACAGGTCTTATCTACGTACGCACAAAAATGCTGAAGTAAGGATAATAAAGTACACAAGAGATTTTGGATGAGTTTCTGGCGTACGAGTATAGGGTGGGAGTAAGAAGCAATAAGTTGAGCCTAGAGGCCACATCGGGGAGAGCAGAAAGAGAGAAAGATTGTGACAGGGGTGAGAGGAAAGAAGGGAGTTTTCGTTCCCTATCTTGTTGTCTCACGCTTTATGACGGAATGGAAAATGATCTTATCATCTGGACTCAGTTCTTAAACCTTCTCCCTTTTGTCTATAAACTGAGCCGTGCCATTTCAGTAACAATCATCCCTTAAGACAATCAAATAACGTCTTTCGTCACTGTAATGCTGCAACATTTAATGAAAACATTTTATACTTTCAGTGAAACTGTACTGTTGACGGATAGCCTACCAACATTATTGAAACACTTAACATCACCTTTTGTTAATGTAGTCCGTTCTGACAATGAACAATAGATGGAAGCCAAATTACTCATCAAGGTGCTGCGATCTACCATAACTCATAAGGCTATTCCTATTCTCAACACATAAATTTCTTAATATATTTTATCACAGTCTTTTCTATCAGTCTCGTTCTCTACTGTATATGTTTTGTACCCTATGTGTTTAGGCAATCGGTGAGGCCTATCTGTTTTTATAATAATGTCTTTCTTTCTCACTCACGCGCGCGCGCACAACCCCCCTCCCACACACACACGTGCACACCCAAAATAACTCATCCAACAGGTTTATAAATGATTTTAAGTTTGCATCATTTGTATTAAAATATGGCTTACTGTAAACTAAACTTAGCTTAGTTCAGTGTAGCCTATATTAACTAAACTAATTTAAAATTTAGTATTTTAATGGTGTAATACTTTTCAGTATTTACTCTATGTTTAAGAGCACTTGTTTTGTCGTCACGGTATTTTCAAAAATTTATTTTAGGTATCTATGAAATTCTTTGTTCACGCCTACGATCTTGGGGGTCCGTGAGGCTTCTAATAGAAGAAACGATGTCAATAAACATACGGATTCTGGTCCTCATCGTGTGCAAACCTGGTTAAACACGATTTTTGTAAAAACTACGAATAATCGTCACCATTACACACTGTCACGTCATCAGTCAACTAAATTCGTAGATTTACTAAGGATAATGAAAAGGTTTTAGACATTCTGGTATAATGACAGCAGAAGCCGTGCAAAGGTGTACAAAATTTAGTGCAGCCCTTTGAGGTGATTAAAGTATGAAAATCAATTGGAAAAGCATATTCAAAGTATTAAATTCTTGAGTAATAGTAACAGAGTCGATGGACCATTTACGGACGACATTAAACCTTGAATAAGACAGGAAAAAGTGACTTTTATAAGGAATAAGAGGCTGGAAACTGAAGACATATTGAACTCTGAACATGGAAAAGCCTACTATAATCGTGTGACGAACTGTAAATATGGACCACTGAGAAAAGAAACGGAGGAAGATTAGAGGCGTTTAAAGATAATGGGAGAGGATAATATTGGGTGGGGGGTAATGGAAGACTCGAATGCAGTAATACATGTTTAAGTGGACATCACAAAAAAGAAATTGTGGCAAACCTTCAACAGAAATAAATAATTATGTAAAATGTGTACATGACATAATGTTTATTAATTAGAAGAAAATGTTAGTGGGAAAATTCTAGGGGGAAGGGTAGAAAAAGGGTGTTGGATGAAGTGGCTAAAAAATTTGTTTGAAGGAGTAGAAAGACTTCAAGCACAGCAAGATCAAGAATACCATATTTTCTAGGGTAATTTACCCCATCGCGTAATTTACGCACCTCAAATTTTTGGAAGAATTTTAAGAAAAAATTTACATATAGTATTAGAAATAATGGTAAAAATTAAGCGTCTGAGAAACAAGATAGTTATTACTTGTGTGGAATATTCGTGGTTACGTTTTTGTATTCCCCATTGAACTGCCTCGTCTAATGTCAATAGCTACTTAGAAAATACGCATGTTGTTAACCACCTCATAGGTTACGCGGAAATTGTATAATTAGATAGTACCTCTATTGTATAATGATGTAGTACCTCTATTGTATAATTAGGTAGTACCTCTATTTTATAATTAGGTAGTACCTCTATTGTATAATTAGGTAGTACCTCTATTTTTTGCGGAATCTGAGATAAATTCGTTCTTAGTAATACCATTTAGTAAAGATAACCAAAGAATGTGTTTCCGCGAGTCCATCCTACCAAGACGATGTAAACGCCTATGAGTCCGTGACTCATAGTGTAGATAAAGGAGAAGTCCAATCCTCCAGTGTAGATAAAGATATACGAATTAGATCATAACGTTCATATCGTGACTGGTGGGAACATTATGTAGGCTATCCGAGGTACGAAATCAATACGTAAATACGAATTTGGCTACATCTAAATATAATAGTTTTACAGTAGCGTGTAAAATATGCGTAATAAAGTTCGCGGAAAAAAGTAGTAATCGTGCTGCTAGAAGAAAATGTAGTGTAAACGAAAGGATGGTCTCCTTTAGTGCTAAGTAATGATAAACTGGCTTTACAAGCACCAGAGAATGCAAAATGTACTTCTTTAGAAAAGGAACTTGCAAAATACTTGATGAATCGGGAAACAACTACTGTGCCGTCACGTATAAAGTTCTTATGTGTCATGCTTTAGAAATAACCAAAAATTTAAACTTTTTTTAACCGATTTTAAAACAAGTAGAGGGCGTGTGACAAAGTAGGCCTATATGAAACGTAACAACTTCTTGCTGAGAGGACGTAAGATACTTTGCCAAAGACTACCAAAGGATTATACGGACAAATTGACTTCACTTCAACCTTATATCATTAAAATTCAAGATAAATTTTACGATTTGGGACAAATTGGCAATACGGATCAAATCCTCGATTTTTTCGATATACCGCAGAACATAATAAATGACAAGAAGGGTTTGTCTAGCGTATTTATCCGCACTTCAGGAGCAGAAAAGCAATTCTGCACAGTTATGTTTGCTATAACAGGAAACGACAAGCAAACTCTTGCCTTTCGCAATCTTTAAACGGAAAACGTTATCGAAAGAAATAAAATTTTCGTCAGGAATACATGTTGTAGTTGAAGACAAAGGATAGATGGGAACAAATTTGTAATTGACTAGGTAGAAAAGGTGTGGAAGAGACTACATGGAGGACTATTGCGACGTCCATCTCTTCTTGTTCTTGACATTTTCCACGGATATTTAATACAAAATATGAAGAATTTGTTAAAGGAAGCACAGACTGATGTTGCCTTTATTCCGGGAGGCTTGACTTGAATGCTTCAACCACTTGACGTGTCAACCAACAAGTTTTTATGCAGAGGGGAAGTTCGAAGCAGAACGTACGTTTACGTCTACCGGAAAAATTGAGCGACTGTCGGTCGAATTAATGTGCCAGTGGATCCTGAAATCTTGGAACGTGTTATCTGTGAATGCAGAGGCAAATAATTACAAAAGCATAAGATGGAAGCGATTATGACCTGCGCTGGAAGATCGACGACAGCGACGTTGAACTGGAGTTCCAGACAGGGTTAATCTTCTGATAACAATGTTGACTGTTAAGGTAACTCCACTGCATACTCATTGACATAAGGGTAAAAGCACAATCGTAATAACGTACACACGTGAATTAATGCGTGAATTAGTGGCATTCTTGTTCACTTATATAGGGAACATTTGTATTACTACTGAATGTACGTTACAAGCCATCCAAAACATTCCTGAAAATTCTAATACTTAACTGAATTTTAAAATTTATAATTATGTTGTGTAAAATATTCTTAAAAATAAAATTAAGTTCCGCTTGATGTGTATTTTGTTTAGTTAAAATTTAAACCATTACTGAAAAGTACCACAGTCGGTGTAAGTAATTCTCATTCTCCGCGTAATTTACGGACCATATTTCTTGCTGCTTAAAATCGGCAAAAAGTGAGTAAATTATGCGAGTAAATACGGTAACCTCATTGCTTATGAATATCTCCATGTAGGAAACACCACGTTGAGGATACAAGAAGGAAAAATCAGAATATTTTTTAACAAATAAGTATTAATTATTTCAGCACGATCAAAAATGAATTTCATTGACAAGTGAATTACATTATGTCAATCTACGTACGTTTTGCATCATCAGAGCTTTTGAATAGATGTTAACGAATAATCTGTTTACATTTTGATTTTAATATTTAGGTCGTAGTAATGTTTGTTTACGCACTCATCTGTTTTTGACGGTTGGTTTTATTAAAACTGTTTAACCTTTACGATTTTATTTATTTTTAACAATACATGTTCAAAATTGTAAATAAATCATTTTATTTTGTTTTTATTTGAATTTGTCCTTTAATAAGTGAATTATAGATTTGTATTTTCTTTAAATATGTATTGAGATTTTACCGTATATAAATTTTCTAACTTGCTGTTACTACGTATTAGTTTAACATAATATTTGTGTTAAACTAACAATTGCATTGCGGAGTTGACGGAATCTACTGTTGTACTTATTTTCTTTGACTGTTCTGTCTTGTAATTTTTTCCTACAGTTTGCTTGTAATTTCTGTTTTGTATATTTTATGTTCAATATTGAATGAAACATTTTTTTATTATCCTGGAAACTATGTTACGTATGCTATAATATGGCTAATGTTTGCATCTGTACGGAGTTTATTTATTAAAAAAAATCTTACTTGTAATTCTTTGGACTGAATAATTTGCAATTCTGATTCGGTTTATGTTGTCACTCATTAGTCTGAGAAGTAGACCTACATAGATTTATAAGAATCAAAAACAATTTTAGGTTAAAAAGAAATAATTTCCTAAAGCGAATTTATTTTGTTTATTAAAGTCCTCTTAGTTAAAAGAAATATTTCTTAATTTTCCAAGGTTCGTTACCGTCAAAGATGCTTCCTTCTTATTCTTTTAATGTTAACGTCGCTATGTTCGGACAACTACATCATTTATGAGTATTATACTAAAAAATATCACTTTATAAAAATGTTATTGAAAATTCTTGATAGTCAGACTTTAAATGTTTGTCTGTGTGTCATGATTTATACATATTTATACACGAAAATGCCCTTCAACAGACTAAGCGGATACCTACTGCGGTTGGTGAGTATAAACAAATTTAATGAAATTATTATAAACCAGAAGTCGCTCTCAATAAAACGAACGTTATCTGAATAAATTGTATGTGTTTAACAGTGTGGGTGCGCGCGAATCCAATCCGGTCAGTGATGAGGGAGGCTAGAGACGGTATTCTCAGGTCTGCGCACAAACTGATTGTTTTTCATTCGTCGATATTATTGCTGTTATCCCGTAATTTGCTGCTGTTAGAGGTCACTGTATTATGGGCTTTTGTAAGCTTATGTTGTTGTTGCTGCTGTTGCTGATGCGAGCCCCATCCCCTTCAGCAACCCCTTCCAACATCACTTGTATCTATAGATAGGCTTACTACTATCTGCTTTACTGAACTAACCGGCTTATTGTTTAGCTCTTTGAATCCTATCAGACATATATACGTATGTACCTGTGTGTGTGTGGGGGGGGGGGGAAGAGCGTTCAGGAGTTATCATATAGAATTCAGTTTCTCCACGTGCATGTCGGAAATGTAGGTGGGAGAGAAAGTATTATTGGTAAATGGATACACGGGTAATATTATTACAGAAACACACACACGCGTAAAAAAATATATAGATATAGTAAGATTATGTATACATATGTATAACGTACTATTTAATCTACTATGTATTGTATGTATACTACAAAATACATATATACTGCAACAGTACAAATTGTTTATTTAATGTGCTAGATGCATCGTAAATTATAACAAACATAAAATAGGAAATCTTATTGATCACCTTGTATGGTTTTAAAACTAAGAATCTGAGACAAGTGTGTCACACGACATAACGTCCCTGTATTACAGTATTTAAACATTACTGTATGTGAAGTCGGTACAGACGAAAAGTAAACGCACGCAAATTATACGTTTTCGTAAAATTGTGCGAAACCCATTTATGCGCTCGATGACGGCGTGTGTCAGCGATTTTTGCATAATATTACGCGTTCGTGGACTCCCGATAGTGCGAATTCGTGTGCGGAATAGGTGACAGAGTAATTATTTCTGTATTACGGAGTAACTGAAAATACTCGTATGAAGTGGAAAATGTCGCGAAACGAAAAGAAGTGTTGTGTTGGCCAAAAGCGTTCTATAGACGACGGAACTTGTCACTTCACTATCCAAATTAACATTATCCAAATTAAATGAAATATTTTGTTGTTCTTGACTACATATTATTTGTCGAAAAACACTTTCATTATCAGGTAATCTTTCTAAAGTATTTTCGTCAATTATAATACCAAGGATTATTGTTTTTAAGATATGCCAAAGCAGCCTTGACATTATTGCGATATACAATAAAATCTTTATATCATTCACCCTCATGTCTTCTAACAAAAATATATTGTGAAATAGTATCGATAGAACGAGGTAAAGAAGTAGTAAAATTTGTAATGTCTTGATGAAAATTAATTACTTGTCCACTATATCCAAATTGACCACCTTTAAGTCGATAGACTGTGATTACTGGATGAACTTGAGCAATTAATTGTTTTTCAACAAACGTTAATTTCTTCAATACATCAGTTTGTTGACCAGGATCCATATTATTGTCAGCGGAAAAAATATTTAGGCTACTTCATTTTTGACATTAAATTTATGACAAAGAGTACAAGATCCATCCTCTTCAATATGTAGATCAAACCAACGACGATGACATACATTACACAATTTGAAATCCAAATTTTTCTGAGCAGTTTCAAAATTCACTGCATACTCGTAAAAACGGGCATCATCACAATGGGAACATTGTTCATTGTATTGTGTCGATCTTCTCGTTGTCGCTCTCTTGCATCACGCATTAATGAACGATTACGTGCACGTTCTTTACGGCCAGTCAGCGTACGATTTCGTGGCATTTTACTGTAATAATACAAATTATTAAATTAATAAATTAAATTTAATAATAATAATTAAATTTATTTTTTAATAATTTAACAACTAATAAATCTATAATATATTAATATACTATAATGGTAAATAAAGTTATAACATTAATAATGAAAAAAAATACTACACTATATAATATAAATTAATATAGAGAATTAAATTATTTTTTCAATTATTATTTAATTAAATTTATTTAATAATTTGTTTAATTATTAAATAAAATTATAACATTAACGAATCACGAAAAATACAAAACAAAAATATTCACTACACTAATATAAATTCATATAGGGAATTAAATTATTGTATAAATTATTATTTAATTTAATTTATCTAATAATAATATATTAAATAATTACGTATATATTTTTTTGATTGAAAAAGTAAAAAAACTTACCTTTCACACAAAAAATCTCTTTCAAAAATGTAACTTAACCTCAAACGGAAATATAAAAATACAAAAAATATTTTCACTTGCCGATATTGATTAAAAAAATATACATGAAAAATGAATAAATAATTTAACATACGATTACAAAAATAATTTATAATATTATAAAAGATAATATGAAATATATTTTATAAACAACACAGCACACCAGTATCTTTCATTCAAGAAAAACACTAGAATATTCGGTATATACAATGTTTGTCTAAAACCACGGAACGCATTAGTAACAGACTATATAGTAATAATATTAAAGAAATCCCACAGATGGAGACACTTTACATACATACCACGGAACGCATTAGTAACAGACTATACAGTAATATTAAAGAAATCCCACAGATGGCGACACTTTACATACATATATATATATCGATATATACACGTGTATAAATGAAAAAAAATATTACAATTATTTCTTGTCAAAATTAATTTTTTATAAAAATAATGATTGATGACACATCTAGACATGAATATGAATAATTATGTTCAATTTCAAGTCTAGAGGTTCAGTAGTTTTTCCGTAAAGTGTACCACAAAAATGTACCAACTGTTGCCTAGCATACATATATATCGATATATACACGTGTATAAATGAAAAAAATTATTACAATTTTTTCTTGTCAAAATTAATTTTTTATATAAATAATGATTGATGACACATCTCAAGTCTAGAGGTTCAGTAGTTTTTCCGTAAAGTGTACCACAAGAATGTACCAATTGTTGCCTAGTATAGGGACTCGCTTCGCTCGTCCTAATAATGATAGTCACATTCAAAATTATCCCTATGGTTTTGTTACCATTGTCTGCCTGTTATTTTATTAATAATTATTATACGTAGCATCATTATTATTATTACCTTTAATATTTTTAATAGGCCTTCTGCTGAAAACCAAAGTGGCCACATACACTGCAGGGGCAAGTTTGTTTGTCGTATGTTAAGTTTGGAACGACCCAGTGGACAGACTTGGATAATATTTTTGCAATACATTCTAGAACGAGATTATTATTTTGAAGAACAAGTTTATGAATATTTAAATCTCAGTATTTTATACATTAAAGTATTATTCCATTACGATAAGGGCTACTCAGTGTAAAATATTTTTTAAATTTTATATTAAAGATGTACATTTTTATGATGGTTAATAAACTAAAGGAGTTATGATACTGGAACTTTTACACTAATATAATTTTATTTCGGTCATACAGTGCTGTGGCGAAAAAAATGTTTGCCATGTAGACAAGTAACATGTCACCTTCATTCTTTCACACGTTCTACCCTACATATTTAATTTATTACCTTTTATCCGTCAGTGACTTCGTTCTAGCGATTTTTATATAGACGCGTTTCGTGACATGTGTCACATCTTCAGTAGTCCTCGTCAAAAGTTAAAATTCACATAAAACACATAAAAACACATTTGCACATATTTGCAAAATTACAATGACGACACACACATAACACGATGTAACTACGGCTTCGCTGGACCGGTCCGACCGCGCGTGTAGTTGCCGAGCCACTAATTGAACTAAGTCAATCCTT
The DNA here is from genome assembly GCA_034769895.1 of Magicicada septendecula. NCBI lineage: Eukaryota > Metazoa > Arthropoda > Insecta > Hemiptera > Cicadidae > Magicicada > Magicicada septendecula. The sequence continues at coordinate 219,196,700 of CM068369.1, read as the reverse complement.
ATCACCAGTCAATACCGTTATGCGCGATTATATTTAGGGCTGTATCATATAGTGAATGAGATTGAAACCTTAATTGTTCGTTTAGTATACTGTTATTGTTGATATTCTTGTCTTTCAATGATTTATAAATCTCAAACTCCTCGAGAGCGTCCATTAACCTACCCTTACCGCATACATGGATTGCTTTGAAATTGGTATTGAAATCTGTGTAATTGTGGTTATGCATCATTAGATGGCGCGCATAATTAGATTTGGTCTTGTCTAAATCATTCCTTGGTAGATGTTCTTTGTATCTTTTCAAGAAAGACCTGCCAGTTTGACCCAGATAGAAACAATCACAATCATCACATGACATCCTGTAAACACCTGTTTTCTCTTCTAACGGGAATGGTTGTTTTATGCGTAACAAATTGGATATATTATCATTTGTTTTAAACGCAACTTTTATATTGAATTTAGAGAACACATTGGATATAATTTTAGGTAAAAGGCTACCGTACACTGTCGTTATATACTTTTTATTATTATTTTTATTATTGTTAACTTTATTATCATCGATGGTATTATGGTGGGATCTAGTACATATTTAGTAGAGCTAAGAATACAACTTCAGTATACTGACTGCTGGTTGCAGACGGTAATTATTTTCATTAAATTTTTTAGTGTATCAAGCTGATGCTTTTTTATTGCTGGACACCGCAGAAAATACAATATATTAAATTATTAATTTGTATTGCTGGGCACTGCAGAATCCAAAATAGTGCGGGTGTCATATTAGAAAATTGGAACATCTGACTTAAAGTCGAGTATATCCAGCTATTCCCGACTTCCAAATACTCCGTAAGGAAACCACGTAGAGATTTTAATTATGCTCTGGTACTTCCCCACAGCTGATAAAAATGCAGAAAGATTATAAAGTGTTTTTATTAGAGTTAATCTTTTTAAAATCATTATTAAATGAATTAATTCATGGTATATAGTCGCTTTATTCACTACTACCCTTTCAAAAATGTTCTTACGGTTAACAGTGTACGATGTGTCCCTTTGCTTTCTAGAAGCTACAATGTATTTGTTTAACGGATTGATGTAAATATAACCGACGGAACGAGGTGGATGAAGACGTTCTGTTGATGATTTTATTATTCACAGAAACATAAGGATGGTCATACAGTAGAGGTCATGATAGAACAGCAACAAGTGTATGTGCTGTGGTATGGTATGGTGTGTGTGTGTGTGTGTGTGTGTGTGTGTGTGTGTGCGATCAGGTGGTGTTTAGGATATTTCGAGTTGAAATTTTATATCCTCCTCCAGTGAAGAGAGATCGGTTACCGCTAATCGCCTGCCGTTTTCCACCGTATTGTTTTACACAGCTAATACATAGCGCGCGCGCACACACACACACACACACACACACACACACAGGCAGGCAACAGCATTCTTTGTTAAGGTGAAACACTAGAGAAGAGTCACTAAACCCTTCACAGTCAAGAGGCCATCGAGTATTAATAGCTTTATTGACGCTTGCCTGTTTGATAATGAAGCTTTCTGGATTAAATAGTTAGTTCCTCTGTTGTTTGCGCCGCTTTTGTTCCCACTGGTTTTTAATTATTAAAAAGCTATAATAATACTGCGTGTTTTAATAGCGGATAAACTTGAACTGTGTTTACATTATCCAGCCGCTCGCCTCTTTCCTTCTCTCTAAGCGCGGTTTAGCACTTTCTAACTGCATATCTCCAAGTTTGTGGACGCCTTTAACGTTTAACAAAATGTGTGTGATTAGCTTTTAGCAGTACAGTTGCAACATCAATTAAAAATATGGAGAGGTCAAATTATTTCTAAGTAAATAAAATTAATTCTCGCTGATACATTTTATTCGCAATAGCGCCCTATGCTTATGGAATTGTGGATGCTGAGACAGGCTTATCGAAATCTTCGAATTACGTGACAACAGTTGTACTCTTATCATGTCATTGTTAGAACGCAGGATAATGCTATCATGCGACAAAGAAAATTAATTAGCCACTCGTATACGTAAACCAAGCCGAATCCGTCCAAATCACTTTTATCATAAAACAGTCTGGCTCCTCCTCGCAACAGTCAAACGTGGTGTCCCCCTATATATTTTGTATTTTCGTCTACCTTTCGGCCAGCACCTTACGTGACATCAGCGTATCGAACCTAAGCGACATCAACTTGTTTTCAAGTTTAAACAAATGCAAAAGTGGCATTTATTGGGTTTAGATAAATCTTGTGTGTCAATGAGAAACATATTTTTTTTTATTAGCACCTGAACCTGAAACCATAACATCCTGAAACCTGTCTGGAATTCAACTCTTGTGATTATGTGTCGCCAGAAGCAATATCGACCGACTCCAAAGAACTCAACCCAAAATCGTACAGTGACTAGTGAACAAGCCGTGGTACGTCACCTACCCATATCATTCACGAAGGCTTAAACACCCCGTCTATTGCTGACGATGTCCATGCAACTTATCTGAGACACAAATCACCCGAATCGCCTTATACAAGAACTCAGAGGTGTCAGACCTGGTAATCATTTGGACAAGCAGTTGCTCTTAGATTCATTTTAGGATCATCGTCATTCTGACTAAATATGTATAAGAGAATCATAGTTGGATGTTGCCTCGTCCAGGAAAATTTTACCAGCCCATTGCTTAGAGTAGATTGTAAGTTATGTAACAAAAAATACAAAAACTGCAGATTAAAAATAGGCTACTAAAAACAGACGCATATGATGAATATTTTATCTAAGCCGAAACAACAGGACAGATGGAACATCTTATTATAGAATGTTTTTTAAACGAAGAGATTTTGAGGCAGAGACGAGCGATTACGCTTACGGAAACAACGAGACATTTACTACATGAAACAATACATTTTGTTGACTACAATATAGTCTTATGGAAAGATAAAACAGCTAGATACCTAACACTACTGTTAAATACTTCGAAGCTGAAGAAAAAAGAGCGTGTCGTGATTACTGATGCTCGCGAGCGTAAATATTTGATAGTATACTACATCAGGTTAAACAAGATACGGAATGAAGGGACAGATGACCAAAGAGATGAAAGAAAAAGAAAGAGAGAGCGATAGAGAGAAGGTTAAGAATACACAGGTAAACCGACAGTCGTGTGGGTTACGTTATGTTTCTACGTCATTTCTATTTATGGCCAGTAAAGAAATAACGGAATTATCCAACCTACTGACGTACAAACACAAGCGGCGGTATTTTTATTTTACGGCTTTCTCTCGTTTCCGTTTCAAGAGGGTACGAATTCAATTTTACGTGTCGCGGAAATAATCTTACACGCTAAAATTGTAATTCGCTTTGCGGCCAAGTTTACCCGGGTTCAAGGGCCGGCTTCAAACCGTGAACTGTGAGACGCCAGTCGGATATGTTTGGCACAGAATCAACAAACTGGAATTACGAAAACAAATCCACCATCTATTGTTGTAATAAATCTACTAAAGAGTTAAAAGTGAAAGTATGTAATAATATCAACGTCCAGATGTTTAGAACTCTTTTGGAATAAAGTATCTTCTTCAATATAGTTTCTATCATTACACTAACCTGAGAGTGATAAAAAACGAACACTGTGGGTGAAATGTGGTCTCTGTTTATTCTGGAATTACTGTTCCGTTAAATCGTGTAGAGCTTCATGATGCAAGAAAAATGGAATATGATAATTTCCAAGAATAAATAAAAGAAAACGTTGTAAATTGTCGCTCGACTTATTGATCCGCGTTCGTAACATATGTCTGCGAACAAATACAAACAGATCCGTTGCAGTTATAGTCACTTAACTGACGGTCGACACACTAAATACACTGCTCAGATATTCACAGCATCGCTTCCGCAACTCACAAATCACAGCAACAAAGGCTGTACCGTTCGCATTGACACACTGTTAGCGCCAGACACGACGTATTGTACAACCCGATCGTGTTCACCGAGTTATTCTGACTTATTACATCGCCCACAGCGAGCCGACTTTTTTCATAATTTACAGGATCAAAAGCATGCACAAATGGCGTTTTACTACTAATGAAAATTTAATCACACTGTACACGGCTTCTGGATTCTATGAATTTATAATACTGTTTCTGTTATCATTTGAAAATGAAAATATGGTCCTGAAGAGGAAAAAACTTTAATTAAGTTAATTGCCTGCCATAATCTACAATCTCTAACGTATTTTTTCCACAATGACGCTCCCTATTACACGTGTGTATGAAAAACTACAAAATTTGATGCTCTTCAATAACTTTTAACTTGCTTTTTCCTAACACTTCGCCTCAGGTGGAGCAGAACTTATTTTCGCAATGCTATCGTTTTGTCGTACTAACAGTTACTTATCGTCTTTTGAGAGATCCAAGGCGAATTCTATAAAAGTTATTAAACCCATCATTAATGATAAGTAGCAAATCAAATGAATTATTGCGATAGGTCATTTCGGATCATTTCTCAATTTATGCGGTTTAAGTCGTAGGTAACGGTTGATCACTGTAAGCTTCCTTAGCGTTTGCTACCAAGAACGACGCATATTTAGCAAAGCGGTTGGTGTTAAACCTATGTTACGCCTAAGGTGATGCCAATAAATTCTAAAGTAAAATACTTGGGACTTCACATAGACGAAAACCGCACCTGTCATATAGGCCTACACGTGAAAGCTGAGAAACAGCTAGCATCCTTACAACTTAAACAGATGATCTGATTGATTGTAGAAGTCTCAGTAATATAATAAGTAAACAAGAGTATTTTGAAAGCAATCTGGAAATTATGTAGTTGAATTTTATGGCTGTGCCAAATCGTCTACATGAAAATGTTGCATACCTTCCAGTAAAACCGCATCGCGTATAGGAGAATACCCGAGTGTACGTTTTCTTCCGAACGTTCCGTGAAAACCGTTAGGCATACTCGCCGAAAAGACAACTAAATTCAAGCTATAAGACACGGAAGTTAGGTTATCGGGCTTGAAAATCAATTGAGACCTATCCAACCAGCCAAGGGTGGATAATAAGACTGAAAAAGACTGGACATTAGTGTGTGTGTGTGTGTGTGTGTGTATATATATATTGCAATGAAACACAGGATCCTGATAAGCAGTGCAGGCTAATCTAAATACACGGACGATGAACATTCAGGATTTAAATGGTATTTTGTTAGATTTGTTTTTTTTTCGCTATACGTTTTGTATCTTAGAACGGATAAGGAAGTAGGATAAGTCAAACTGTGTATTATTTATGTTCTATTTAATCATGTACTGTGTCAGTGGAAATGTGCGCGCGTGCGCGAGTGATAAACGTTTGTAACCTGCCGTGCGTGATATAATTATCCGATCCTATTGCCACTTGAACTGGACATAAACTATTATATTAGCTGCAGTTTCCTTATATTTCCTAATCATAATATAACGTTAAAATATGATTTCTCTTAAAATATAAAACTCTTTATAAAACGCAATTCTACTTGAAATAAGACATTCATAGATAACCATCTATGCATACCCTTGCAAATTCTATGCACTTTCCGGCATGAAACCACAGTAGTGCCGTGCGCAAAATAAACAGGTGACGTCTTTTCCACCAATAAGAAGCTTCGAAGGCCAGTCGGAATTTTCCTCAGCCGTGTGCTGTACGGGCAGTTTTTTTTTTGTCTAGCTGTCGCGAAGGAAACGTGCGATTTTCGTTCAAGATTTTTCGCTTGCGAGAATTCGTTAAGTCCATTCGTCGATAGTAACAAGTGCGAACTCTCAAAACTGTTTAGTTAATCCATCGTCAGACACGTTATTGTTCATTGTAACGTAACGGGTATAAAAGTGAACTTAAACTGGGTTTACTGTGTGAGGTATTCTACAGTACCAGAAGTATTTAATAGTTTACTTATTGTTATAATATTATCATCAGTAGTTTCCGTGTGAGTGGAAGATTTCCGCTTAGGAAGGTCTGCTGACCGTGGTAGACCTAGTGTTACGAGTGAACACTTGAAGATTCCGGATAGGTATAAGTTTAATATACCGTTTTTAGTTAAATACCCACTGTTACCTGAGATACTTGTGATTCTAATTACTGTGTAAAATTCCATTAACGGTACCACTAGAATCAGTGTCCGAGTGCGAATCGTCATTGTCAACGTTGTAACAGTACATATGTCACCACACCCACCTAAGTACTGAAAATTAATTTAAAGGCCACCACTAGAAAAAATACATTAAAAGGTCTAGAATACCACCAAGTATACTAAAGAAAAGTACCATAAGTTTGAATAAGTGAAGCATCATTGAAAGGAATTCACTAGTAAATGCACCAAGAAAGAAGAAAAGAAGAATAAAGACGAGACGACCGACATACTATACCCAATAGATCAGTGAGAAGGACACAAGACAACAAAAGAAGAAAGAAGAGTCAGGGAGAAGGATACAACAAGGACAACTTCAAGAAAGAAGAAGGAAGAAACAGTGTGAAGAAGACAAGTGAAAACCTCATCATGTATAAAATAAACAATAGTGAGGAGGAGATCAGTGAAGAAAGAAGAAAGAAGAAGGAAGATAACCATACCAAACACAAGAATAAGGGAAGAAAATTGAAGTAGAACAAACTAACATAAACATTGAAAGAATAATTGTATTAAGAAGAAGGAAGAAGTGTTAAATAATTATGTGATATAAATCCCTAAGCTGTATAGTAAAGTCAACACTGACAACAACTCATTTAATGAACACATTTATTGTTTATGTGAAACACATTATTGTAAATAAGGATTAAATATTGTAAATAAAGAGTCACAAGCAACCTGATTTAGGACAAGATGAGTTTATGATAGCTAAATGATGTGTAGTTATAGAATAGACAGAGGAATATGCAACCAAAATAGTGAATGACCAATTGTACAGTGGGAATGATGTACATACCAACTCACTAATTAACAACAAATAAGATAGTACAGGAGTAAACTAAATGTGAACTATTGATAACCAATAACCAATGTACAAACATGAAACGAAAACCAGTCGAATAGACTAAGATAGAAATACACAGCCATAAACAACACACTAATGTTTACTGAACCTATGACATAACCTAATCTGGGCATTCAGTTTCCAATAAAACTTGATAAAAAATGAATCAAAACAATGTTAGACCAAAATGTAATGAGCTAGGAAGTCAATAGAGCATATAAGGAATGTTTTGTACACGATAGCTAATAGTATAACAGGATATAAAAGCTATATTTATGTAATAGAAGTATGACCAAATGCTGGTAATGGCAAAGTGACACTATGCAACCAAAATTATGTAATAGACACATTGTACAAAGAAAGTAACCAAATTAATGATTTGATGTCAGACAGAATATTATTCATATGAGCAATTGCAACCAAAATAACCATTTAAATCGTTGATATAAATGTAATTATAACTAAACCATTATGACAAGTAGCTGCAAGTAAAGTTTACAGCAACCAAACCTTGCTAATAACAGGGTCAAATGCAGAGTGAACTGCATCACAATAACGATAAGGTCCTAGTGATTATTTCAGTTATCAATTAGAAAACAATACAACTAAAATGTTTATGATACTAAGCATACTACCAAGTAACGCCATATAGGCATAACAAGCCTGATTCATAAGTGATAGTTAAGGCATTAAACAAATAATGTAGGGAAAAAGAACACTGTCAGTAGTGACTTAACCCATCAATATTTAATTACAACATGTTAAAAGCTAATTAAATACTCTCATTACTGAGTAATAAGCAAAACAAAAATGTATGACAATAAGTTTAAGTGTGAATCTATGAAAACGGACATAGTATTAATATTAGGACATAGTTTTAAGGGAAAGTTGTACAGTAGCTTAAGAATGAGACATTGCAATAGAAATTAAAATAAAAACCATGAAATATTAATAATTAATGGTTTAATGGACAATAAGCATAAATGCTAATTGCTAAGTCAGCTAACCCTAATCAGAAATATATGATAAGGGGACTCAAATTAATCGTCTTTCAAAAACACGAACAATGAGAGTAAGCACAACATCCTCAGTACAATTATAAGAAAGATATTAGACTTTTAAAAATAATTGTATTGTGCTTAGCCCTTCCGCGTGGGCGTGTGAACCAGAATTTGTTAATCTTGTTCCCAAAGACTGACGCTTATGATAGCGTCTATTTTGACGAAGTCTACCGTAAATAAACGAATTGGAAAAAACTGACCAATCAGAGCCTATAAAAAATCCGAAATTCATCATTCCATCCGAGGAACCAGATACAGTCTTTCAACAAGAGCGAAGCGGACTGCACGCTCGCCGACGCCTCAGAAAAACGTGCGTTTGACAGCAACACAGCGTCAACCATATTAACCTCAAAGTGAGACATAGATTACCTACATTGAAGAATCAGTGCAGTATATTTACAAGTGTACTCTATTCGGAGTTTATGCGCATAGGAGTGTGTGCAATGTTGTGATCAAGTTTAAATAATTAATTAATAAATTTTAATTAATTAAAAAAGTGTTTATAATTAAAAAAGTGTAACCATTCGAACGACGAGAGACGCAAGTATTCATAACCACAAATATAATGATATGATTAGTTTATAAGCATAATAACTGAACGCTAAAAGCGATAAAACGTGAAATATAGAAACAATTAAATTCCCTATCCTCAACAGAAGGGAACTGATAAAATACAAATGAACAATGTTGAAATTAAACGTTCTGAGTAATGACAGTTTTAACTATTTGTATACAATAAATACCTAGGATAAGTAAAGACATTGTAACAGCAATGAAGAGTATATGTGCTCTTATGCTATCAGTAGACTAGAGTATGAAATATTTTGTTCCTAAATTCAATTAATAGTTTTCGCCGGAGTGCGATAACTATAATAAATAAATTACCATTACCTGAAATAGGAATATCCAATTTCACAGATGATTATAGTACCTGATACTGGATTATCACCATTACTATTAATTAATAATAAATAATTCACTACTTTTAACCAAATAAGGTTGCACTAAACAATATGTAAAGCATGTGCCTAACTATGAACAGTAGTTCATATTTTATCTTTTTTCATTAATAATCATTGAATTTTTATTTTATAGGTTTGTTCTAACCGTAGCTATTATTTCAAAGAAGTGTATTTTGCAGTCTAAAAGAACCTACTACTTTTATCAGTATAATCATTATTAAATTTTCAAGTCGAACCATCCGACATAACCTATATGTTTGTCAAAACACATTGTATTACTAACAAGAGGCAGTCATGCCAACTCGAGCTCATCATTTATTTTAGAGTCAATGTTCACTTTTAAAATATTAATTGTTAACCAAAAAGAAGAGCAAAACGCCTTATTGTATTGAATTTCACTGTGTGTTATTTGAATAAATTACCATTATTATTTTTTAACGGTGAAAGAGTTGACTTTTATTGTATCAGTAAAAATACAGCTTAGAGGAGAAAAACGAGGCGGTTGGTACCATGCTGAGAATGCGAATTATTAAAATTGAATGATTCCTTGTTTTGTTTACAACCGCTCAGATCAATATATTTACCATCTTATACAATAATATTATACATGAGTTATTATGTGTACCATGCCTATGTTTGTGTATGTTAGTGTATAGGAAGAAACAACTGATCTCCTCACAACCACTGATCAACAAAGTGTCAACGGAACGTCAAGTGGACATCATAACAGTGAATATAATACATAAAATTAAACTATTTAAACAGACAGCTAATCCGACGAAAAAAAGAGTAAGTACCGACTTATTCAATCCTGGATTCAACAATAGGTTGAATTGAGGGGAATAAGTCCCTAAACGGTAAAATAATAATAAAATATAATATTGAACAATAACGATTAGCCGAGAGCAAGACCCATTAACAGTAAAAGAACCCTGAGACTACTAATAATAATCACAATTAAACTATAAACCACTAAGAGTAATCTCGTCGTTTAATAAATTGGCGCACAACGTTCGAGCAAAATTAGGCGAAAAATATCCAACCTAATTTACTAAATAATTACCAACCTAATTTTCGAGGCAGCTGCAATACACAGGACCAAAAATGCAACGGAGAGCAACCTCTAAGAGACGTGCGGCGGAAGCAGATAAAGAAATAGACATGGATGATAAGGAGGCGACGCCAGTCGAAGATCTAGAAGAAATATTGCCTCCTGTAGAACCCAGCCGACCTGTACAACAAGAGGAACAACTTGAGAAACCCACGCAAACGGGAGACGCCGACTTCTTGGAAATACTGAGGGCGATGAATAAAAATATTGAATTATTAAAAGAAGAATTGAAGGAAGACGGCCATAAGAATATTGAATTATTAAAGGAAGAATTGAAGGAAGACGGACTTAAGAATATTGAATTATTAAAGGAAGAATTGAAGGAAGACGGCCAGAAGAATATTGCGTTATTAAAAGAAGATTTTAACGAGAAATTAATTAAAAATAACGAGTCCCTGACCAAAAATATGGAGTCGATCCATAAGAAGATGGATGACAACCAGAAAAATAATGAAATATTAACCAAAAATATCGAATCGTTGAAGGAGGATTTCAAAGGGGAGTTAAACAAGAAGACGGAGGAGACAAATAAAATCATAGCTTCATTGAAGGAAGACACCCAAGAGTTGAGCAAGAAGATTGATGACAGCATCGAAGATAGTAATAAGAAGATCGAAATTATCAGCCAAAGACTCGAAGACAATCACGAAAAATTGAATGCGAAATTAGGAGAGGAAATAACCGAAGTCAGACGGGAAGTTTCTGAAATCGGCGAGAGGTGTGAAGAGAACCAACAAGAAATACAGAGAGCGAAAGAGACACTTCAAACCCGAGTAAATAACATCGAAGAATCCCATTTAAATAAATTCGAAATCTTGACCAAGAAACAAGAAGACTTGGGAACGAGATGTGAAGAAATCACCGCCACCGTGAATGATGTTCGGGAGCAAGTACACACTGACAAGGAGAAGATGGCCGAACTTCAACGGCGAGAACTCAATAATTTTAGGGAAGAAATTAATTTATTCCGGAATCAACCAATCCAAGTGACTGGAATAACGAACATAGAGAATCGTGAACTGATAAATTTCCAACATTATAAAAGGAATCCAATGGAGTTCATCGAAAGAGTAGAAGAAAATATCGCCCGTACACGCGAAACTAGATGGTCTACTATCAGAAACCTGTTAGACGAGTACTTTATGGATGTGCGCGATAATTGGTGGACGGCTACCCGACATGATATACAGAATTATGCGGAGTTCAAAGCGCTGTTTAAAACGAAGTACTGGTCCGAATCGGCACAGAACATAGTGCGGGACGACATCTGCACCGGGAAGTATGACCGCAGCAAAGGGGCATCACTCACCGCATACTTCTTAGGCAAGGTGTGTATGGCCAGAAATCTTGAGCCAAAGATACCTGAAGAATGCCTCGTCACGAAATTGGCGTATCACTTCGAAGAGACGTAGGACAATTTGGGCGTGGCCAGAGCGAGACTGAACGGACAAATACGAACAATCCAAACTATGTCCGCGTTATTAGAAAATTATGAGGAGGAGAAGTATTATCGGAGGAGTCGGCAGGGACCAGACCCATACTTTAATAGAAACGGTCAGGCCGGATACCGAAATAATTATCGAGGTAATTATAATAATTCAAACCGAGATAATGCAGACCAGAATCCGAGGCCAAATAGTAACGGGAATAATCATCCGCCAGATAGAAATAGCCCGAATTATAGGCCAAATTATAATAATAATTATAATCAGAATCCTCCTAATAACAACCACCGTCCTAATTATAATAGTGGAAATCAACATCGGCCAAACAATGGTAACCACCCCTACCGTCCAAATAATAACAATCGCCAGTACCGACCGAACAACGGGAATAACCACAACCCGAGCAATTTCAGAAGAGCTAATTACGTTCGTGCTGACGACAGAAACGGAGGGAGACGCTTCTATCAGGGACGACGAAGCTTCAATGAAGATAATAACCCGTATAGTCAGGACGTAAGGAGTAGCGAATCCGGGTACGACACACGAAGGAGCCGCAGTAGCGAAGATATAAACAGAAATAATAATAGCGGACGTCAATACAACAATCCGACTAGACCAGAAGAAAGGGAGAATAGAACCCCCAACACTAATGACAGGAGCGGAGAAGAAAACGCTACCTCTTTAAACGGACAACGGCAGTGAAAACTCACTTCGAACCCTCACTGATCCGATCTATTGGGTACGACGAACTACGACGACGGACAAACAATCAAGCGACATTTACTATCATACGCAATCATTACCTGAAGGACATCAGAGAAGATCTGATGGAAGAAGAAATCACAGAAAACAATAACAATAACAACAGCGAAATCGCGTATATTTCCGCCGAAGTGAATGGCGTGTACACTAAAATCATGATAGATACTGGAGCCAATGTATCGCTCATCGATCAATTAGAACTTAACAAAATACAGAGTAGGAGTAAGGAGCCCATATCGACCTTACCGATAAATAATATTATTTTGATCGGAGCAACCGGACGACAAAACAAGACCATAAGAAAGCAAGTCCAACTAGAAGTCACCAGTCAAGGGAATACCCTTCCTATAATATTTTTAGTAGCCAGTGGGTTACCATTCAGTTTGTTGATAGGCTGTGACGTATTAAGAAAGTACGCAGCTATAATAGATATGAGCAGAGCAAAAGTATCTCTGAGCTCAAATTGTGTACAATGGACGGCGGAGTTAATTGGAAGCGAAGAAGCCCCTCACGACCAGATCATTTGTTACATTAACGAAGATAATAATTATAGGAACGAAAGACCTAGAGAAGAAATAAATTGTGACCATGAAAATGACGACTTATGGGAGGAAAAGTTAGAAGAAATCCGGAGGTTCCAGACAGCCAAAAGCGGTAGAAGAATAACCGACAACCAGGTGGAAAGATTAATTGCAATTTACGAGCAGTATAGACACGTATTTTCCAATGCTCCCGGAAAAGTAAAGTAAAGTAAAGGATTTCCAATGTGAGATTAAATTCAAGGAAGCAGCCGATTTTAAGAAGAAATCATACCCCATTGCTTATTCGCAAAAGGAAGAGGTCCGAGCGGAAATAAATAGACTCATCGATGAAGACATTATTGAATATAGTTGTTCACCTTATACAAATCCTATAGTGGCAGTACCGAAGAAAAACGGTCAAGTAAGAATCTGTCTGGATGCAAGAGAAATCAATAAAATCATAATTAACGACCGAACTTCACCAGGGGAGATCGAAGAGCTATTAAAGAAATTTCACGGTACCCGTTTTATTAGCACTTGGGATACCGTCTGCGGGTATTGGCAAGTGGAGTTGCACCCCAATAGCCGAAAATACATGGCATTCATATTCGAAGGGCGAAACTACCAATTTAAGAGGCTACCCTTCAGTTTAGTAAATTCAGTGGCCGTTTTTGTAAAGTGTATGGACCAAGTTCTAGGTCAAGAGGCCCTACAATTCACTACGGTATACGTTGACGATCTATTAATTACGTCTGATAACTGGGAAGATCATTGTGACCGTATTGAGGAGGTGTTATCAAAACTGGCAGAAAATCATGTAACACTTAAACTAGAGAAGTCAAAGTTCATCGCTGATGAAGTACAATTCTTAGGGTTTAACCTATCCGAAAACGGCATTACACCATCACAGGAAAAAATCGAAGCAATACAATCATTCCCAACGCCCAAGAACAAAAAGCAGTTACAATCATTTTTAGGTATCTGCAACTATTACCGAAAGTTCCAAAACAACTACTCAAAATTAACGGCCGAATTTTCACAACAACTATCCTCTAAAGACAAGTGGAAGTGGGGAGCAGAACAGGATACCACTTTTAAACTAATAAAGAAAAAATTCTTGGAATCAATAATGTTACGCCACCCCGACTTCAAAAGAGCGTTTTATATGAATTGCGACGCCAGCGACGTGAGTCTAGGATCCGTCCTATATCAAGAAGATGACCAAGGAAATCACCTTGTGGTTAGCTTCGCCAGCAGAGTCCTGAACAAGAGTGAACGTAACTATCATACTACCGAGAAAGAATTACTCAGCATTGTATTTGCCTGCAACAAATTCCGAACTTACATTTTGGGTTACTCTTTAACTGTAAGGACAGATCACAAATCGATATCCTTTTTAAAAAAATTGCAAATTGAGCCACGGGAGACTTACCAGGTGGACATTAGCGTTACAGGAATATAATATTAACTGGGAGTATGTACCTGGAAAATACAACGTAGCAGCAGATATGTTATCGAGAGTCAACATCTCAACATCCAAAACCAAACTTTTGAGGGAGAAAGGGAGACGGTAGCCAAAGTATATCACATTATAAAGGACAGGACAGAACTGGTCGAGATAATAAATAAAATAAAACTCCAACAAAGAAGCGAGGAGAAATTGAACAACATTCGCCAGAGATTAATAAATAAAGACGAGAGAGTTACCCCATACTATTGTGTATACAAATACATTCTATTTATAAAACACACTAACCAAAGTAACCAGTGGAAATTACTTATACCCAAGACTATAGAGAAGGAGATCACCATGGATTACCACATTAGATATGGTCACATGGGAGCTATTAAAGTCATCAAGGCATTAGAGGAGAATGTGTATTTCAAGGATATCAACAGGAGAGTACGCCGTTACATTAGGAATTGCCACCTATGTCAGACGGTAAAGTGTAACAACGAGAGGAAGGAGGGCTTAATGATACCAATCACCTCATCCAAGAAGCTAGAAAAGGTATTTGTTGATATTTGCGGCCCATTACCAAGAAGTGGGGGAAGACGACAATACAAATTCATCGTCATTATCTTCGACCACTACACTAAATATACAAAGTTGTATCCTATCAACAGAGCCACCACAAAAAATCTGTTGAGTATAATTATGAGTAAATACATGGCAGAGGTAGGAGTGCCAGGGTCGATAATCACTGACCATGGAACCCAATTCAAGGGAAGAATATGGAGGGAAACACTGCTGAGTAAGGGAGTGAGAACCTTCAAAACCTTAGTGTACCACCCTAGCAGCAACCCCGCCGAACGAGTTCTCCGAGAAGTAGGAAGAATCCTGAGAACATACTGTCACCAACAACAAAGAAAGTGGGAGGAGTATTTACCAGCTGCAGAGGATTTTATCAACCTAGCGTACCATCAAGCAATAGATACAACCCCATTTACAGCTATGTTTGAGAGAAGACCTCCTAGAGAAATTATAGAATTAATAGAATTTCCCCCATGCGATGATTACACCTTTGACCAAGTAAAATTTTATAACAAGACCGTCGAACGAGCAGAGAAAATGCGAGAAAAATATAAGAAACAACAACCCAAAATAATCCAGTACAAAATGGGAGAACTAGTATTGCTAAGAAATCGAGAGCTCCCCAGTACCCTTGAAGGAATTGCAAAGAAGTTCCTACTACTATACACTGGACCCTACACTATCGTCAAGGATAATCAAAACAACACATACGAAATTATGGACACAAATACCAATAGAACCAAGGGAGTCTATAATCAAGCTTCACTGAAAAAATATAACCATCCAGAATAAAGGTTCACCCAACTAACCTTTGAAGGAGTAGAGAGGCAGAAGATCAAAGAGAGTATAAAGAAAGAAGGATATTATTATGGAAAGTAAAGAGAGAGAAGAAAAATGTTTATTAAATGAACCATGTAACCCCAAGAATGTCTATAAAATTAGATATTAATATGTTATTTTATTGTCACATTAACTTGTAATTAACAAATATTGTATACACTAAAAATGAAGAAATATAACCATCCAGAATAAAGGTTCACCCAACTAACCTTTGAAGGAGTAGAGAGGCAGAAGATCAAAGAGAGGATAAAGAAAGAAGGATATTATTATGGAAAGTAAAGAGAGAGAAAAAAAATGTTTATTAAATGAACCATGTAACCCCAAGAATGTCTATAAAATTAGATATTAATATGTTATTATATTGTCACATTAACTTGTAATTAACAAATATTGTATACACTAAAAATGAAGAAATATAACCATCCAGAATAAAGGTTCACCCAACTAACCTTTGAAGGAGTAGAGAGGCAGAAGATCAAAGAGAGGATAAAGAAAGAAGGATATTATTATGGAAAGTAAAGAGAGAGAAAAAAAAAGTTTATTAAATGAACCATGTAACCCCAAGAATGTCTATAAAATTAGATATTAATATGTTATTATATTGTCACATTAACTTGTAATTAACAAATATTGTATACACTAAAAATGAAGAAATATAACCATCCAGAATAAAGGTTCACCCAATTAACCTTTGAAGGAGTAGAGAGGCAGAAGATCAAAGAGAGTATAAAGAAAGAAGGATATTATTATGGAAAGAAGAGGAAAAGAAAAGTGTTTATTAAATGAATAATGTAACCCCGAGAATGTCTATAAAACCGGATATTAATATGTTGTTATTATGTTATCACATTATATCATAACTATCAAATATTGTATACCCAATAACTCACCAACAGAAGAAGAGGCTATTCTTATGGAAAGAAGAAAAAGAAAAATGTTTATTAAGTGAATATTGTATGTAAAAGAAGAAATTTTATTAATCAAATATTATATTAAATATTGAACGAAAAATGTTTGTCAAATGAATGTTATATGTAACACGAGAAAAGAAGACTAGTATCTGATGACTAAACCATAACGAAAACAAGCAACTAGTGAACACACTTAAGATATTTTAAACAATGTTTACTATCACTTTGAGAAAAATTGTGTACTATTCAAAATAAAATGTTAAAAAAAATTATGACATTTGCTAGAGGAGAAAAGGAGACCATTAATGAGAATATTATGTAGAAAAGATAGTGAAAAGGAGAATTGACCAAGAAAAAAGAAGAAAGAACCAATCAATGTGAAGAACAATTTTGTCACGATAAGGAGAGAAGAAAAAATGAAGAATATTTACAAATACTATTTGTCAACAACCTTAACTAATGAAGATCTGCAGAAGTGAAGAAGGAATCCAGAAGAGAGTGTATAATAAAATATAAAAGGCAAGAAAATGAATAACCCCAAGAGTGTTTATTATTATTAGTCGAAAGAGACTGCTTATGAGTATTATTATTTGATGAATTGACTGTAGAAAAGTTCCAGCAATCATTTAACTGGGCAGGGATGAGGTACCCCTGATCTCAGAAAGAATGTAGTTATGGACGACGGAGTTAGGTAAGCCATAGAGCCCACCCGAATCGATTCCAGCTACCAAGTTAGGGAAAAATGTTAGGGAAATTAAATATTTAAGGGAAAAAACATGACAAGCCAAGAATATAATTAAACAAGATTCCAAGAGTATGAAGAAGAAGGAGATGTAGAGAATAAAGTGAACTGAAGACAAGTGTAAGAGTAAATACAAGATATGAAAACATTATATGTGACTTAAAAGTGAAATAAAAAATTGATAATTTCTTCAATCATAAAACGAAGATATCAGAAATGATCAATTCTAATAAGGAGGCAATATGTAACAGTACATATGTCACCACACCCACCTAAGTACTGAAAATTAATTTAAAGGCCACCACTAGAAAAAATACATTAAAAGGTCTAGAATACCACCAAGTATACTAAAGAAAAGTACCATAAGTTTGAATAAGTGAAGCATCATTGAAAGGAATTCACTAGTAAATGCACCAAGAAAGAAGAAAAGAAGAATAAAGACGAGACGACCGACATACTATACCCAATAGATCAGTGAGAAGGACACAAGACAACAAAAGAAGAAAGAAGAGTCAGGGAGAAGGATACAACAAGGACAACTTCAAGAAGGAAGAAGGAAGAAACAGTGTGAAGAAGACAAGTGAAAACCTCATCATGTATAAAATAAACAATAGTGAGGAGGAGATCAGTGAAGAAAGAAGAAAGAAGAAGGAAGATAACCAGACCAAACACAAGAATAAGGGAAGAAAATTGAAGTAGAACAAACTAACATAAACATTGAAAGAATAATTGTATTAAGAAGAAGGAAGAAGTGTTAAATAATTATGTGATATAAATCCCTAAGCTGTATAGTAAAGTCAACACTGACAACAACTCATTTAATGAACACATTTATTGTTTATGTGAAACACATTATTGTAAATAAGGATTAAATATTGTAAATAAAGAGTCACAAGCAACCTGATTTAGGACAAGATGAGTTTATGATAGCTAAATGATGTGTAGTTATAGAATAGACAGAGGAATATGCAACCAAAATAGTGAATGACCAATTGTACAGTGGAAATGATGTACATACCAACTCACTAATTAACAACAAATAAGATAGTACAGGAGTAAACTAAATGTGAACTATTGATAACCAATAACCAATGTACAAACATGAAACGAAAACCAGTCGAATAGACTAAGATAGAAATACACAGCCATAAACAACACACTAATGTTTACTGAACCTATGACATAACCTAATCTGGGCATTCAGTTTCCAATAAAACTTGATAAAAAATGAATCAAAACAATGTTAGACCAAAATGTAATGAGCTAGGAAGACAATAGAGCATATAAGGAATGTTTTGTACACGATAGCTAATAGTATAACAAGATATAAAAGCTATATTTATGTAATACAAGTATGACCAAATGCTGGTAATGGCAAAGTGACACTATGCAACCAAAATTATGTAATAGACACATTGTACAAAGAAAGTAACCAAATTAATGATTTGATGTCAGACAGAATATTATTCATATGAGCAATTGCAACCAAAATAACCATTTAAATCGTTGATATAAATGTAATTATAACTAAACCATTATGACAAGTAGCTGCAAGTAAAGTTTACAGCAACCAAACCTTGCTAATAACAGGGTCAAATGCAGAGTGAACTGCATCACAATAACGATAAGGTCCTAGTGATTATTTCAGTTATCAATTAGAAAACAATACAACTAAAATGTTTATGATACTAAGCATACTACCAAGTAACGCCATATAGGCATAACAAGCCTGATTCATAAGTGATAGTTAAGGCATTAAACAAATAATGTAGGGAAAAAGAACACTGTCAGTAGTGACTTAACCCATCAATATTTAATTACAACATGTTAAAAGCTAATTAAATACTCTCATTACTGAGTAATAAGCAAAACAAAAATGTATGACAATAAGTTTAAGTGTGAATCTATGAAAACGGACATAGTATTAATATTAGGACATAGTTTTAAGGGAAAATTGTACAGTAGCTTAAGAATGAGACATTGCAATAGAAATTAAAATAAAAACCATGAAATATTAATAATTAATGGTTTAATGGACAATAAGCATAAATGCTAATTGCTAAGTCAGCTAACCCTAATCAGAAATATATGATAAGGCGACTCAAATTAATCGTCTTTCAAAAACACGAACAATGAGAGTAAGCACAACATCCTCAGTACAATTATAAGAGAGATATTAGACTTTTAAAAATAATTATATTGTGCTTAGCCCTTCCGCGTGGGCGTGTGAACCAGAATTTGTTAATCTTGTTCCCAAAGACTGACGCTTATGATAGCGTCTATTTTGACGAAGTCTACCGTAAATAAACGAATTGGAAAAAACTGACCAATCAGAGCCTATAAAAAATCAGAAATTCATCATTCCATCCGAGGAACCAGATACAGTCTTTCAACAAGAGCGAAGCGGACTGCACGCTCGCCGACGCCTCAGAAAAACGTGCGTTTGACAGCAACACAGCGTCAACCATATTAACCTCAAAGTGAGACATAGATTACCTACATTGAAGAATCAGTGCAGTATATTTACAAGTGTACTCTATTCGGAGTTTATGCGCATAGGAGTGTGTGCAGTGTTGTGATCAAGTTTAAATAATTAATTAATAAATTTTAATTAATTAAAAAAGTGTTTATAATTAAAAAAGTGTAACCATTCGAACGACGAGAGACGCAAGTATTCATAACCACAAATATAATGATATGATTAGTTTATAAGCATAATAACTGAACGCTAAAAACGATAAAACGTGAAATATAGAAACAATTAAATTCCCTATCCTCAACAGAAGGGAACTGATAAAATACAAATGAACAATGTTGAAATTGAACGTTCTGAGTAATGACAGTTTTAACTATTTGTATACAATAAATACCTAGGATAAGTAAAGACATTGTAACAGCAATGAAGAGTATATGTGCTCTTATGCTATCAGTAAACTAGAGTATGAAATATTTTGTTCCTAAATTCAATTAATTGTTTTCGCCGGAGTGCGATAACTATAATAAATAAATTACCATTACCTGAAATAGGAATATCCAATTTCACAGATGATTATAGTACCTGATACTGGATTATCACCATTACTATTAATTAATAATAAATAATTCACTACTTTTAACCAAATAAGGTTGCACTAAACAATATGTAAAGCATGTGCCTAACTATGAACAGTAGTTCATATTTTATCTTTTTTCATTAATAATCATTGAATTTTTATTTTATAGGTTTGTTCTAACCGTAGCTGTTATTTCAAAGAAGTGTATTTTGCAGTCTAAAAGAACCTACTACTTTTATCAGTATAATCATTATTAAATTTTCAAGTCGAACCATCCGACATAACCTATATGTTTGTCAAAACACATTGTATTACTAACCAGAGGCAGTCATGCCAACTCGAGCTCATCATTTATTTTAGAGTCAATGTTCACTTTTAAAATATTAATTGTTAACCAAAAAGAAGAGCAAAACGCCTTATTGTATTGAATTTCACTGTGTGTTATTTGAATAAATTACCATTATTATTTTTTAACGGTGAAAGAGTTGACTTTTATTGTATCAGTAAAAATACAGCTTAGAGGAGAAAAACGAGGCGGTTGGTACCATGCTGAGAATGCGAATTATTAAAATTGAATGATTCCTTGTTTTGTTTACAACCGCTCAGATCAATATATTTACCATCTTATACAATAATATTATACATGAGTTATTATGTGTACCATGCCTATGTTTGTGTATGTTAGTGTATAGGAAGAAACAACTGATCTCCTCACAACCACTGATCAACAAAGTGTCAACGGAACGTCAAGTGGACATCATAACAGTGAATATAATACATAAAATTAAACTATTTAAACAGACAGCTAATCCGACGAAAAAAAGAGTAAGTACCGACTTATTCAATCCTGGATTCAACAATAGGTTGAATTGAGGGGAATAAGTCCCTAAACGGTAAAATAATAATAAAATATAATATTGAACAATAACGATTAGCCGAGAGCAAGACCCATTAACAGTAAAAGAACCCTGAGACTATTCAACAATAATAATCAAGCTATAAACGATAGACGCATGCTCGTCCTTCTTACAAATTGACGCATCCAACGTGTGGCAGAAAAGAATTACACACGGGATATATTCGTCGTATTACAACGTATGAACTTCAGGACACCAGCCCAGCTGTAGTCACCGCCAGGGTCAACCATCTGTCATCGTACGCCACGCCTGACGACTCCACTACAAAAAAACCCCTCTCCACATTGCCGTGGAAATCATCGTATATGTAATGTACAACAAATCATGTATGAATACTATTTAACATTTTAAAAGACTATATCTGAAAACACTATTATTATTTATTCTTGTTAAATATATCACATAAACGATTTCATATTTCTTGTGTACAATAAATAATCTTAAATCCTCCAATATAGACTTTTGCATTAACACACGCACTACCATATCCTATGCGCCAATAGTTAAGTTATTTGTGTTGTCGCAATATATATATATATAGTAGCATGACAGATAAGCCCATAAAAATGAATGGCGAATTGATCATTAAAATAATATTATAACATGTTTAAATCCGAAGAAAGCAATATAATAAAGAATTAATTCAGAACAACCGTGCAGTACAATCATTGATTTAAAATATAAGTTCATATAAAATAAATGTTACAAGTGATGAATCATCAAAACCAATTTTAACAACTAAAGGTGAAAAAATGTAACCCAGGAAGGTAGGAGTAGATAAGGAAGAAACCCAGAACATAACTAAACCCACAACGAAAGTAAGGAGTAGATAAGGAAGAAACCCAGAACAAGGCAAGATCCACCACAAAAGGTGATGCATTTGAAGAATCAAGAAGAGTAGGTGAAGAAGGAACCCAAAAACCCGATGACATCCACAAGAAGATGAAGAAAATACAATTATAAGGAACCAGAAGCAAAGAAGAAATCGATGAAGAAACAAGAAGAAGACAGCATCCACAAGAAGAAGGAATGCTCTTGTAAAAAACACCCATACCGCAAAATAAATAAAAATAATAATAATAAAAAAGTATAACATAGTATTAATGCAAAAACCCACATGTACAATAGATATAAGACCAAAAACGTGTATAGAGTAAGAGTTGAAAGTGGACCAAGGTGAAATAATAATATAATACCAAAGAACAAATCTTCATTGTAATCTACGAATAGATCTCTTGATTTTAGTAAGACTATATAACCATTTAGAAATAGACTCAAGGAATGTAAAGAGAACCAGTGCAAGTTTTAGTATTATAAAAAATGAACCTTATGTTTCATTATTGGCATTCACAAACTATGTAGATAATGAAATAATACAACTTTTAAGTGACTTAATTTCTGTACAGAGGTTACATATAATATATATATATGTAATATATATATATATATATATATATATATATAATACATGTGTAAGCAAAGAACTGCCAATCTGTTTAAATGACATTCATTTAAATGTTTAATAAAACAAACACAGAATAAAAAGTGAAGTGACAGGGTACAATTACCCAAAACCCAATTAAAAACAGTTAAAAACTGCTAAATAAACTTAGTATAAGGAATATAGAGAATAAGAGTATAGTAAATAAGGTTTTGTTTATGTAGCATAAGATATTTAAAAAAAGTATTAGGAATAAGAAAATTTAAACAGTTTAGAGCCACTAACATTCTTTAATTGTAAAATATTTATTACAGGTATTATTGTTAATAATTAAGTAAGATGTTAGAATGGAAAAACATTCTTTATAAATAATATTTGTTATGTATTATTATTAAGCTTTGAGCATAAAAAATGTCTGATTTGTTGAAGACAACCATTGTTTGGAATTATTTGTTATATGTTAATAGTATGAAACAAATACTAATTGTTATTTTGTTTAATAGAAGAAAATGTTTAATTTATGTTACAATGTCAAAAAGTCAGAGAGTGTATAACTCAATATGTATTATTTATATAAAAATTTGTATGTAAAAACTGTTAGGTTCTAGGCAAAATGATAAAAACTAAACATCATCAAAACTGAGAAACTAGTACTTAAATACATTTAAACTGAAGGGATTTAGATAAGGTAAACCAGAAACAAAGCCATCTAATTAGAAATATAACTAAGAAAGATTTGTAAAATTATAGCCAGGATTATTGATAAAAATGGAAATGACAGAACTCAAAAATTTGGAGAGGGGAGTCATATATTCCAACATAATATTTTAAAACTTAACCAATTCATCTAATTGCAAGAAATCAAGGGAATATAAACCTTTTATTACAATATGAGATTTAATAATCATAAATATAACTTGATACTGGCAGAATTTGGAAACAACAGGAAGCTGGACCTTAAAATTTAGAATATACAAAATGAAGGAAAAATTATCAATTTTAGATCAAAAACTTAATAAAACGGCATTATTTGGTATCAAAATACGCCGAATGAACTAAAGGATAAAATTAAGTAACAACTAGCTAATAACTTTGAAGAGTAACCAATGTATAATCAGTTATATAATGTAACTTTATTACATGCACAGGATGCAAAATAAAATTCGAACAATGGAAGGAATAATATTGCTTTGGCTAAGGTTTTAGTCGGAGGTGAAGGAAGTTAGTTAGTTAATTATTGAACATTGTACGGGACACTTGACACGAGCATTTTAACCGTATTAACCTAGTTACGAATACCGTAATGGCGAAAAATGGTACTATCCGAGAGTGAAAATCGCGAGTTACGGTAAAAAACATTTTTAAAGTCATACACAGTGAAATAAACATCTACAAACACCGAACTAACATTATACAGCACAGAACACCAGTGGAAATAACATTAAACCCAGTAAAACAGTAATAAAACTTAACCAAAAAGTGACAAACATAAGACATAACCGACAAAAGTGAAATTGACTTATAACTACACCAATTTTCCGAATACAACACCAAAACTGAACCAGAGACACTACACCAACACCAGAAGGAAGATTTGCAGACACCAGGACGTAAATTCACAAGGAAAATATCTTTATTTGAACATCAAAACTGCGAGGTGACGATTCCAACTTCACCGGCGGCCATTACTGATTTCCAACAACTCAACTGAACACAGCCATCTACTGCAGCTGGACGGTTTGCAACATAATTATTTATTTCTATACTTAAATCGAATATATGTACTGTTAATTTTAAGAATTTACATTGTAATGTTATACTTTTTAATCTTTGCCCTATTTCTCTGACTTTCCCTAACATAGCTGTTCAAAGAACCTTTATATAAAAAATTTGTAATAACAAAACGATACCCTGAGAATCGATTTACATATCGACAAGAGTCAAAATACCTAATTGTTAATAAAATTATTAATACCTTTCACATTTAAACAATTTTTCATTTCTAATTATAGCCATTTAACACAATACCTAAATTTAAACAGAAATTACTACAAGAAGTTCACCACCAGAAGGAAGATAACCTCCAAACCGAAAATAAACAAGGATCGATTGCTATTGGAGACAATCCTTTAAGTGGCTGGAGTTTTTTAACAAATACCCAAAAGCCTATAAAACATTTAAATTAAGTGATAAACGTTTCGTATCACCACGAAAATTAATTAATTAATTGTTCTTAATTAATTAATTAATAAAACAATTTATTTAAAAGAAATTTTTTTTAATAAACAATTTTTATTTCTACACTAACACATAATTAACATATTTTGTAACACAACACACTTACACGTTTTAAACGTTTCGATACAATATATATATATATAACCATGTATCAAAGATTTCAGCTTACACATAACAAAAAGCGAAGACAAAATTTGGTAGCGCAAAATTTCCCAAATAAACACCCGTACCCATGCGTTAAAACCGTATCGTGTCTGTTTCGTAGAAATGAATCAACATTTTTATATTCCGGATCGTCCAAAGTAATATTTAAATTAGCTAACTGTTCTTTACACACCTTGTCTGCAGTTCAATGGCCAGTGTGATGAAAAATTACTGTAGGTGTAGCACTGCATTAAGGTTGAAGTTAAGACAGCTGATGCATTTAGTAAAAATGTGCAGATAATTTTATAAGGTTCAAGAGACTGTATGAATTAAGACATGTACAATTGACGCACGCGCGCGCATTTCTTCACACACACACACACACACCTAACGTAAATCGAAAACAGCGCCTTATTCAATGCATTTCGACTACATGCTCAACTAGCCAACTACTAAGCTTGGTTACTTAGTGAGAGTTGTATTTGAAACGTTAACATACTGACGAACAGATGTTTTATAGATATGTTCATGGTGGGAGGCCAATAAACTCATGACCTCCATCAGTCAGTGGTGAGCCACAACAACAACAACAACAACAACAACAACAACAACAACAACAACGACGACGACGACGACGACGACGACGACGACGACGACGACGACGACGACGACGACGACAACAACAACACAACAACAACAACAACAACAACAACAACAACAACAACAACAACAACGACGACGACGACGACGACGACGACGACAACAACAACAACAATAAGAACAACTACTACTACTACTACTACTACTACTACTACTACTACTATTATTATTATTGCTACTAAAATAAGAAAATAAGTAAAAGGAGCCACTGCTAGAGATTACAGAAGTAGTTAGCAGTAGTAATCTTTACTAGCATTTGTACAGATTATAAAAAGTAATACAGTAATTTCACTAGCTGTGAGAAATATTTGTTTTGTGTCGGTTTGGGCACAATCGAGATTTAAGATTTAGACCTATGCCGTCGTTTACGGCAATACACCCGGGTTTGTTGCCAAGGGATGAACTACAAAGCAGTGTGTCAACACGTTTATTTGATTTTAAGGAAAACAGAGTTATTCGTATCGCCACGCAAACGTGTGAAAGCTATTTTATACACACTGATGATAAAATACAGAGAAAGAGAAGCGCGAAAGAAGTACTGTAGGGAAATATCGAGATAAATGGCACGGCATAACAATTGTACTACTTTACAATACTCCGCCGACAAATGATTGGAAGTATTGTGTACGCAGCGTATTCTGGCTTTTAACCAGTCGCAGTTCGCGCTAGGAATTTAATATATTACACGAGTCTGAATTTATGTGATCAGCATATGTGTGTCACTGGTGCGCGTTCAATACTGCATCGCTTGCGTTCGTTGACAAGTGTAAATACGTATTTCCAACATAAATAGTCCAACTATTTTCCTAACTACATCGCTTGCGGGAAATTAATTTTGCTTAATTGCAGTGAACGGGAATAGGGCGAATATAAAGTCAACTAGTGATTGCAAGGTAACGGTTCGGACGTGACCAGTCTGTCAAACTACGCCCTTTTAACGTATTTAACATGCCAAATTTAAAAAAAGTGAAATCGATAATTACTCGTTTTATCGAGTACACACTACATGAATTAGGCTATTCAACGACAATTTCATGGCTTGGGGGCGATGATATGGTGAAGCTCATTATGAGCCTCATGGATACATAAGCTCTACGAAATACCAGACCACATTGTTAGAGAAATAACTTATGGAGAACTTCCTCTTCCAATAGGAAATGCTAGACGAAAGTCTCAATGAAGTGGTCTACAGAGCATGCCTTTGACCGACTTCCGCGACGACTCGTTCGGCAGACTTAACCCAATAGAAAATCCTTGGAAACGAATAGTACGCCAAAACTAGAAACCGCCAAAGGACGCCATCTTATCCTGAAATTCCAAGAGATTTGGCAGTCGTTTACTAAGGAAGACTGTTTTCAGTTGACTGGCATTATAGCCGACATAATTAAAGCATATAGAAAGGCTAACTGTTATTCTACAAAATATTAGTTTTCAAAAACCACTTTCGTCTTTATGCCCTGCAGCTTTGTCGGTAAATAATATTATACAAATGTCATTTTTATACATTTGTAAATTTTCAAGAAATCCTTATACTTCTGAGGTTCACGTCATTAAACATTTAAATATTTATTGAATAATGTGATTACGAAACAGAGCTCTGCCAAGATTATCATGTGCTAGTATAATGTCGGCGACGCGTAGGTAGGTTGAAATCAAATTACACACCATTTTTGCAGCGATGGATGGTTTCATATGTCTCAGAATAGATAGTTAACCAGAATGCCTCAGAACAGACGATCCATACATGCAGTAAAAGGCGTCCTATTGATACGAGAAACGGTACACGCTAATCAGTGTATGTTCGCGTGGAAAGAAAAAGTAAATTGAAAACGGGTTCTTAGTACTCACTCAGTCATCAATGAAATCAAATAGCGATGGCTGAAAAAGTGGCAAAAATGAAGTGAGAAGTATACTGTAGGCTACAATTATACATAATTGTTCAAAGGGATATATCATTGTTGGAAATTAATTTAATTACTTGTTTACTCTAATAGAGCAAAATAATGTTTAGCAGTTGATATTATGTATTATTACTGACTAAGTAAATTACAAATACTAAACTAATAGAATTACCGAATTGCGTACTGTGTAAATTATGAATTGTTTATTTAGATTATGATTTAAATACCGAATTTGTTTATTGTAATATTTTAATTAAAAGCGACTATATTAAAATTAAAACATACAAATTTTGTTCGTATTGTTTAAATTAGCAGCCATCCTTACCATTTCTTTTATGAATTTGCTAACTGCTATAATTTTTTATTGTTCGACTAAGCTTTTTGTCATCACTGACATAAACATAAATACTGATAATATGTCAGTGATGACGAAAAGCTTAGTCGAACAATAAAAAATTATAGCAGTTAGCAAATTCGTAAAAGAAATACTACAAATTTTGATGTTAGTTTGATTGGACGTAGATCTGAGTGGAGTGCATCTAGTTTTAAATTTAATAATAATAATAATAATAATAATAATAATAATAATAATAATAATAATAATAACCACAACAACGACAACAACACAATACTAATATTTTTTTTGTTTTTAAAGAGGGGGTAAATGCTTTATGGACCGTCAGAGGAGGCGTGTGCTTCCTCTGGTGTGTGGGACTCTCACCCACTAAAAAACTCACCTCTAATTCAGGCATTCATATCCATCCTGGAACCACTTAGCGCATTACTATAGGATGGAGCCTATTGCAGCCTTATCAGGCTCCTTCTAGATGTTCCTCACCTTCTACTGCCCATTGGGTGCAAGTTGGGCCTGTCTTTTCTTTCTAGTAGGACCCACTGAACAAATGCATTCATGCGGTCCCATTCCGCCTTACCACGAAGCATAAGTGCAACTACGCTCTCGGGTGTGAACTCCCCGAGCTCCATTTCCAGTGCCATCCTCTGTCTTTCGAATCTGCAGCATTTGAAAAACGTGTGGAATGCATCTTCATGGGGAGAGTCTCCGTATTGGCATGCTGGGCTTTGCACCTTTCACATTCTGTGGAGGTAGGCATTAAAATTGCCGTGCCTACGGAGCAACTGGGTCAGATAGCAGTTGACCTCACCGTGTTGGCGGTAGATCCATACCTTCATTTTTGGTATGAGCCTTGCGGTCCATGTTCCTCTCTCCTCTCTATCTCAACGATCTTGCCAGTGCCGGAGGATGAGTTCCCTGGCTTCATGCTTTGTGGCATCTCTTCCAATTTCCTCTTTCCTTTTGAATAAATGCTTCCGCTCTAGAGCCAACAGGTCTATGGGAATCACTCCCGCTATCATCAGGACTACTAGCTCTGGCACTGTCCGGTAAGAGGATGCTACTTTGAGGGCTCCTCTTTTCTGCACCGATGCCATATGTTTTCTGTACTTCTCCATCTTTAGTGGATCTGCCCAGATTTCGCAACCGTACAGAAGGATGGATTCTGTGACCGCCATCAACAATTGCCTCTTGCCTGTAGTGGGATCTCCTACGTTGGCCATAAGTCTTCTGAGTTTCGTTGAAACGTTAGCCGCCTTATCAGCTGCATGCTTTATTTGCTCCCAATAGGAGAGCTTTGCGTCTAGTCTCACCCCTAGGTATTTCACAGCCTTCTTTGTAAATACTGTCTCAGCTCCCACTTGCAGTGGGAACCCGACGCCGGGTGAGTAGTACTATTTCGGTCTTATCGGTGGCTAGATCCAGGCCGTGTTCTTCAAGCCAGGAGCCCACTCGCCTCATAACCTGATTAAGGTGTCTTTGTGCATCCTCGGCGTTCCATGCTACAATCACTGCCGCGATATCGTCTGCGTAACCTAGCAAGAAAGTGTCTGGCGGCGTCTTCATCCGTAAAATTCCGTTGTAGGACACGTTCCAAAGGTCAGGGCTCAAAATTGAACCCTGGGCAGCCCCGGCGGTGATCTTCCTACGAGGTCCGTCTGTCGTATCATAAATAAGTTCTCTGTCATTCAGACAGCACTCTATTATCCGCAGGAGATACTGTGAGATCCGGGAGAAGTGTTCCAGAGCACTGAGCATGTCGTTCCAGCTGGCAGAATTGAAAGCATTCTTAATATCCAGCGTCGCCAGCAGGCTATACTTCTTGAGTAATTATTCCCCTGCTGGGGTATGTGGAAAGTTGTTACTACCTCTTCCACGGCTCCAAGTGTTGACCGTCCTTTCCGAAAGCCGTACTGTCTGTTTGACAGGTCTCCCGCGCTTTGAATGGCTGCTAACAGACGTGGCTTTAGTAACCTTTCCAGACACTTTCCAGCAGTATTCAGCATGCACAAAGGTCTGTAGGCTGATGGCCTGCCTGGGTCATCCTTACCTTTCCTGACAAGCACCAGCCTCTGCACTTTCCAACGCTTGGAGAAGTATCTCTCCCTGAGGCAGCTGTTGTACATATTAAGAAGTATCCGAGGGCATGAACTAGCAATCACCTTCAGAACGTCTGCCATGTGACGAGACTCTCGGACATATACTGGGTGGGTCTGAAAGAGTGCATCCACGATGGGATTCATACGCGGTGCATCCATGATTGGGCTAGTCGACTGTGCCCCAAGCTTGCGCATGACGACCTTGTAACACAGCCCCCAGGGGTCATTATTCACATCAGCCTTTAGTTCCTCCCACTTTCGTTGTTTGCTACAGATAATAGCCTTTTTAAGGTCTTGTCTTGCAGCTCTGTATTCTGCTGTTTCTTGTTCTGCATTGACGTTCTGTTTCTTGTCCTTTCCTCCTCCTTGTAACAATTCGCCTGAGAGAAAGACATCTCCTCCTGAGAGTAGAGATCTCCTCAGTCCACCAGCATACCGCTTTTCTTCTCCCAGATGACTTCTTTGCCGAGGCACTGAAACGTCACAGGTCTGGAGTATCAGTTTCATTGTGGTCTCAACTACACGCTCTGGGGGGCTGGACCTCTCCAGCACGTAGTACTGTCCCCTCTCTATTTCCGAAACAAGGGTTTCTACTCGAGTTTGCCAACATTCCATTTACGTCTCCTCCAAGACTTTTCAACTTCCTGTCTTCTTTATTCATGGAGGCTAAATACTATGTACTAGCGATCACTACGAGTGTATCTAACTTTCCATCTAACAATAATAATAATAATAATAATAATTATTATTATTATAGTTGTTATTATTATTATTATTGGATTAAGCCAGGGAGCTCACTCTCCGGTACTGGCAAGATCGTTGGCATAGAGGGGATAGAGGAAAATGGACCGCAAGGCTCATACCAAACTTGAAGGAATGGATCGACGCCAACACGGTGAGGTCAACTACCAGTTGCCCAGTGGCCACGACAATTTTAATGCCTACTGCCATAGAATGGGAACGATACAGAGCCCAGCATCCCAATACGGAGACTCTCCCCACGAAGATGCCTCGCACAAGTTTCTCGAGCGCTGCAGCTTCGCAAGGGAGAGGATAGTACTGGAAATGGAGCTCGGGGAGTTCACGCCCAAGAGCGTAGTAGCGTTTATGCTTCGTGCAAAATGGGACCGTATCAATGCATTTATACAGTGGGTCCTACTAGAAAAAAAGACAGGCCCAACTTGCACCCAATGGGCTGTAGAAGATGAGATACAACTAGAAGGAGCCCGATAAAGTCGCAATAGGCTGCATCCTGAAGTAATGCGCTAAGTGGTCCAGGATGGATATGAATGCCTGAATTAGAGGTGAGTTTTTAGTGGGTGAGGAGCAAGGGCTCCTCTGACGGTGCATAAAGCATTTTTTCCCTTCTAAAAATGTTATTATTATTTTATTATTGTAATAATAATAATTAATTTATTGTGATTACAAACACACAAAACGTTTGTATTTAGTTTCGTGAACAGCGTTATTAATCAGTGTGTATTATTTTCACCTAACTATTGTTTTAAGTATTATTAACTAATTTTATTGCCACAATTTCGTGTATTTGGTTGTTCTGAAAGTTTGTTGTGGTTTGCTATGGGGTGAAGAGAAGGTTATAAAAGGACTTGATGATTGGTGTGTTTATGTATTTCATATTTATTGATGTGCATAATGCAGAAATTGTTTGTATAAAGAAGAAACGTATAAAAGGAGACATTGTTTGCTCAGAGCAGTGCTTCAAAGAAAAAAAACGATACACTTTGTAACGATGAAAATACTAGGAAATTCAAGAGCTGCAGAATTGACTCACTGTTAAGACAGAAATAAATTTTTCGTTATATTAAGTCGAATTTATAATATTTAATTTTTTAAAGCTATGTGTAAATTTCTTTGTGTGTTCATACCACTAGAGTTATGATTAGAGTTAGACGAGAATCATACGGGGAGGCGGCCATACGTATATTCTCATATTTTTTGTTTTTTCTTAATATTTTTACATTTCATGTCTTTGTGTACATATACAACAAATTAAGAGGCTACAAAGAATCCGCTATGTATCAGAGTTATTCATTCTCTGTTGAAAAACATAATTTTTACGGCGTTGAAATCATCTAAAATTTGTTTGAAAACATAGCTTAAAAACGTGCTATTTATATGTACCTTAAAAACAATATATCATTTAAACGGTAAAAAAATTGTAATGGATATTGACGGATACTAATTCTGTCAAATTTCTAAACAGCACGTTTGTATTTTAAATAACATTTTTCACAAATTAATGCCCCACATACAGTTTTACATTATTTTAAATTTTGATAATTCCAGTATTCCAATTTTGCTTCGTTGTGCCTCTAAAGTTACCAGATTATCAAAGTAAACTCCATATTTGCTTTTGGGTTAAAAGTCTCTTTAGTATGAACTGATCATAGATTTTGTAATTTTTTTCAACGTCTTGATCTCTTTTTTGAGCATTACTGTCTTAAAATATTGAAATGAATCTCTGTAATTGAACGTTATTTTCACAGCTTTGTTAAAATTCTCTTCAATTTAATAGCACACGTGGATTTCTGCATTTTTTTTATTTTAACCCCTTACATTTTTGTTTGTTTCTCCTTATTTTTGGAGAAATTAATCGCAGAAACAGAAGCAGTCTAAGGGTAAAGGTGTTTCCCTTATAACGGACACTCATGCTCCGTTTTAAGAAAATCCGTTGAGGCAGTCAATAGTTCGTACGACATCCTCCGAACAGACCGGTTAAACGTTTCAGTTAAAATTGAGAACTCAAACAAACGAAAATAATGAGCAAACTGAAAACGCAAATTGTATTTAATAATCAACAGTGAGCCTCAGTTAAAATGGGATTTGGGGGTGGTGGACGAGGTTATACAACTAGCAACAATTTCAATATTCAGACCACCTATATAGATATGAATAATGGATTTTTAACAAAAATGAACAGGAAGCGCTGAGAAGACAGGAAAGAAAAGTAACTAGAAGAGTAAGGAAATGTATAATGGATATATAAGGATAATAAATGAAGCGATGTATAACTTACACAATGAACCAAAATTTGGTATAATGAGAAATTCAGGAACAGAGAGATGGACTTTCATTACTGAGGTAAAGCTGGTTAAAGGACAGTCGAAAGCGGGCACGAATTATAATGGAAAGAGAGGAAGGTCACGAAAAGTAGTGACATATTGAAAGGAAATGAATGTCAAGAACTGGAAGAGCGTGGTAAATGATACAAAAATGGAAAAAGAATTCTGAAGCTTCTAGGTATGAATAGCCCAAAAAAGGTTTTGATAGGGGATTTATAAATAATCGGTGGTATAACTACGTTGAAGAGAGGAAAATATTAGCTATCAAAAACTACGTTTACAAGGCTACAACAATAAACTCTTACAAATTCAGAAAACCAGTAGCTCAGTAAGAGTATGGTCTCGTTTAATCAAGAGAACAGTAGTTAGTCTGGCTTTTAATGCAGAGATTTATATTATTTCACAGATTCTGACTCGAATTCACAGTTTTATTACAATTTGGGTTATAACACTGACTTCCGTGTGAGTGTGATTTCTTGAGTTACAACTGTTATAACATAAGAATGCAAATGAAAAATTTAATTATATAAAATTGCCACCTGTTGTCTAATAATTTTATCAGTTTATAAATTGAAAAGAAGCGGCGACATTCTGCAACCTTGTCTTACCCCCTAATTTATTTCCTCAGTACTATCAATACCATGTCCCTGAATTACTATACTATTCTACATCTACTACAAATGTTCTTAACATCTTGACTAAATGGAGCAGAACACCTCTTTTGATAATTCCCCACATCAGCTGTCTATTTAGCATAACAAAATCAGTAATGTAATCAATAAAGAGAATGTATGTTTTTTGGTTGTGTTCCCTGCCATTTTCAATGACCTGCTGCAATATAAAGACACTGTCTATGCAAGACATTTGAACTCTAAAGCCTGATTGTTCTTCAATTAGTGTTATTTCCAATATTGGTTTCAGTCTTTCTTTTGTAATTTTTGCACTCTTAACAGGATGCATGTTATATATACAGTTCTCTATGTTATCCTCTATAGTTCTCACATTTTGATCCGTCACTTTTTTTAACGCTAGTAAGCCTTAACGATAGTAAGCTTAAGCATCATTAAGGCTTAAAGATAGTAAGCTTCATACACTGGGAATATTTTTATTAATCCAACAACGATTCAAAAATCTAGAAGCCTCTGTTTAAAATTCTTGGAGGAATATATTATAAGTTTTCTTTAAAAAGTGTCTTATAAGCTATGTTTCAAATAGTAGTAATCTTTCTTCATTTTTCCTTTTCCAGTAACTTTATCTCCGCCGGAATAAGTCATTACCGGCTCATTGCTACTTTGCATAGGCCTACTTTCATTTGGGTGATATTGCTGATAGCTAATGAAAGATAGTGTTACACATAAGATTGTTCCTTTTTATACATATAGAGATGCCTCGAATAACATCGAATTTGTGGGTGTGGCAATACTTTTGTCACGTATAAAGAATACAAAAACCAGCAAATTTTAATCAATTTTAAAAAGTTTTCATGATTTTCGTCATATTTGGGTCTGTAGTTCACGTTGAATGTTTTCGTAGATGTAAGAAAACGCAAGACGTTTGATTAGACACAGGACATTTTAGGGTTTTATAGTCACTTATGGACGATTTTTTTTAACTGAAGCGACACACTGATTTCGAGTTTTCCAGTACGTACGCTTACATAATTAAATAAGTTCGACTGCAATCAAATTACTGCATTTTATACGTAACAAGTGAACAAATAAATACGACAGAAACAAGAGCAGAATGTTTAAATTTGTTCAACAACATGTCTGGTAAAATAAATTCACCGTCGGCGCTAGAGATACTCTAATTCTGTCCATTAAATTACCCCGGCTAGGCAATTATGTTCATTTAGTTGGGACTTGATGTAAATTAAAGCGTGCTTGTGTGCGCGAGCCCGCGCCTCGTGGTAGAGAAATACTGATGAAACAAAGTGTACACTAAAACAAAGTGATGAAACAAATGGCTCTACAAGGGTTACAAAAACAGCATACAGGACATTAGGGCATTTGCTGACGGCCTGCCTAACCACTGCCTAACGCACCAAATGTACATCCCGCCCTTGCTCATCTCTTTAGCGGTGGATATTCAGCCCCTTTTCAAACGTAAACACTTTTGTGAATTATAGTCTGCTGAAAACCGTAGCTTTATGTGTTTACAAAATGCAAAATGTGTTTAGTAATTCACTTTACAGAAAACATTTTTTGTAGAAACGTTTTGTATTTTTTGAGAAATTGTGCCTTATTTTTTTGCTACGCTGATACCAAATACCTACCTTGTTGGTTCCGGAGGATATAACCAAGTGGCGTCGAGTGGCATTCCGATACAGCACGGTGTTACGTCTCGCGCTGATTGTATCCAATTACTGAGGCTAGATTATAGACCTGATGATGATGATAATAATAATAATAATAAGAAGAAGAAGAAGGAGGAGAAGAAGAAGAAGAAGAAGAAGAAGAAGAAGAAGAAGAAGAAGAAGAAGAAGAAGAAGAAGAAGAAGAAGAAGAAGAAGAAGAAGAAGAAGAAGAAGAAGAAGAAGAACAACAACAACAACAAATATGATGTTAATACATTAAAATAAATTTATGATTGGAAGTAAAGAGGAAAATCACTTTACAACAGTGCTAAATGGATATATTTAACTAGTTAGAGCAGTTTACACAATTAGAGAATTGCAGACCCCTGTGGACCTTACGAACCCTCCCGCTTCTTTTTCATAGTTACCAATGTTTAATGCGTCCTCGTATTGAGGAAATATAAACAATTACTAAAATTCGTAAATTACTTTGGCTCCCGAAGTGATCGAAGTTTCTATAGACACAATTAATGTGCATCTGCAGACATATTGTTTACTAAAACCAAACAGTTTTTCGGATCAAGTGAAATATTTGTTGATGCTTTTCACGCATTTCACAGAATCATGGGCTTTGAAACAGCGTCGACCCTAACGATCAGTAATTTGCGTGTATTTGTAGAATGACAACAAACATTTACGTGGCAAATAAATGTATCTTTAAAAAGGGAGATAAAGAAGAAACTTATATCGTTAGTAAGAAATAAAATGTGACAGTTAACAACTCTAGTACAAATTAAATGACTTTACGACAATGAGAACAATACGAGCAATGGCTTTCAGTATGCATTGAAAAGATAAATGTTTAATGTATGGAACCTGTGTAAATTTGGAAAATCGGTAAAAGTAAACCGAATTTTTACGTGAACCATAAATAATGTTATTATTAACTGGTAAATTCATACTAAAACGGGACACTTTATGATACTTTAAGTCACACAATTACATGTTTATTCTGACAGGCTGACTGGAATTAAATTTAACCTAACAAAATGCAAGCGAGTTAACATTATGTGTTACATAGTTCAATGAGGATAAATCGCAAAGTGGTGTGAAAAAGCCTGAGTAGCGTTGGGTGAAAAGAAGAAGGAAAAACAGCCCCAAGAAGAAGAAAAAGAAGTAAAATTCGATGTTTCTGGTATTAGACAGAAAAGGAAGATAGAAACAGACAGAAGATAGAAGAACTACACGATTGAATAGAGAGATGTGGGAGGGAGGAACGGACGAGGATGTGCCAATAAACCTTTTCAGCTTCTTACAGGCTTTATGTACAGTATATATGAAGTTGTAACTATAGGCCTACCTATTATATACATAACCTATCTGATGTTTCTGAAGTGACAGTAATGAAAACTGTCAAAACAGTGTAAAATACAAATAAATAAAAAATAAATTCTTATTAAAAATTATAAAATATCGTTTCCAATCAATATTACAACAACAAGAATAATTTTGAGCAAATATGAACACGCGCCCGCGCATACACACATTCTCCCACACGCATATACAAAAATGCGTGTATACAATCATTGTGTGTGTGTGTGTGTGTGTGTGTGTGTGTGTGTGTGTGTGTGTGTGTGTGCATTATTTCTAATGTTGTCGTGGTACCATATTCCTTTATGTTTTCGAAAGTATAGACCCCGTTTGAATCGTTCGTTGGTCGTAAAACCTGAAAGGTTGAAAAATCACGACGACAGTTTTGAGACTCAGTTCGCTAGTTGAGAGAAAAAAAAGAATTATTACACAAAAAATGAAATGGACAAAAATAGGTGCCTGTGAACCCAAAACAAAATTTCATACTTCCAGTGACCAAAGTTTAAGACTTGTCATTTTCCTCTGTTAGTTTTTGGATGTGTTATTTGACATGTCCGAAGTTTCAATACTCGTCGGTTAATTTTTGCGTGCATAACTACGTCCATTTCACGGGTTTAATTATTTCCACCAATAGTTTTAATTTGCAGTGTAGTGTTGTAAACTACTCCGATTTCGTAACAGTTGGAGGAGGTGTTTATAATTAACGGCGGAGAATATCGTGTTTCTGCGCTTTGTTATTGGAATACACGCTCGTCCTACTGAGGCGTCATTTTAAAATTAATCCTCGCCGCTTGTCATTAGTTTCAAGAAGAAAATCCATCAGTTGAATCAGTCCCGAAACAGCTGTGCTATCTCCCGCCGCCTTGTCTTGTCACATGAGACGCGCTGCCATTTTCTTTCGGCCAGCCTTGAACTTTTAAGTTTCCCAATGAAAGTCGCCCTGTGTTATTTTCTAACTCCGATTCGTCTCGTGTTACCGACTGGAAGACGATTCTATTGAAAACCAAATTAAACAAAAGATAATGATTAACTCGAAATTAACTCTTATAAGGTTTGTAGCAAAGTTCAACGTCACATTACGCTCGACAAGTTTTACGACGATTTAGAATATCTATTGGGAATGTTGTACACAAAAATAGCATTTAATAAAATTTAAACCGTCCGAATTAAAAGTAACACATTCTCGCACTGTTGCCACATTATTACGTGAAATTATTATTATTATTATTATTATTATCACAGAAGTCAACAAAACGTACTATACGAGTTTTTTCGTAAATTCACTTAATTTTTTCGAACTTGGCCAAATGTGGATCTCGTAAAATAACTCTTCATAGTCTTCTCTCTTTTCTCGTTTTTTATTCCACCAATATTTTCTCATCTTTTCACTATTCTCTTCCTTCTTATTTTCTGTTCAGTATTATATATATTATATCTCTCCTTCCTTAAAACCCTTAGTTATTAATACAGTACATCCGAAAAGTATTCCTTTCTAAAATTTCTTTTTCTGGGATGGTAAATGTTGAATTCATCTTAACGTCTATGAACGAACGAACTGTCGTCGTGGATTTATACCAGAATGGTCAATTATTCTCTCGGATCCATTCGGACTAAGCTTACGTAGAATCTAATATTCGTTCCCTGATATAATTCCTTTTGGTTACTTTTCTTCCATTCTCTTCATTTTTTGGGTGTCCAAGAAACTTCTTCGTTAGTACT
Source organism: Magicicada septendecula (assembly GCA_034769895.1). NCBI lineage: Eukaryota > Metazoa > Arthropoda > Insecta > Hemiptera > Cicadidae > Magicicada > Magicicada septendecula. Next base: position 219,158,056 of record CM068369.1, on the reverse strand, counting down.
TGTTTTTTTCTCTAAGCTATCCAACACTCCTTTTTGAATTAGAGCTAAACATTGTGCGGCATTCTATTTTTATGACTGAATTGAAATATTGCATTTTGCCTTTTTATCGTAGAGATCCTTCGTTAGTTTATAAGCTAATCCCGTTTTTCTATATTTCATCTAATTTTATAAGATTATGTAGAATAGCCCTACTACATAGTACGCTGAAGCAGGGGAAGGCTATTTTAAATATTTGGGTAACAATATTTTCTTCACATATAATAAAGATCTCAAACAAGTGAATCGATTAATTAATATTTTAATGTTACGTGTGAGTTTTCTGTTTGTTTATTTTCTACCCAAATGTCTGAACTTCTCTCACAGAAGAGACTGACTGAACAACCGAAGGGGAATACGTTTTCCACTAGTCGACCGTAAATGGGTTTTCTCTCTTAAAAACCTGAAAATTCTTGCATTACTTGTAAATTTGAGAGCGTTCTCAAGCAATTATTCTGCATAAATCCAATAAAATTAGGTAAGATCGGATAGAAAATTATGTAAGCTAAAATTCCCTTCATTAAAAATACTCCATCAACTTTTATATAAGTAGGACTTATTGTTTTAAGACACATGTAACAAAATATTCCTCTTATGCAGGATGGCCACGTGTTTGTGAATGCATCGAACTCGTAACCCATTACCATTACCTAGCACTCACAATCTGTCCAATAATTTAGGAGGGGGAGACGTTATCAAAATGGTGGAAGTGTATGGTTGTGTTCAGAAGTGCTCCGAAATCTGATCTAAATTCTGTAATATCTTGTGCGATTTCAGTACTAGTGTTACATATTTATGAAAAAGTATTAGTAAAGTAAGACGTAGAAATATTAAAATTATTGAACGAGCAAAACGAGTTCAGTTTTCACTCGACCGTTAGGCATTTGTCTATCTGTCTAACTATCTATTTGGGGTATGCCTCACGATAACTTTTGAACGCATCTAACGATTTTTGTAACTCTTGCCATGCGTGTCCACATTTTACCCTACTAAATCCAGTTGTTTTTTAGATGGATCCCCCAAAAAATATGGGGGAAGAGCAAAAAATGAGGGGGGCAAATTTTGAAAAAATAGAAGTCTAAGTAGGGTATTAAATTGTAGGAAATTTTAATTAATATATGAATTGAGTTCCATTTTTGAAAAGTTCACAACTTTGGGACGCCGGGGTCTGTTTCTTCAAAGACTTATCGAATTCACCAGTGAAGCGTATTCAACGAAAAGTCAACAATGAAACTACTTCAAAGTCAAGGTCACAAGAATATTTGTATAAGTATTACAGACATATTATAGACATAATGGACATGATAGTGAGGTATGCAAGATTGCTTTTCTTAATTCATTCTGTGTCACTATAAGCGGGTACATAGGAAATCCCCATTAGACATAGGCCTAAGGGGCATCAGTAATAAGAACCGAGCAATGCCAATAAATGAATGTAGTCACGATCATATTTCTGAATTTCCTGTGAAATGCAGTCATTATTCATCATATGAATATCGTTATTTAGATGCAAGCTTAAACGTAAAAAAAAGGAAACAAAATGTCAAAAAAAAGCAGCCTACTAGTGCAGTTAAATACAAACTTACTTATTTAAAATATTAAAATACAAAAATATTGTACCCTAATTTGGCTATTAAATAACTAACATCTTCGATGGGAGTTCCCTTGGAGTACGACAAGACAAATAGGCCTATATTAGAAGAACGCTGGGAAACGTTGCTTGATCAGGTATCACACGAAGGAAATTCATTTGGATAAGAAAGAATATTATTATGTGCTGAATACTTCAGAGTCTTAAGACACAGGCAGTAGGAGAACAAACTGTCAGATTTGGCGAAGTCAATGTACTGCATCGAACGGAACTCTGACAAGTCCACTTCCCAGGATAAAATTCGATCACGCTGGGGTGAATATCCGAAATACGGGCAAATCGCAAACAGTGATAAACAATGAGTATTATGTAAATTGTCTGATGGCCGCTATTTATTGTGCAAAAAGTAAACCTTATTGCCTACAGCGTAGAGGCATAAAATTGATATAACAAAGTTGTTAATAGTGAGAACAGTAAACAGAAAAAATGGTTTTATGTTGGCTTTCGTCGGCGTTTCCAGTTGCGTTTTCTTCGTTTTATTGCTACTTTATAATTCCATTCCGTGTTTCAATCATCGTAAACCAGAGGATACGGCGCCTGCCTCAACAGGCCACCTTGTAATCCCGTACTCATTCCAGTTTCCAGTTTACTAGTGTTGGCATTATTCTTTTAATTTAAATCTTACTTGTTAAAGGAAGTTTCAATCTTCGAAAATAAATAGTTGTGTGTAACTGTTTTAAATTGCTTACCGAAAAGTAAAAGATTACTTATATTCCATCGTTGTATTTATAATATAATAAATTATTTCTGTCCTTCGTATGACAATTTTTTGTGCAGTATGATTTACAATTAACATATTTATTTGCGGATGACTTAACAGTGGTACATGTAAATGAGACCGATATACAATTATCGCTGCATAAGTTGAACAGGCAGTTAGCAAAATCTTACGATCGTCATAAGCTCATACTCTACGACTAAAGTGATGGTTTTGTAACAGAAACACTACACGATCGAAGGTGATTGTGGTTGCTAGCATAATCGAAGGGGAATCACATTATGATTGTTTTGTTTCGGATGTGTCTTTTATCAAAAATGGAGATAACAAACTTCAGGCATTCCTGGCACAATACACAGAAAATTAGAAACTGGAGTAAGCATAAATACAAAATTCAGGTTTTATAAAATAATGGCCGTGCCGATGTTGATATATGGTAGCGTATGTTAGGTATCAATAAATAAACTGAACAAGAATTCAACCAGGAGAAATGAAATTTTTGCAGAGAGTTCGGTGCTGAACCACAAGAGACACAATACCCAATGCGTAAATAAGAGTGGCATTTATAACATCAATAATACGATAGGAGAACGTAATCAAAGTGGAAGCAACTCATCATTAGAGTGGACTCATGTAGACTACCAAACATTATAATGTACTACAAACACAGGTAACGAGACGCTGGACAACCATGCGAATAGCTGGATTCGACGAAAGCGGAACAAGCAGTCGCATTCTAATAAGAAAATAACACAACACAATAATAACATATTTCTTCTACAAACGTATATTTTTTTATGTTTAGCATTACAGATGATTCGAACAGTGACCCTGAATCAGCAGATATAATCAGAGATTACCTGTACAACAAAGACTACTCTGTTACATCGTGGTATCTGATGGTGCAGTGCCAATATACGAATTGTCCATAAAGTGGGGCAAAAAAAAAATTACGATCAAAACAAACCTATTACAATTTTGTTAACACTTTTTATTGTGTGTCTATCTACTCTTTTTACCAAATGAAAATATGTCAATTTCAGGTGTAAGTCAATTATTATTAGAATAGTAGCTTGAGTGTTCTAATAATTTCTGTGTAGTTACTATCAGAAATCTATTTATCATATATTATTTTGGGTAATCTATATTAATCATTTTCCTTGAGATCATGAAGACCATAAACGCAAAAATATTTTAATCTGCAAATTATTAAAAGCATATCGATATCCATAGTGCAAAGGATTCTAATACCTACGCCAACGTGTTTTTAATTTCGTAACTACTGTATCACACCGTTTTAAGATATTACAAGATACACATTCTGAGTGGCCAGAAACCGTTGCTAAAATATATAATTATGAGAGAAAGCAAACATTTACAGACGTGGCAAACCTAAACGTACGATCCCTTGTTTCCAGTCCAGACACGGAAGACAAACGTTCATGATTTTAGTTGACTATCATATCTAAGGAACGATGTTGTAGTAACAAATTTCTCAAAAATAAATTCTATTAAAATTTAGTCTCACATTTTAATTGCATCCACCAAACCTAAAAAATTTATTTATTTTAAATGTATGCATTATCTGTTGAATTTTGTTGTCTAACAAAGTAAGTTACAAATAAGCGTTGAAATGATCAGTGTATTGTTAAAATAATGGAAAAGACGTTACCACAATAAATAAACACGTTTCCAATCGCAAGCAAATACCAATCATAAATATAAAAAATGAGGAATAGAAGTCTTACGTCCTTCGGCTCCTCGAAATGTGACCTGGTCACAGACTAAGCTGTTTACCAACTAAGAGCTTTGTTCGACATACTGATAGTTATGTATAAAGATGCCGTTTGTCACCAACACTATTCAATATTTACGCCGAAAAGTTGACACAGAAGGACTTAGAGAAAGCAAGAGGAATTATAGTGAGAGATGAAAGAATAAAGATCATTAACTACGGGGATGATCAAGAAGTGTTAGCGGAAACAGATAAAAATTTATGGTGGAGAATATCGAAGAATAGAGAAAGAGTTCAAAATGAAGACAGATATAGGGAAAACTAAAGTGATGAGAATTAGCAAGAATGAAATCTTTGTGAACGTCTTGTAGAGTAAGTGAACTCATAATTGGGGGAAACGGAATGGGAAGAAATGCGAAAATATTAGAACTGTTTAACTATTTTCCTTCCTCGCTGTACGGAGGAAATCAGAAGTAAGGTATTTATGGTTAAGAAAGATTTTGAGAAGGTAAAACATTCCTGACAGGAAGAAGGAATTCTATTAAGAAGAGAAAGAGATTTTTCAAATTTTTATTTAGAGTGTGGTTTTACATGTTAGTAATACACGAACCATCGAAACAGAAAGATGAAAGGTACCTAAATAGCTTTGAAATGTGGCTGTGGTGAAGAATAATTAAGGTGAACAGGAGTGATAAAGTTTGAAACGATGAAGTATTAACAAAAATAGGAGAGGAAATAAAACTGTTAAAAGTAATAAGAAAGAGAAAACATCGTTGGTTGGGCACATGTTGCGTAGAAATTGTCTGCAACTTAGGATCACAGAAGGAAAGATAGGACTGGGATGAAGAAAAACTGGAATGCTTGATAACATCAAAATCGAAAGAAGCAATAATCAGGTGAGGACAAATGCAGAGGACCGAGAAAAATGAAGGAGTATCTACTTGAAACCTGTCGTAGACAGTTTGAATAAATAAGAAGGCGTATAAAGACTGTTGTAGATAGGGGATGTTAATTTTTTTGTTTAATTTAGATACAAGAAACATTTAAATGAGAGAATAATCTTCACTTTTGAACTGTTGTTAATATGATACATATTCTATGCACTGTTATATGCCATTAAATTAAATTAAATTAAAATTCCAATCGAGATTACAGAATGTAGTCTAAAGTATATTGACTTTTGCGTAATTAGACTCGGCATTTGGAACACTTGAAACTGTTGCAATGGCTACGATGTAATGTGATAACAGATAATTTAAACGGATTATTGTTTAAACTAGTTGTTATTTAAATTAATTGAACAGTATTTAAATTAAACCTTGTTTCTTTTTTCGCCAGAATCGCGTAATACAGAACTGACGAACACTGATTCTGACAGCAGTAAAAACCAAGCGACGACTTCTGGCGACCGGACGAGTTAAGTAAGCAGAAACTAGTCAAACAGGAGTTGCGTATGACTCAGAAGTAGAGTAACAGAAATGTTATAGCGTAGTATTCACTTCTGACTTGATAATTATTGCTTTACATATGTCTCGAATCCTTAAAATACCGGGAAAATGTGATTACAATTTTATAATGAAAATAAGGTAAGAAGCTCAAGATTTGTATGTATCTAAAATCTAGGGAAGGCAATTTTTATTTCATTGGTCATAAGACATGTTTAATAATTTTATTAACAGTGTTTATTCTTTAGTTAGGTCAAACGACAAGAACTATAAATTGATAAACAATGGACAAAATTTGGAAATATAATTATAGGATCGGCTATTCTGAAAATATATTAAACATAACGACTGAATACAAAGGGCTTCTATACATTATGTGTAACTAAATCATTTACATGCATTTCCACATTACGCCTGTCTGTGTATACATCCTTTACTCAACTTGTAGAGGAACATTTACACAAACGTTGTTAACTAGAAATGTATTACAACATGAAAACCTGTCCTTTAGTTTACACATGCGACAAGACTACACGACAGGGTGTCTGGTAAAAACAGTGTAAATAAAATTTTAAAAATATGAGGTTACAGAACTAAAACGTCAAAAAACAGGCGGGCGCACACAGACACTATCCCTTTGATTTCTCTCTCTTATGGTTCGGATGTATATAGTTTACAACTGTACCTTCTTGGAACCTGTCTCCCAAATGACAAGTTTATATTCCTTACTGAAATGCCGGTTGGACTTTAAGGAGGACAGAAGTGACGGAACTATAAATCAACCGGCACGGTAATTGTACAGCAAATCGCACAACAAACATGAAACTTCGTAAGTTGACAGAAAACGTTTGAAATAACCTTGATTACTATTAGGGAATTTGTAACTATAGACTATACTATATGAACGAATGACACTCGAGTATATCTGTATAGTTTCTCTGAAACAGTTTCCCTCTCATCACTTTGAGAAGTTGGAAATTAACTAAAAAGTGAATAATTTTTCCTACTTCACAACTAAGAGGTACAGAAATCTTTATATCCATTATATTGGCTATACGAGATGTTTTCGAAACACCGTAATGAACATTTAGGTTCTTCACGAAACCAACACATAATTCTATGGCAGAATGTTAGGAGAATAAGTTATAAGGAATGAGGAATAAGGAAGAAGAGATAAGGAAAGTTTATAAATTCTGAAAATCCTAGACAGCCGCAAGTGTAAAATCAATAATTTACAACATTTTTATATTTTAGACGAAATTCATTTTGCTGGCAATCTAGATGTATTTAATAATTTTCCATAGTTGCCTGCGATTTCATAGTTGCATGTGGTAAACAATGAAGCTAACGATCCGAACGTGTTTCGAAGAAAATATTAATTGTTACAGTTCTCTGAAAAGATCTCAAAAGGTCAGAAATTCTTTTGTCTGTGAAGATTTATGGGTTTGATAGTTACTCAAAATCCGGCATAAGTAGACAATGCTTCAACTGTATATGCGTCTATCTGCCTTTCTGTATCTCTCTATATTTTGTTTCTGCTGTACTCATCAAGAAGTAAAATATAAGTTATGTCAAACATTGAACAAGTTAACAAAAAATAATGAAATTGAAAAATTAAGATAAGTTAATTTGAACACCTAATGAGTTGAAAGTGAATTATAAAACTCATGACCACATATGTACTCGGATATACTTGAAGTAATGGTTGGAATTCGGTTGGAGCGCTTCAGTTTGTGCATAAAAGCAACTAAAAAATAGTGTAATTTAATTACCGACTTCGGCGAGGAAGTCCGGCGAGCTAACTTTGTAGGGTAAACTATTAAACGACACTTTGATCGGCTGACCGTGAACCGATTGGTTAAATCGTTATTTAGGTTCGTGGTTCATGTCCCGAACACATTGAAGTACGCACAGTCCATTGGGCGTCGTCGCATGGGTCACTGAGGCACGTATTTATCAAGGGTTACAGCCAGCCCTTACAGAGGGAGCGAGACAGCCCTGTTCTATTTCGTAGACGTTTACGCTGAACAACGCTTGCAACAACATTAACCCTTTGGTGGTTACAGCGTATCGAACGTACTCGATAGTATGTACGCAAAATAGGTTAATCGATAGTTTAAGTTGAATTTTGTTCACAGAGCGCCGTGTACTGCTGGTAAAGTTTAATACAACAAAGATGTGATCAGCCAAGACACACTCGTTAAGGCATGTACTCTGTCGCTACCTCTGTTATACTATCTGCTTACACTTCTGTCAACGTCAAACGTTCCGCTGATAAACACTACACACAGGCATGTTAGTCTAACAAATTGCTGACGATGCACATTTTCTAATAGACGAACGAAAAAGATTTAAGTATATTGGTAACAATATAATACAATTATATAGAACTATATAATAATGTAAATAGTACACAGCTATAAATTGTCCTTTAAAAAAAAAAAAGTGCTCCTTTTCGTAAATCAACTCCATCAATAATCAAATAAACAACTTTCATGACAAGTAATGTTTTGTGACTCTTTCATTTAATAAGTTGTCCTGAAATTTGGAACATAAATTTGTCTTCTTAGAATATACATACTTCTTACATTTTATATACATTTCATGCATTAAATTTGTGAACCATAACCCTTTACAATTTTTCAGATTCCTATTTTTTCACTTACGTGTTCTAGACAATTCTAACTTGCTTTCTTCTCGTTGTAGAAACATTTATAACTTTAGAAAGGAAGAGAATTCTTTTTTCCTGGTTTCGACCCAATACGTAAAATCCGAGACATTAAAAGTAGTGTAGAAGTGATAATAACTAGAGACATTTTCCGAAAAAGCAAAAAATTGAGTTCCAGTCATTGATGATATAGAAAATACAGGGGCGGAACACGTTAAGAAAAATTCTTATTCCATAGTATTCCCGTGTTTTAATATCTATATTCCATAGTACCTATATGCTACTATGTAACTGCCAAATGAAAATATAATCCGCAAGCTACACATTATCCTCAACACTATATTACTAAAAATATTGGCTTTTGAATATTTCAAGATCAACTGAACAGTAAAACTAAAATAAACAATATTGTATACACTAATAAGATACAAAAATCCTCAGCGGTTATTAACTTCAGTGTTAATATCTAACCGTGATATATTTACTAGTCACCAGTAGCTGTTGCTTTTTCACTGCTGGTAGCCACCCTACGTCCGTATTATGTGTGCGCAAGATTCAGGTTTATTAAATCCAGTGCTACAGTGATACCGTGGCATTCGCGTAAAGTTTGGCAGAGCTGAAAAACAGATGCTACTAACCTCCAAAAAGTTCTTTTGACGGGTCTATCCCAAAGCTTAGAATAATAATAGTCGTGAAATGCAGTCTGTTTGGTTAACTTCTTAAATTTGTCGGCGATAAACGAGTTACAAGAGATAAAAATAAATCCTAACTAATTTATAAGATATTAACATAAGAAATAACTTACATTACGAAACAAATTAGGTGAAATGAAACCGACCTTTTGGTAGGCACATGTCCAATATCTAAGAATTAGGTGGTCGCAAGTCGCAATCATAGTGCAAACATTTTTAAGAAGCATTCTAATTTATATGTTGATTAGGGTAGCGCTGCTGTTCGTAAATAAATCTTAATAGCGTTTTACGTTTGAAGCCACTTTCTAATTTGTTACTAATATGTGGTTACAGGTATTACGTAGACGTAATAGAGAAACTACGGAATTGAAAAAGAAGCTTAGTTTTTATGAGCATTATTACGCCGGTCGTAAGGATCGTTGTATTAGAACAGTGAGTATTACCCACTGGATAAAGGAGAAATCGTTAATTACAACTCTAATTAAGTTTTAAGTAAACAAAGACTCTTTTATAAACAATTCATTAAGTTTACGACTATCCAAAAACACTCACGTAACGCACAATAAATGCTACTTATTTAACAGTATCATAACAATTGACAATTATCGCTTTAAACTGAAACCACTGTTGAGTCGCTGTCTTAAAAACTGACTCGCAGCTCCGAATCGCGCTTTTATTCCCGGGTTGTCTCGCGTAGTAAGTAACACAATTGACTTGAGCACCGATAGATTAATCGACCGCAATGTGCAAGGCGAGTCCTGCCGCTCGCACAGCGCGTACAAAGCGCCACATATCCGAACATGTTCCTGTGTCATCAGAGAAGCAATTGATTTTTTTTTATACTATAACAAGTAAATAAAACAATTATCATAGTTTGATAAGAAATATAACAACAGAAACAATTGCTAGTTTGATGAACTTTATTCTTGTTTTAACAAGAAATTTACAATAAATTTTGTGAAACCCACAGGCATTTTGGTTTCAAATCTCTTTTTAAATAATATGTTTCACCAAGTGCCCAACGAGTTTTCAATTAATTTTATAATTAATATAGCTGCTGCTGATGAGCTAGTGACGCGTATTGTACTTATGTTTTGGCAATTATCAAAATATAATCGTAATTTTATTTCAGAGAATGATACCGTAATTTGCACATAATCGATGAATCTCCGTATTGTTTATCGGTTATCATGCAAACATGTTTGGAACGGTTGGCAATAACATTCTAATGTCTGTGTTTTATACTCTGGATAACGTAGAAACCAAACAGTCAGTGATATTGTTGCTATTAAAGACTTGTGTACAGAATACTGCATTAGCCAGAATACAGTTGGGGAAATTTAAATCGTTATATTACAAACATAATTCTAGCAATAATAGCTATCGCGATTATCAAACATAATTATCATGAAACGCACGAAACTATACTGTGTTATTATAGCTGCTTTTAATTGACACAAGAGTTTCATCAAACTGATTTCCCAAAGTTAATTTAATTAATGGATCAGTGTTATTTATTAATAAGGAAATTCCTCTCGACTACATGTTGCTAATTATTGGCGTAAAAGTATACTCGTGGTCACCAATGTGTATACCCTGTGTAAACATGTGTAAACACGATACCCTCATAATCTAACATGTAACATAATGGGTCAGTAAACTGTGTTTAGAAAGTGTTTTTAACACAAAAGTGAAGGTACATATCTACTATCATATACTAGAATACATGTTCGATAGTCGTTATACGCTTGACGTTAAATTTACAAAGAGTATAAAATGTATAAAGTATAATTAGGTTTTCTGTATATAAACACTCCAAAATTCATTAAACGTAATTTAAACGATATTGATTAAAAATGAACAATTATGATTAAGTAAAATGACTTGGTAAAGTAAATAATAAGTCGGGGTTTGTTTATGTTAGAACTGTTAGTATTCTTCTTTGTGTTGAAAATATACTAAATATATTATAAACATACAGTTAGAAGAAAGAAATGTAAATTCCATAAGGGTTCCAGAAGCTAGAGAAATCTATAACAATCTCGCTTAGTCTACTATCCGTACAGGACTACCCCCATTTATAGCCAGTGATTAGTTATTACTGGAGATCTGAGTGAGTTGGTTCCACTGGTTTCATTCGTGAAATATTAAGTTGACCCGCGCGAGGGCGAACCACTCAATTTTAGTTTAATTGTTATTTGATAATTCTTGTAGTAGTGAAATAACATTGCTTTATACTGATGAAGTACAACAGTTTGTATTGCGTGGTGTCGGCTTTTTTCTGAATCTCTCACTCTTTAACTTTTAAGCTTTTGAAAGTAATTGCCTACTAAACACAATCTTTGAAGAATAGAATATTCTGTTGGAACGAGCACATTTAATTCAAAGTACTAAAGTATTACCTACAGCACATTAAATTCGCTTTCTAAAGTAAGAATGCGAAATAATACAAAAGGGAATGGTGTGTTAAAGTTATTCGTTGAACGAATAAGAATAAAGTTATTCGCCGAGAAGAGGTGAAATGGGAGAAATATTCAGTGAGAGAAAGAAAAGACTGACAAAGAATGAGACAGAGTTCTAGCTAAACAGGAAGAAAGGAAAACTACTGGTACGAATAGGAAGAAAATAAATACGTACAAAAAGACAGAAGAAATGTAATTGAGGTTTACTGCATGGTTTCTGTGAATCACGGCGCTGCATTGAATCCCTACAACGCTGGCGCGCACACACATAAACATACTGCAAACAAGGCAAGCCAAACACTAACAAACATCACTTTTCCTTCTTCTAAACCCTTTTCCAAACCCCGTATACTAACTCTTTATTTTCTTTCATCTTTCAATTTTCAGCACGACGACGTAGGGAGTGAAACAGGATTTCTGTCGATGTCACACAGAAAGTCAGAGGCCGTCCTTAGGGATAAAGACGCCAGGGATTTGCTGAGCTCCACTACTTCATACGTAATAGAAAGATTCTTTTCTTGTTTTTAATATTTATTCTCGAAATAAAGGCTTCCTCGAGTCAACTAATATTAAACGCCGTTCTTTAATTGTGAATAAATTTACTTAATTTTTAATTAGAAGAGAAAAAAGGCGGCTTAAAGAGAGGTTAACAAAAGGTAACGGGCACCTTCTCAAAGAAAGTAAAAGTTGTAATTGTTTTGTAAAAAAAAGTAAAAACAAAATATTAAATTTTTACTGTAGACAAAGTTAATTTCTAAATGAAATACGTAAAAGTTAAATTATACGTGAATGGCGTCTTTAATTTGTTTCAAGAATTTATGAATTTCACAAAATGACACCCGAGGAAATTAGAAAAAAATAAAACACGTAACGAAAATGTTAATTCTCTATTCTCTTAAACAACAGCACTCGTATTTTAAGTTGCCTGTCCTCATTTTCTGTCTCTTTCTAAATGTATGTTTCTGTTTGCTCCTCGTCGTGTATTGTACGTTTGTTTTATAGTATACGCCGTGGTTTATTTCCGATGTTTGTGTCATTATTTAGTAAAATACTGCATTTTCTTCTTTTCTCGTCGTTTTACTGTCTTCACATACTTGTTTTGTTATATCCTTTGATATGATTTTGTTGGAACGTTTTTGGTAACTTTTTTTAAATTTTAAGCACGGACATAGTATGTGAGACTTGTGTAAAAAGTAATGAGACAGATTGTATAAAACTAGTTGTTGAGACAGTAACTGAAAATCAATTTTGTCTCCTTCAAAGTACTTTTCTTTTCGCTAAATGAAGCAAAGCAAAGCAAGTGGGAACTCGCACGCTCTTACGGAGACGTTACTATCATCGACTGAAACAGTATTAAATGTCTTAACTGTCGATGCCCTCAGCTGGTCAGACACAGTGTTCGTGCTGCGCATTGTCGTACAGAACGGAGTCCAGAATCAGAACCTTTAAAAATGTCTTCCATAGTTAATATAAATTATAAATTTATTGTAAAATTTCCCCGTTTTCGATCGGTTTACTTCGCGTCAATTACAGTAAAACTGTTTATTGTAATCCGGAAAGTGTGTCTAGTGAGGAATATTTAAAATTCCAGTCATTGAACACCTCATTACACTCATCTTGGGTCTGTCGTAATTAATAATCATTATTAATCATTCACTTAATACAGCTTCGGGCTCATTATATTAATCCGCTCGTATAATTTATTAAACCGACCAGTTTCAGCCGGAGTAACATAATAAAATATATTACGCCATATTTAACTCAACACGACTGTGAAATTAATTTGGCCTGACCGAAACAACGCCGGGGGGGGGGGGTGCGGACGACGAAGTCTGGCCGCATACATCGAAGCGAAGCGATGCACTACTGCCAATAACCGTTAGTATAAATTAACTAACCCCGTTTTGTTTGTAACGTGCAGGGGACACTTTTAATTTATGTCAAAATATTGGCGACAAGACATTATGGTTTCTATAATTGCCCGGTGTGATCTAATACCGGTTGTACTGTCACGGGTTATATATTCTGACCAATTATCAGAAACAACACACTTCTTTTGTAATCTTGTATTAAATAACTGAATAACAAAACAATTAGTTTGTATAATCGGAATGTCCAATTTATATTGCTTAATTACTTGAAAGAACATTACCAAAATAATTATAATGAATAATGAATTTTTGGTTTGGTTTTTCCATTGTTCTTTCTTAATTCTTTATGTAAACCGTTACAATTATTTACAGAAAAAAATTCAAGAGCTTATTTTATTTTTTGAACAGTTCTCTCGAAGTTTTAAGATTACCCCTTCTTCAATGTGACTCACCTGAGCACTTATGATGGAGCCCTAGAAAATACTTGTACCTAACCTACAACAATATGCGAAAACAAAGAAAATTCTTGAAAAATGTTTTATAAGCTACTGTAAAAATTGAACTTACGTTGTACTAGCAAACACTAATGAACAATAAATTATTATACAATATAGGCCGATTACAAATGACAAAACAGCAGTCAGAATATTTCCTTATGTTTATTCATATTCACATAACATTAAGTTTGATGTTGGAAGGCTCAAAACATCACATAGAACAGTGGCAAACAACAAAGATTTCCAGTTGTATACAATATACATATCAATAAAAGTATGAGCTAAATAGATTTTAAAACATTGATAATACATTAAATTAATTAGGGCACTTCGTACTGTAAATGCCGACAGAGTATTGTTAATAGTAGGCCTACTCTCAGACAACAAATTAGCGAAGAAAAGTAATTGTGATAGGGCTACTGTCTTTCTCGCCTGCACAATCTTTAAGCGTACACACTATATCCTCTCTCCTGCACAAACTCCTCGTTATTGTTTGTTACAGAAACACTCTATCTATTCTCAGTGGTAAACAGGGCACTTCAAAACTGTAAGTCCGCCTTGTAAGTTCTAAAAAGCCGAATAAAAATCACCTATAGCCTAAACAATAGTTTTTAAACTGGAAAACACATTAACAATCACAGAAGTAAAGACAACTAACTTGTACAGAAGTTTCACTAGCAGACACTTCACAAATCAAAGTGAATCGGCCTAGGAGATGCTAAATCTCAACCCATCTCAAAAGTCACGTGGACGGTTTATGTCTGTAAGGTTGTTAATTTAGTTGAATGATTAAACTGTCTAATTGTAGTAAATACAATAGGATTTAATACAAATGAAACCTTTGGTTTCACACAAATGAATAACATTACATAATTATAATATCTTCTGTGTGAAGTAATAATGTCGAGTATCACTGAATCATAATTTATAAAACGGGTATGCATATTATTCATGTTCAATGTACACGTATCGCAGCAGAACATTGTTAACGTGACCCTGTTTTGTTCATGGAGACGGGGATCAGCAGTTCATCACCAACCTTTGTGACGAACACAGATGGCTGCAAATGATAGTTTTTAAAACAGTGGAAGACATGCACGCGCACGCACACAATCGCACAGTCTCTGTTTACGTTTCAAAACAATACAGTCATTATGGACTTCACAGAAACGAACAGAAATAGAAAGGCAGAGACATACTCGAGAAACAGACTTTCGCTGGAACAGCACAAAGCGACAAATTGTTGCACGACGAAACGCTGACAACAACTAATGTCGAGTGTTAAAAAATTTAATGATTAAATAAATAACGTTTGACGGTCGGGCGTGGAAGCGAGGCGTCGCGTGCGTCTTTGGCGCCGACAAAGCCTAAGAGGATTAAGTGTACGGGCTGGCGACGCGGGTGTGGGGAGTTACAATTTGTCACTTGCTTGAATATTCTGTTTTAATGTACTTGTGATAAAAGTGTTACAATAACAACAAAAATAACAGCAACGCAGGCGTTCGTAAACTCCCCTTCAGAGCCGTCAATTGACAGGAAATTCTTCAGCCCTTTCTGTTCAAAATAAGCAAACCAAAATGCATTCATAATTTAAATTGTATTTAATTACGCTTTATGATAGTATCATGCGAACAGTATTAAATATATCTATATTTTATTATTAGTGTAAAAATGATTACATAGATTGTTCAGATAGATATTCATGTCTTTCCTACTGTAGAGCGTGTTCTTCAATTTGACGTCACACATTTGTAATAGCTACGTATATTATCATACACAACGTTTACTTTTATAACCGCGTTAGTCAGTATGTTCGCTTGCGCAAGTGCTCAACGGAAGGAGAAGTAGAGAAAGGAGGCTGTGTCTAATGTGACGTGTAGAAAGAGAAGAGAAAAAGCTGGCTCGCTCAGACAGGAAACCGATTGCTGGCGATTAGCCACCAAGCGACTGAAGAAGATAATCTCAAAGAATATATGTGCTCACAGTCTCTCACATAAGTCGTGGCGTCAGGAAAACTGTCGCCGTCTTCTTCCAGCCACTGGGTGACAGAGGGGACAGTAGGAGCTCGTAAGCACATTACTGACTACAAGGCCCTGACAATCTGCCTACTCAACTCATAAAGTTTTGTTCACTACACATACCGTACGCATTCCGTGTTATGAAGCGTTTCTTGTATTGAAACGCGCAAAATTGCCGACGGTTGTAAGCCCTTGGCTCTTAAACGGAAACGAAAAAATTAAGTAAAGAATTGTGTAAATTCAGCGGAGAAATTATTGGACATGCCTATATTTGGTGTCTCCTCGTCTTCTGTTCTTGTGTGAAGAGAGATGGAAGCGCATTTTTTTTTTAAATTTGGAGTTAGTTACTTGACCGATTAACTCTACTTCAATAAAAAATAAACGTAAGTCGATTTACTTCGGGGCCACGGAAAATATATCTAGCGACCGATTTTTCACGGTGTTTAGTATGTAGTGACCATTCACTATCTCTGTCTGAAAGGATTCTGAGTGTTGAAACGAACGCCAACATGTAATCATCACAAAACTACCTGTCCGAAAATATCTCAAGTATTAAAACGGAAGAACTTCTTACATCTAGGAATGCTTTTCGGCGATCATCTTTTTTTTCGGCCTCGTGATTAGAGGGTTAACCGTGTCGATCGGATGGTACCACAGAGACTGCCAAGAAGACATATAGATAACCTGGGAAAGACAGGCTTTGAAGACGCCGTAGAAGCGATGAAGAAATCAAATTGTGAATTTAGAGCAGAGCAGCAGCAGTATATAAATTCGATTCAGATGCAGAATGAGTTAAGAAGAAGAACAACAACAAATAGAGAATTTCTAAAGAAACAATGTTACTTTTTCTTGGACAGAGAAAACAGACAAAACAAAGCCGCAGAAATCAGACTGCGCGTACATTTCATCGTGCAGAAATGCTTACGCCAGACACGAACAAACAGCGTAAAGGTAATAACGATGAACGCTGGTTTACGTAACCGCATAATTAAACATGCTGGCAGTGCGCGTAATTAGTATGGACGTTACGCGCGGCCGTACCAGACGCTGTGCCAGAAGGCGACGTCCACCGCATGCCTTCCTCGGCCCGGTGTCTGCGGGAAGCGTAGCCACCGCTGGGTGGTGTTACCGACGCAAAGCACGCGCACCTGTCCAGACACAAACCGTCATTCATAATATTAATTACATTTATCGGCTTCCTGTTTACACGTACTGGTGGGATTCTATTATATAACGTAACACACTATTATAGGACGCCGTCTCTACTCGTGATGAATCACGACGTTATAACGCCAGTGCCCGGTTACACTTATCCATTTATTCCAGACAGGTTATACTCGCGATTATGAGTATTAATATTTTTCGTCGGCAAGCTTTGTGTTCTGCACTAGTATCATCCTAGTTCCACGCCTAGGTACACTAGGTGTAAAGGCAAAAATTCACGCGCACGCTCTCAAACGTGTTCGCATCCACGCCTCTTTTGTTACTAACGCGTGGGAAGCACATTTGTGGATGCATTTTGTTTACAAGTTAGTGAACGTAAACGGAAAAACAATGAAAAATTGTGGTATTTTCAGTGTTCTTAATGCTGAACCTACATAAAAATTACGTTGAGCCTATACTTAGCTCTGCGTGAGCGTGTGCTTAACGTAATCCGTACCCTCGCAGAGGCAGAAGCGGGACTACAATAAACGGCGACTAAATTGGGAACAACAATAGAATTGAAGTACATGGGATAAGTCCTTGTTTTTCAGGCCAGTTTGCTTTGTCAGCACCGCCAGCGTCGCTAATTATAAAAAGAAAATAAATATTTTCACAACTGTAATTAAGATTAAAGTCTTAATGAACGTCTCACGGTAAGGCCTTCAAAAGTTTAATTTTTCTTTAGTCTCACGCCCATGCGCAAATATTTACTCAAACGCTCTTGAATTCAATTGTTAACATTGGTTTCTGCCAAAATACCGGATTATGTTTTCTTGGAACCCTAAAACATAAGCACGCACATATTAGACAGTATTTCAAGTAAACAAACTTTTATGTTTATTTGAAAGATGAATTTAAAACTACACTGAACTGAAAATTAAAAAGAAAAATACATAAAAGCTTATTCAATGTTTTAATCTATGCTACTATTTTCTAATCTTTTGATATTTTAAAATAATTTCTAAAACGAATATATGTTACGACGTGGCGCTCCCACGGATTGTCTGTTGTACTGTCAGTGGAAACAGAATAACTGACACCACACGAAGTCCTTAATCACAACTTTAATTAAAGTACAACATGGCAACAATGTAACAAACTTTAAATGTCACTTTATTAACACTGTCACACTAATACACAATAATCACTTTACACTAGACCGCAAATAACAATCACTACGAACGGCACTGTAATATCGCTGATCCAAAAATATAAAAATTCGCCGGTCGCTGAGATTTATACATCGCTGAGGTTTGAGAAAATTGGTTATTTTCCGGATGGTGCGTCGAGAAAATTTTCCGTGTTGCTGTGTGTGGACTGTTACGTAGCCACCACGTTCGCTATCATCTCAACGTATTAATGTGTTAAGATATTTACAGACGACAACAAATGAAATACTAAGACACAATTAACATACTTAAGTACAAACATTATTGTAAGAAGAGAATTTTCTGAGTAGCAGGTACCGATCCTGACGTGGATGATGCAGTGGAATGTAAATTAATACGCTAAGTTATTTACATATTTTCAACAAGTAACTTAATACGTACAGACAAATGAAATTCAAATTATAGATTGTAAAAGAATTCCCTGCAATAGGGTGACCAGACGTCCCGTTTTTAACGAGATTCTCCCCTCTACTGCCAATTATCTCGTTGAAGGGACTCAAAATGTCCTGTTTTTTCAAGAATCATTAAACTTCTCTCCCAGATTTCAAAATCTGCACAAAATTAGGCCTAGATTTAAACAAGGAATGTTTTACAAGTTGTGATCAGTTCTTTGTTCTGCCGGTAGCCTACTAGTTGTAAGCATATCGAATCTCGCATTTCCACAGCATTGATTTTTATCATCGATTTCATTAGCTGGTCGATGCGGGATGCTCATTATCGTAACCTCAGTGGATACGTAAGCGTTAAGTGTAAACCTCGTGCTTATTAACGCTGTTTCACGGGTTGTGTTTGTAAGTAATGACAGAAGTGAGAAATGTGCGTGTATTTTAAGAGTAACAGTGCCTAAAAGAAAATGTTTATTGCCTAAAAGAACTAAAAACGACTTTCGATTGTTAAAGCTCAGGAATTGGTACGGAGCGGTGGAGAGAAAGAAGTGTTCTGTTATTCCAAATTTCGTATCTAGTCACTCTACACTACAACCACGAGCGTATCCGAGATTATTTGCTGCGTAATTTGCGAAACTGATGTACTAGACTACAATTGCAGATGGAGTTGAGACCCAGTGAGTTTCTTAATTTCACTTAGTTTGTGCGTCGCAATCCGTGATAATGTCTATGTCTATTTAGTGTTTATTTATTGTGTGGAGTATCTGCTAGGATATTAACCAACCTTAAAAGTTTTAAGAAACACAATTTGGTCATTCTGGTCCAAGTTTCATGAAGGCTAAATGAAACTTATTATTATTTTATTTTTAATATCTGTTAGTTCTCTTTTTCTGATGTTAAATTTCGTGACTGAACATGATTTGACTATTTCGAACATGGTTATGATTATTTATGAACGTTTTGATTTAACAGAAGCTGAGCTAATTTTTGTAACATCCGACAATTTTTGTAACAGGTAAGCAGTTACCGAAACTGTGTTTCATAAAAATTATACACAAAATAAAAGAGGAATACGATTTTTCTTGACTTTGGCGAGGTTTACAAGAACGGCTCTAAATCTTCCTCAATCGCTGGATTGAAGGCCATATCGTAATTACGTTGTAATCGTTTGCATGATGTGGAAACTCGCCACCCCATTACTCCGATCCGATTTCTGTTTTATTCGTGTTATAACGATGGTTGATGTCCGGTAAAATAAATACTATACAAAATAACAATATGCAAAAATAAAGGTTTAAAGATTGTTTATTTGTTTACTGTAAACTTACACCTAAATGACTTTTTTGATTGTTATTATCACCTTTATTGTGAATAGTGGTAATGGATTACTGAGTTAGTAAATGAAGCAGAAATATTCATTTAAATATGATTTGAATTACACAAGTCATTTTAAATGGTGATTGCTTCACTGTTTCCGGTGTCAAGTTATTAATAGACCGGCGAAGTCCACATAAAAATATAATGTTTCACTGGGGTATATGGATGGTATCATATTATGTTGTTACAGGGTTACTTAAACAGAATCGAGTCTGTCTGTATACTATGTACAGGAGCTGCAAACCGGCTAAAGCAACGTAAATAAATATAGGGCGTTGTTTACAATTAAATTAACAATTTACACATTATATTATCAAAAACGTAAAATGTAAGGCGAGACATTCTATATTTACCGGTTAAATTAAAACCTACTGCAAAAAGCGATGAATGTTATATTGTGTGAATTCAGTGTGAATTCAAAGGTATCGACAATAGGCTATGATGCAGTGTCCTATAGATATGAGAATATATCTGAATCACTCACTGCAATCAAAAACGGAACGCGATGTTAAATAACACAATTAAATCGACAACGTCCTAGGATAGGTGTTCGTTTACTGGCCGTTTTATTGTTCCCAGTCGTAAACGCTGATATTATATCAATCTATTTACACATTTTGCACGCTGTCAACAATTTGTCGGTAATATGATGCAGTTAAAATCCGTTAGCACATTGCCCGTTATCAGTAGTGACACGCCCAAAACGAATAAACGAAAAACTGGAATCCAATCAACCCAGCGCGGAATACCAATTGTAGGTACCCAGTGCACCTTGAGCAAATAAAACTATTAAATATGAAAGTAATTTTCGATGAAACCCTTTTTTTACTACGTTACGTTCCAGACAACTTTGACATTAACAACAAAATTAAAAGATCTAAAATTCTTAATGGAGTCACACCTATGGAAACACTTTTCCGTAAAAACTGAATGAGTAGTACAAGTTACGACTTAGAATGGTAACGAAGCACACAGCTATCTTCTTAATGAACAAGGACGGACATATAACTTCTTTAGAAAAATAACCATATGAATTTATAAGGTTACTTCACCCTTACGTTACTAGGGAATTATCAAATCATGTTAGATAACGCATATAATCTTCCGATAGCACGTGTTTCGTAGGAATGGAGAAACGTTTCCACATTCGTAGCATTAGCTGTTGTAATATGTTTGTAACTTTTGTACGACAGAAGATATAGTGCATTTTTTCAACGCACAGGCTAAGAGTGGCAGCCTTCACGTTATTAAGTATACTAGGGAGTCAAAAAGTAAAGAAAATTATAAAACAATGTTTGTATTTGCAGTTACATAAATAAAATTGGTGTAACTTAATTTTATTTATATTTCTAAATAATCCCTTCCTGCTTCTATGCGTTTGGTACATCTCTTAACGAGCTTTTGAATTCCTTGCGACTGAACTTTTCCTTCTTTTGTGTAGCCAATTTTGCTCTGCTTCTACGACTTCTTCATCTGAACAAACATATTTTCATTGCGGCTTTTATTTTAATGGACCAAAAATGTGCAAATTTTTTGAAGCCGCATCAAGACTTATGGTAGGCGGTCCAGCATCTCAATACCACAAGTTCAATGACTGTGCGGGACGAAGGGCATGCCCGTCGCCCGCTCGTATACTGCGTCCCGAGCTTCAAATAGAGCTCCTGCCGCAGGGACGATAGATGGGGCTGGATTAAGGGTGTGGCCTTTACCGGCCGTGGGTGTCAATTAAGTATCAGTTAATTGAGGGTGAGAGTACGCCGAGGCCGGTCCAAGATTCTCCTGGCACACATTGGTAGCGACCGAGGGCGCTAATTAAGTGGTTGCCCTGGAATCGGGCGGAGCGGCGATAGAATTTGCGGGACAGTGTACGTATAATGGCGTCCAGGGAACGGACACGCAGGGAGTCACGGATGGTTTTGTTCGATGTCAGATAGTGGGCTTTACACGCCCAGCGCAGTCCTCGGTGAAGGAGAGACTGAAGCTTTCGCTTATGGGTCTTGCCCAAGTAGCCCCAAACGGGGATCGCGTAGGTATATAACCATCGGCACCACATAGGTGGAGACGATAAGCTTCCCTAGGCGGCGGGTCATGGCGTTGCTGCATAGCACTGGACGAAGTTCATATAGACGACTGGCGGTCTTGCGGGCTACTTGTGCAGAGTGTGTCCGCCAGGTATCAATCCCAAAATTTCGGAGAAAATAGTTGTTTTGTTAGCCATATAAGGTAGACCTTTTATCATGAAAGAAAATAATATCTTTTTAAAGTTTTCCAAGTAATCTGGATTTGATTTTGTACTTTAGCAATCGCAATTATTTACAATAGTTGTGATTAGTTACTGTTACACCTTAGAGTGTGAAAAAAAAATTGGCCTTCCAAACTATCGTCATATCAATTTCCTGCAGTTGTGAGTTTGTTGTTGAGGGCGACATCCTGAAGTTTTTAAAGTGACTGTTCTGCTGCAGACGTTACTGCCACTCGTTTGCTTAAATAGTTACAGCATTCTACGAATAATCTCTGCAGGTTTCACCCCCTCGGAATTTGGGAACCTATTTCTGCTTGCATTTCACTCCTTGGTGCAATCAACCAAAGGAAAAGTCATTGTACACTGGCTTTTAAACACAATAGGAGACTGCTAATAATGAAACAATACTTCCAACAAACCGACGCTGTACGGTCACGATTTAAAAAAAAAAACTGTCAGCGCTTCTGACTTCCCTTGTAAGGCCCTTGAGCGAGGCGCTTCCTTGTAGTCCAAGATTACATTAATGGCTGCAACAGGTAACAAAACTTTGCTCTTTTAGAACACAATAACAAATAGGAGAAAGATTATAAGAAGGATCCATTACCCTAAATGCAAAACCTTTTCGCTGCAACCGCATGTTCTGTCTCTTACAGTCCTCTTCGTCACCACATTAGGGCCACGCCAGTCTCATTGATCACAACACTTTCCAAGTACGACAAACCAGGCCAGCCCAGCATTCTCTTACACAACACTTTTCCTTCAAGAATGTTTTGCCCCAAGGAGTCATGGTGGCTTATGTTTCCCAACAAACATGCTTTCCTAACACCTGAATTGTTTGTCAGAGCCGTTTTCTCCTTAAGCCCATTCAAATCTTCTCGTTATTTCTCCTCGCCACTCAATGTTTTTCTCCCCACCCCCCATGTCCAAGAATTAGACCCATACGTTAAAACTTCCAAAGGCTTAGCAAAGAACTTCTTGGTGTCAATACTTATGCACATATAAGAAAGGATAAAAAAGATAAAAAAAAGAATAAGAAAAATTAACTGGTTAAAACGTAGTTGTATGAGCTTAGAAATGTTGCTGACACTTCGAACGGGTGTGGACATTTAAGTTGTACGCAAAGAAATCTGAAACTTACAAGAAAAGTGGAGAATTTCAGGCAGACAAATTGTAGAGCTGACCCATCATATTTGGTTATTTTACTTTTATTGGTTATGGTATATTTGCCGTAAATACTGTATATTATTATACGGTAATAATATTTCGCCCGTTCATATTATTACCGTAACACAAGTTGGAGCGTAGACGTAAGAAAGGAATGCCAGCAAAGCAATAAAACATAAAGTGTGATTCAGAAACAAAAGGAGAGACATTACATTACTATGACTGCCTCATTTTTACATTCGCAGACGTCATGATTAATTATGTGCATACTCACGTAATTACTTCCTGCGTCTGTCACGGTTTTCATTTTTATTTTAATTCACGTTTACAACAAGAACGCAGACATCTGGTGCAGAACAATTTATTAAATGTAAGTGTCGCTGCAGAAAAGAATATGATGTCGACAAAAAGAGTACGTACGTACTGCGAGAGGTGAAAACAAAGGGAAGGGTTGAGAACGGTGAAAACATAGGAAAAACATTATGCCATTATTGTGTTTTAAATTGTCGGAAAATTAAAGGTGACAAAAGGGGACCTTTTGTCATTTACACTTCTCTTGATGCCGGAAACTAAGTCAGTGATATAATTAAAGTTTAGTGTTAAAATGAATATGAAATAACAACTGTGTAACACACATCAATTAAAAATATGGTCACAAGGCCTAAAATTACGGCATTAAGGGTTCGACGCAAATTTTTGTGACAAACTTTAAATTACATAGGTAGTAATACTAAATGACCAAATAGTACAAAATATGGAAAACTTATATAAATTTATTTATTTCGGAAAACGTAATTATATTTCGTTATTATTATTTTCAAAATAGCAAATTTAAAGGCTTTCAATTATTGTAGTTTTGCACATATAACACATAAAGTAAGATACTTTCCTAAACTAATTACGTAGACAGCGTAAGACATTTTTTCCGAATCGATAGCACGTGAATTAGTAACAGTTCGTCTAATAATATTAAAAGTGTTCATTTTAAACATTTTTGAGCATGCAATATTAGTGACAATATTTCTCTAATTGTATTTAAAACTTTTTGAGCATGTAATATTAGTGACAATATTTCTCTAATTGTATTTAAAACTATCATATATGTATATTAATTGAATTTTTTGAGATGTAATTGTTTTTTAAGGTACATTTAACAAAATCTTTTCATATGTTTATTATATGCATTTTTCAATAACAGATGAAGAAGCGTCACGAAGAAGCGTTAGATAGGAACATATACGATATTCCTGAAGCATTACATGAAAATGTTCACGTGAAGAAGTGAAAATGCCAATATATATAATTTTAATTCCAAATTAGTTTACAATATAACTAACTGATTACATTATTATGGGGCTAATATAAAATGGTGACTATCCTAGGTAAAACAGCTATAAAAACGTAACCTTGTACAAGAGCGGAAGTAGGGTATTGCTATCAGGGAAGTTATTGCCCAGGAAGATTACGGCTATAGTACATAAAGTAGAAAAGGGAACGTGTTTAGTGCAAGACCGTTTCTGCATCAACCAAAAGCTGGCACATGAGTCAGTCAGCGCCTAAAACTACAAATAAATAGGGCTATGTAACACTGTGTCACTATGCTGGCTGTAAGAACCGATTTCTTATTTTCTGCAATAGTTATTGGATCGATGGTTAAGAAACACGAGCTTTCAAAATTTTAACGTTTTATAAATTTCAATCTGTTTTATATATCAGTGATTTTTGTACCTTTCTGAATCTAATCATCCTATGCATCCAATGAAGGATTAATGTTGATAGTTCCAAGTGCAGACCTAGAGTAAATAATCGTTTCACACCAATGTCATGAATGTCATAGTTGTATACTATGTAATCCCGTCCACGACACAAGGAACTATGATGACGAGTACGTCCATCAACAGTTAGCTAATTCTGATTGAATTGAGTTCAATTTAATGTAATATTAAAGTCGAAGTAAGGCACAGTTCGGGGCGACTGTTTCAAAAGACCAGATAAGGAAATGGTGAGGCGTCAGGACAAAATTTTTGCAAACGGCTCTGGAATATTCGTTGCAACATGACTTTGGTTCGCTTGAAACAGTGTTTTATTACATTCGTCCAGTTAATTGGTCTGCACTATTTCTATGGTCATATTATGTTTCCCTCTTTTAATGTTGAATTAATACCAATTATTAATCATTAGTACCAGTTTTCTGGGATCCTATTGAAACGGGAGAAATTTTATTTTAATGGCTGGGTTAACTGTCTTGTCAACAAACTGCTTAGGCCTGTACAACAGCTTTAAATATGTTTCTGCACACAGATGTTCATAAAATGAAGATTATCCGTAACAAATTCAATTACGTAAATTGGTTTCTATTTAACGACTGTGAAGTGTAGCCTACAACTAGATACGTATATTTACCACAGCCGTAGGGCATATTTCAAAGACAGTAGTCTCTATTCATTACTTGTGAAGTAAAGTGTTAATGGTTCGTTACGAATAGAAGTTTAGTTATGCCACTTTTACAGTAACCGTTATTAATATTGCTCTTACGACGTCTAATAAATCTTTACTGCATCTAAAACAGCTGATTTACACTAAGTAACAGTTTGTTAATAGCGTTTGCTGTCTTGTACTACTGGATTAGTAATTTCAGTTTTCAAGTACTTTCTCTTTTTTTCTTTACTTAACTTACGAATCATTTTGTACTAGTAACAATGTGATAGTAATCGCACATCATAAGGAACCGGTGTTTCTTACAAATTGATTGTGTCTTTGGATTGTAATAAATCTATTGGAATAAACAAAAACAAACCAGATTAAATATGTTAAAAACTATAAGTGGGTAATAATAATAACAACAA
Source organism: Magicicada septendecula (assembly GCA_034769895.1). NCBI lineage: Eukaryota > Metazoa > Arthropoda > Insecta > Hemiptera > Cicadidae > Magicicada > Magicicada septendecula. Next base: position 219,131,876 of record CM068369.1, on the reverse strand, counting down.
TGATAATAATAGTGATAATAATAGTAATAATAATAATAATAATAGTCATCATCATCATTATAACCGTAGTAGTAGTAGTAGTAGTAGTAGTAGTAGTAGTAGTAGTAGTAGTAGTAGTAGTAGTAGTAGTTGTTGTTGTTGTTGTTGTTGTTGTTGTATTAGTAGTAGTGGTAGTAGTAGTAGTAGTAGTAGCAGTAGTAGTAGTGGCAGTGGCTACAGGGAATCAAAGCCAGGGGTTTCTATCTAACACAGTTTCTTACAACACGTGGACAAATCAGTTTATGTTCACAATATGGGTAGCGCTGCTAACCAAATTGCGCACACTGTAGATATGAGAAGGGGGATACTAACAACACAGTCTTTGTATGTAACAAGCAGACAGACGAGGGACAACACCTAGAAAGCACAGTGGGCCCCCCGACAACATTGTTCGAAACATGCTAAGTAATAGAACCTGGACTAATGTGGCATTTTACATTGTGAAGGTCCTATGAAAGAAGAAACAAATTGACCCCCAGAATGCTTTAACAGTAATGTAATCTAAGAAACGTGAAGCTTAAACAGTCAACGAAACGTGCAGCAACAAGTAATAGTTGCAGTAGCAGTAGTAGCAACAGCACCAGCAGCACCAGCAGCAACAGCACCAGCAGCACCAGCAGCAGCAGCAGCAGCAGTAGTAGTAGTAGTAGTAGTAGTAGTAGTAGTAGGGAACTATCGATGCTAATAGTACTCGTTAGTAATAGGAGTAATAGCAGCGGTAACGCCAGAGATAATATAAAAGTAAATGAATGAGGTGCAGAAGCAGTAACAGTGACGGCTGGTGTAGCATGTACAGTAGTAGTAGAAGACAGTAGTTATTCTGGTAGAATGAAGTAGGTCTGTGAGAGAAGCTGTTAATATTTAAGCACACGTGGGAAGTTGGGTATTATGTAACTGACGCGGATTTCAGCAAAAGTTACAGAAGTTTGAAAATGTTATTATGAGTGTTCGATATGAAATCAATGGACCAGTTACTTGCTCCATTTCCGTACCGGAAAATATTTTCCATTTTTAACGCTACACTCCGGAAAAATACGAGTTTGATTTCAGAAGTGTATCAGTAGTTCGATATGTTGTCGATATAAGTTCAGTTTATATACTCTTTCATAAACCGTGAACCGAATCGTGAGGACATAAATATGTTCTTATGTTTTTTAAAATGATTTTCTGTATATTACGGAACTCTAAATTTGTAGACTGATGTTACGATGTATGCATTTTATGTCAGATAAAACACAAACACACTTGCACACATGTATATAGTGGAAATGCATGCTAAGTGAAAAAGATTGTAGAAGACGGCTACAAAAAATGTTGGTCTTGGAACTAGATGATGAAAGATGAAAAAGACAAACGTATGCCTAACATTTAATAAGAATAGTTTCAAAGATATTTAATGATAATGTAAGACTTATAGATATGAAACACGAACTACCAACCCAAAAATAATTTAAAATCTGAGGACGACTATGCTGTGAAATCTCTCATCTTTCCACATGGCACTGTTAATGCATTCAATTATTACTCTTCATTTCAGTGTGAACAGGTTTGTAAAACATTTTACAAACTCCTTAATTTTTATGCATCTATATGTCATGTAGAATATTATGTTAACCAGATAAATGTATTACAAAAGTTATGATTAACAACAATTACATTACAGGCAATACAAAATAAAAAAAATAAAAAGTGTCTGTATTTCTTTAAGTTAAATATAAAAAATATAGTCCTCAAGACTAAATAAAAATTTCTCAACACAAAACAAGAATTGAACACTTTAAACGCAAACAATACCAAAGTTAATTTAAGTGGGCGTAGAAAAATAACTTTTGTGTGAGTTTCACAGCAATTTTACCTAATAAGCAATTATGTTTACGATTCAATTAACCTAGAAAAATAAGTTTGTTCTAAAACTCATAACCTGTACAGACGTAACTAGGTTAAAAGTCAACTGTAAACACACACTAACATCGCAATAAATTTTAAAACTTACGGCAACATGTGCAAAATGTGCATCTTGCATCTGTTTCTATAAAATTAACAAATCACTTATTTTCTGAAAGCGACATGTTAAAAAAAATTATGAAATATTTAACTTGAAGAAAAATAATACCAATTGTCTCTAAGAATACAAACTTGACGTAGTTATACAGACAAGCGTAACAATATGCTAAACTCGTTAGTGTGAGTCTCGCCGTAAATTTATCCAGTTACAGTAAAAAAGCACAGCGGTAGGGTGTTTATAATTATTTTACACAAGTAACTGAAGTGAACAGTTTGGGCGCATATGGCAAGCGGTAAATCCGAAAATAAACTTTCCAAGAAGAAGCAAATGGTTGGTATCAGGAATTATGGACCCTAGGTGTTCCAGACAAACCGGAGAAAGACGCGCGCCCTGTGAAAAACGCCAAATGTTAAGACGGAGAATTCACTCGGATTAGTCTACAATCTATTTAGGAGTGTTTACCTTATAAATACTTTCTAGACGAAATTATGGCGTTACACAATTTTAGCTTGTTGATTTTTGTCAGTAAACTTCCGCCCTTTCCCCCTTGCTTAGTTGACTGAACAAATAATATAAATTCAAACTAATTAACTGCTTTCAACTTGAAGTGTGTTTCGTTTGTGTGTCTGTCTATCTTCCCGTCTGCCCGACTGTCTAACCGTATGACCTCCATATAACGTGTGTATCTCTGCTGTGCAGTGCACACACACACACACACACACACACAAAACGGCAGTCTTTAGCCTACACAAAGTGACACAGTTACATCCGTCGTCTAGTTTGTTGTTTAACTACATGTCAATTATCGAGTCGCAGCTAATTATCCTCTTCGTCAATGAAACTTTACCTACACGTATTAGATTGAACTACCACGTACAACGTTGAGGAAAATGATCAATAAAAATGAAATAGTAGGCTAATTAATACTGATTTTCTTCTTCTTCTCATTCCATCAAAGTGTAGACATATTCAGCCATAGAAGCCTTATTTCTATTCTACGCTTACACCTCCACAAAATCTACCTTTTCTAGTTCAATCTAAACTCTTCCTACCCTTGGGGTTAAAATTCATAAATCGTTGATATATGTTTAGGAGAACTAATTTCTAATATAAGAAATCTATTCTTTCGGCTTCTACTTCATTCATGATACTTTGTATGTTTGTTTAATGTAAAAATATTTAATTCTTTTCCAATTATTTCACCGCTTGTGTTAAACCAGTCATTTTTACTTCCACATGTTCGAAAATAATACAAAAATTGACAAAACACAGTGTAACGTAGATATACGATGAAGACAGACTGTTGCAGCGACGGAATGTTCTATTTTAACGAACATTCGGAAGCCTTAGGAGAATACGACAAAATGCCAGTATGGGAATAGAATGTACACCATGTGAAGGAATGTTTGATACCGAATGTGAACATGAGGCTCATATACAACTGTCTTATACTTTTTTAATTTTGCACGTGCATCGTAGAAATTTAAATTTTCCCTTTGTCATATTATTTTTACACAAGCCTGTATATTATATCAGGCCTACTATTAATACCGTGATTAAAATTACAGTTTTATTTGTTATAATGCAAACATGCGGCTAACAGGAAAACAGGACAGGAAGACGCGCACAGAATATATTATCATCACTTACGACGTATCCTTGATTTTAAATATAAACACTTAGACAGGTGAGATTCATGTCTTTAATAATCACATGTACGAAGTTAAATATGTTGCTTGGGATTCCTGCGTTACAAGTTCAGTTTTCCCATCATGATCAACTACACTCATTTATTAAAATGGTTCTCTTAATTAAATTAAGATTCTTAATTAATTATTGTTTCTCTCTGAACATACATACTTCTAGCCGGTTTTTTGTAGGTATGTGATTCTACCTCGTCAGTGAACTGTCTTAATTTTAAGCACCGATTTCTAGGGGCATTAGTTCCTATGAAGCCACAGGAATTGATACTCGGAGTTTTACGAGGCAGCCCAGGTAATAAGATCAGAGTTCCAAATTCCGTTACTCTCTGAGTTACAACTAGTTACACCGAATTAAGATTTGAAACTCCATAATAATACAACAAATTTCTGAATTTAAATCTTCGGTACATTTTACATTCAGGAAAACGTTTTTGTAAATTTATACCATACAAAGCACTAATGACTACCATTGATTTTCACGCAATAATTAAAACGAGTAACAAGATTCTCTTAGAATTAGTCCTTTCTTTAGTGTTACACGTACCTGATTGTTAAGTAAGTTCTAAAGCTTAAAATACACAGAATATAAAATATCTTTTATTTTAAATTAAACTTTAATGTCTTAGTATCTTAGTATTAAAGTAAGATATGTTAATAGAAAAGAGGAGCATAGAAACACTGTGTGAATAACGAAAAGACAAAAAAAAACAGGTAAGTAGTACTGAAAAAAATTATAATAGATTATATAGTTTATAGAATTAAACAAATAAAACAAAGACCAGCAGACTATTTTTTAAGGGTCACCGCATCGGACACCACGTGACGTAGAGGCTACGACGGCCGCAGGAGAGACATCCGCTATCATATCGATAATGTCCATAATGGAATTGAAGAAGTGTAAGGATGAACGTGTTTAGAGCGAAAATGTAGTGCGATACTGTACAGTTTACCGGAAGACTTGTAAGTAAAAGGAAAAGTGTGACGAGAATTACGGGTTGTGAAGGAAGTGTGAAGTGAGAAGTAACCGGTTGTGTAAAATTTTGGACTAGGGGTGAAAACGGTGACATGATTTCGTTATGTAGCGTAATGCAATTATGCAATTACTGGTACACAATTTTCTTATGACAGTTATTACCGGAAGTTACTCACATTCAACCATGGGCAAGTACTGAAGATTTCGCACACACACACGCACACGCACACACGCACATTTCACACACCGCGTTAGATAATTAAGTAAAATGTTTAATTTCTGTTTCGTTCCCTTTCATACTTACGTCAGAAAATGTAAAGTAAATGTAAATTAGTATTTGCAGGACGGTGGGATGACATGAGGAAAAATAAAAATAGGCGTTAAACGAAAAATGACAATGCTATGTCGTCACATTTTTTGAGATGTCTTACGTTTTCTGTAATATTGGAAGAAGTAAATGAGAAAACGCTATAGATATCTTCATTGACACTCAACTCCTATTTCTGAAACTCGGACGAGAAGAGAATTTTTGAAGATAAATTACGCAATTAGAAAATGGTGTGGTAGCCTACGACTTGCAAAAGGGCTATTTAATAAAACCCGCGCTTACGAAATTGGTTTAGTTAACAAGTTGTTAGGCCTAAGTGCGTGTGTACACGTCTTTGTAAGTGTGTGTAAGGCGGATTTTATTCGAACCGCATCTACTACATGCTTCGAACGGTAGGTGTTAACCGCGTTTTTAATAAAAATTACAAAACATGGAAAGAGCTTTGTAGGCTGCAATGTGAAACATGACTGGATTCGTACGGCCACTGCACGGCACCCATTAACAATAATTGTGGCCGTCCATTAACGAATATGTCTGGAACATATCCGTCGTTGTGATTTTGCAGGCTTTAGTACTGGTCATTTCGAATGTGTACTTATTACTGTAATGTTCGTACACTGCATATAACCGGTAGCGAGAGAATGTGTACTTATCTGTCTGTAGGCCTACTACTGACAACGTTTTAGTGCGACTGGACTTTATGAGTCCGTAAGCGCATAACACAGTGAATTAATGGTACCGTGACGACGAAATTGTTTATTGTCTTTAATTTGTTTAGGTAAAATAGCTTAGGTAATTGAGGTTTTCTATAAAGATAAACTGTGACAAATTTTTAAAATATTTCAGTTTTCTGGTGAAAATTGTTTTCGCAAAGAACTTGTCACGTTATATACCCTACTGATTAATAAGCTGTCATTTAAGCATGTCATTCGGTTTGTCAAATAATTTTAAATACTTGTTTAATGGATCGTAACCTTAATGGTTGTTCTGTGATAATCGTATATGTTAGTCGTACATTATTTCTATCGTTATCAAGATAGGATATGTTCCAATGCTTAAAGAATGCTTTCTTCCAACAATTTATCTCCGTTGGAAAAAGCATAATGTTGATGCAGTTATAACTAGCAATGTGAGGTAACGAAATTATTATAAATTATACAAAATTTGTTAGACTAATCAAGATTTCTTGGTATTAGGACGAGTTCAATAGGATACAAAAAGTGAAAAACTGTAGAAACGTAAATCCTGAAATTAACACAAGACTTTATACAATCGATTGTTCCTGGAACGTATGCAGAAAACCTAATTCTTCCTGCAAACTGCATCCCCAGAGCGCTGGGCTATCTGAGGTCATATTCTCGATCGCCTGCTGTACCGTATTCTACCAAACATCTTTCCAGCTATTTAATCGGAGATCATTCTTCTTGACCATTTCTTAAGGTTTCTCTCAATTATCCTTTTTCTCCAGTACTATATTTATGTTGCTATTTCGGTGACCCAGGTATCTGCTTTTTCCTTCTGACGTGGCTTTTTCACAAAGTTATTTCTTGTGTGTCTGATTAAACACTTCATAATTGATTTCTCAATTCTTGAGTGATGTCCTCTGCCCCGTGACTCAAACTCCTCCAATTGTTTTTTATATCTTATCACATGGATTCGTGATTCAGTTCAATACTAATGACCATGTCCATGTTCCATGTCCATACTAATGAGTTTGAGAAATTTTTCTTTGCTTTTATACCAGCGTTTCTTGAAACCAACGGTTTCATATTTTGCAAAACCTATCCTTGACTTAATGTCTTCCTAGCATTTTCATCAGCCGAGATTCTGCTACATGACTTTTGATTTCTAATATTTTTTTAATGCAAAGATACGTGTCATGAATACAAACATGTAAAGAACTCTGGTCTTCAGCTGAAGCTCCACAAATGAATTTTTAAAATATAAAATATGTAGAAATATACAAATAGTGGCAATATATAAAAAACTGTTTAACATTTTATAAAACACTGAATTAAATGTTTTTTTATGTATCTGCAAGCACGCAGAGTTCAGTAACAACACGTTGTCTCACGAACGTTGTTCAAAGTGACAAAAAATAACAATTGTAAATGTATTAAGATCTACTGAAGAGGGAGGTGAGAAAAAAACTGAATATTTAAGTCTGGCATTTAATATTAACTTTCGTTCAATGCACTACGACGAAATCTGAATTTATAATTTGGCCTGGCCGGAGTAATTCTATTCTAACCGGTAAGTATTAAGACGTTACGATAGCATAACAGTTTTATTTACAATGATATTTTAATTCGTCGTTACTTTAATTTATTCGCTTACAAATTAGCTCTTCGAATAAGTAAATTGTTTCAAGAAGCAAAACAATCAGAGGAAAGGTCTATGTGAAGTGGTCGCACGGAGCAGAAAGCACGCACCACGGGAGAATTCTGTTTTCATTTGATAGCCAGACAATGTCATGAATAATGCATTCAAGCTATTTGATACACTTTTTACAATCTACTGGTTCTCTTCCTTCTCTGAATTTTATAAATGAAAACAAACACAAACAAACAGAGCTGAGAGAGACAAACCTTGGTGTTGCTGCCGTCGCAAGAGGTGGCGCGCCCCTCTCGACCCGTCCTAAGGTTTTATATTCTTAGCGATTGACTGTTCCTTACCTGCAGGCAAACAGAACGCACTATGTGTTAGCACAACACAGCTCATATAAAACTAATTATATTGCATATATAAAAAATACAACTTATTTGGTAAACACTGGTAAATACAACTTGTAATTTTTTATAACATAATACTACGGCGTATTACAAATTTGGAGAAGCAGATAACCATATTTACTTTAAATGAGAATGTTGTATTTTTGATGAAGTTAAACAATATTAGTTATCTATAGCAATGTTAGAATATTAGAATGTTATATGTTTATATGTTCTAAACATCGCACCCTTTAGATCTTACTGTGCCTGTCTATCAGTCGTACCCTTAAAGTCTTTTAGATCAAGTAGATGCGCCAGATCGTTTAACAAGTAACACTGTGGATAAATGTGCGCGTATAACCTAAGTCATAAAATTTGTATAACAGGACTGAATTAGTGCTAGTAATATCTACAATAAGGTCTTGTTACGTTTCTAGCACTGATATTGTAAAAGGGGCGAATTTCAAAAGGATTAACTGTGCCAGAAATATTTATTGTTAATTAAACTTCAGTAAAAAAGTACAAAATCGAAATTATAAATTGAAATAATAAATAATCAGAATTACAATTTAAACAATAGACAGGGTGCCTTTGCATTATTCTAAATACTGTAATGAACACTTGACATAAAAAAGAATATAAAATTGCTACTCCGTATTAAGACTACCTTGTTTTCAAGTTTAACGAATCAGGCTGTGTAGGTGTGTTTCGATAATCCAATTGAGCATATAACTTACGTGTTTAGATTGGTGATATAAATAAACCGTTTAATATTGTGTGGCTGTTGGGAACACTTTAACGCGAATATGACAACACTCTCTTGAAGCTGAGAGGTTTGAGGGTTGTGAGGTTCATAAAAAATTTAAACCACACAGCTTCTAGACCTTCCAAAGCGGGAAGCGAGACATTAATACTGGAAGTTAATAAAACACTAAAATCGTGTTTTTGTGCCCTTGGCGTGCTGAATGTTGACGTTCTTAATGCTAGTAGGCTGTAACACTGTCAAGATTATAAACTATATTATACATGAAGATAGTAATACGAAATCATAACTTGTGTTTACGTTGAGAATACGTGTAATGAGACTAACACAATTCGTCTTTAAAAGTTGCAAGTAGTTGATGTAGGAGATCATTTCATTGTGATTTATTCCAGTGTCTACTATTTGTTTTTCTCATTTATTATTCCACATATAACTAAAATTATTTAGCTGGGATTATTCGTCTCTTCATGAGGTAAAGTGAAACTTACGCCTGTAGTCGCGTGTGTAAGATGAGAAAACCGTCATTGTCGCTTAGTAGTAATTTACTCTGTGCTAGCCACAACACCCAACTTTTCGTTTATATTTTCAATCGCATTCGATCCTATTAGCTACATGTGCTTATGAACTAATATCATTCCAAAGGGTTATTATAGGTTAATCATGATGTTCCTGCTTTGTTCGATATTCTGGCAGCGGTCTTTCAAACTTTCTTAATTCAAGTTTTGTCTTAAAGTTTGTTATCTGTAATACTCATATCATGTTGCATACTTCTCTCTACAGACGTCATAACCTAGTTTCCGTTTTATATTTATAATACTAGATTCTGAAAAATAATTGATTACGCTACACATTTCGAGATTCCAATTTACCTATTTTGATGTTTCACTTATACCCAACTCAGTTCAGGATTTGATTCTGTATAACGTTTCGGCACAGTATTCATTACTATTTGTTTTATAGACATACCGTTTTTTGGGTCAGGTTAACTGATTCCTGAGAAGGATATGTCTTGTTTTTTCGTTAATAATTTTCCCACCTTTTCCAGCCGATTTTAAAACATAATTTTCTTAAAATCCAATACTTCATGTTTTTTATGGATCTGGTATTTAATTTAAATTCTTATCTTGTATAATTTTGATAACCTAGATGTCGCGCTCAGTGTGTACTTTCAGTGAAATACAGACATAATAGTTCCCGTATAAAATTAATATTTTTATACATAAATAATAAAACATTTTGAATTAGACTTTTATGATTAAATTTTGGAAAATTCTTTGCCTGCGAGCTACACACTATGTGTTTATTTTTATACTTTTCGACCAGGAAGCTCTGAGCATTTCCTTCACATCTGGATTCTCAACGTAAGACATTAGTCCATGCAATACAAAGCTAATACAGTATAAAACAATTAATTATAAGGCTCACAGTTACTTACGGACTCTGGCAGGAAAGTCTGAAGATATGGTTGAAGTTTGCGTGAAAACGTCCTAAGAAAGTAAATGATGCTGTTAAAGAAAACGGTACGTGGAGAATAAGATATAACCACGACCTGAAACAGTTGACAAGGCCTTTAGCCTGGTGAACTTTGTCAAGCTGCAGAGACTCTGAGCTAGGGTAGGAAGGACAGGCTTGAAGAAAACACCAAGGAGAACACCAAAGGGACACTTTCTGGGAACAAATATTAAGGGAAGACCACTAATTACATAGTGACGGGACGTAAGAAAAGATACAAGTTATTGGATTACTTTAATTGGCAGCCAGTGATTGATTACTGTTGCAACATAGAGACGTTTGTAAGCGTACGTTGAAGGAGACTACAGTCTATCAAAAGTCTTTATTGCAAGAGGAACAAGAAGAAATAACTACAGTTTTTGAAAGAGGGTAGATTTCTGTAGGGTGTATGACTGTCATGTGACAGGAAGAAAAAATAATCATATACGTTTAGTCAAATCTAGGCCACACGTCGAACTTCAAATTATAATAGGACTACTGTTGTAAACTATAAAAGAGAGTAAACGAGAGAAATAATCTACAACTATTATTAGCTGAGACCAAGTATGTTGTAATTATTGTGTTATATGAAATAAGCGATTAGCTACGGTTTGAAACAGAGTTCCGTTGACTCCAGGATACAAAATACTTGAACCCCTACAAGTAACAAGGATGTACACAAAGTATGAGGTTGTGAGGCGACTGTGTTAAAAGAAAAAGAAGAGAAGGAACAGGGTTAAGCTAATTACCGATGCCGCGCCTTGTCTCAGGGCTCATCTGAACGTCGCTTGACCGTCCAAAACGCTGAACCTGACTAGCCGTTAAACAATATTGCAGACTTAAATATTTATGCAAAAGCATAAGCAAAAGGTGAGTCATTAATAACCATTAATTTTTGCTTTTTAAGACAAATAATTCCTGTTATTATAAGTATTTGTAACAGCTATACTATATGTAAACTACATAGGAAAAATAGGAAAATCAACGTATTTATAATCACAGCACATATTATAGACTATTTGACTGAAACATGTCATAATATTCCATTCGTTCCAAATTTTTGCTTATGTCCTATGTCGCTAAATGGTCAAGAAGGTAAACTGAAGGTGGCAATGTGGCAAAAAATTAAATTTTTAATTCGTTATAATTTAAAGCACACAACTAAAGTTAAACATTACTGATAATCGATTACAGCTTAAACCTTTACCTTTAGTGTTTTATAAATAGTTTATACAGTTTTCAAGTATCGTTTCCTTTCAAATAACTCCTGTTAATTACGTTTCTTGCAGTAAGTCTATATTATAATTCAATAACAGATTACTTCTGCAAGTGTATTTTAACTTTTGCCAGTATATATAAAAACCAGACGGACGTTTCACAGAACAAATCTTTATTATTAGAGGTTTCAATGTGAATGATGAAACTGTACAATATGGGAATGGATTGTTAGACAGGATAGCTGTCCGCTAGGCGGTAACTGTATACATTTATATTAAAAAAGTTATCTTTCTACACAACTAAACCCTCCCTTAAAAAATTTAATTGTTGAAAATAAATTTGAATTATTATTAATTTATAAAACGGAATATTGTTATTATGAAGTGTAGCAGTGAGTTGTCCCAATAATATAATGATGAGGTTTGGTTGTATGCTGTTGACTTCAGAAAACCAAGAGTCATTTCATGAATACAGTCGATTATGGACAGAGGATTCTGGATATTGAAACCTATTAGTTCCGTCCAGCTGTAAGGAGGGTAAGAGGACAAAAAATAAGAAGACAGCTGAAAATGGCTTCATTTCCTTAATGGTTTGATTTTTGTGCTTAGCTTCATTTTTCACGGTAGCGTATGTAACATTTCACCTTGCAATAATAACACTGTACTGTATTTTTATCACATTTTTTAATTAATATAACGTGTAATTTAATATAGGCTATACTCTATTTTTATTCATGCTTCGCGCTGTAGATTATATCAGTCACTTATTATTAACGACCGGTAAGACGTCATGTTGAATGTAAACAATAAATTAAAAAATCATTCTGCCGCTGGTCTTTACCCTTTGCGACGGAAGGTGATAGAGGAGGGGGGACAATATCATTGATTTTACGAACGCGTTGATCACAAACGCTCAATTTGTAATTTTGTGGCCAACAACCTGGCCTTGTTGTTATGCGCTTTGTTACAAAAACCAATTTTTTAACAAGTGAATACAAATGTATTGTGCTCTATACAAACGTAACACAATGAGCAGATTGTCGCCAGCGAATATTTCACATTTATGGGAAAATTTCGTTTTTAAAGTGATAATAGGAACCCGGAATTGACGTTTTCTGAATTAATTTAGTACAACTGACTGAACGAATCGTTACTTAAGTGCTAAACCGGAAGGAAGAAACTAAAGTCACATAGAGGAAATAAAACTGATGTAAAACTGGAAAAATGTGAATTAATATCTAAATTGAATACAAGTAGCTCGGGTGACGTAGTAAAAAAAATTCTCCAATCAGATAGATTGTGGTAGATTTTATTTGAAAATCGTAGAAACGTAGAAGGAGTAGCGGAGAAAAAATACGTAGATATTTTTATGACACTATGAGGTTAACACGTTTGGGAGAAAAGATTTTATACGAATTTCAAAAATTTCGCCTTTGTAGACCTACTTAATTATCACACACACACTCACACACACATTTATTTCTTTGTACATTAAAAAAGTAAATGAAGCTTTGTAATAAAAAGACATTGTTTTCCGCAAATGGTAAAAGCGTTTTGTCCATTTTTTAATTCTAGAAAAACAAGTTCAATTTTTAATAATCTATAATGGAGTTATATGTTACTGTTATTACGGTGTAATGTAGAGAAATTAGAGAAGAGTGAAACAACCTACGATAAAAGTAAAAAAACGTATGCAATAACCAATCTATACAAGACGGTATAATCAGGTGTACAAGAAAATGTGTAAGAAAATCTTAAATACAAATATTCAAGTACTACACACAAAAACATTCTTTATATTAGTTAATGAGAAGTGATGAAGTTTTAACAATAAGTAGGCCTACTATGTTTTAATCATGATGTTTATATTACGTTTTATGTATTATGCAACGGGATTCTCTTACTCGGATATTTCAAAGTCTTTACAATTCCGCATTTTCCAGTTGCTCATCCGTTTTACTTTCTTCGTCCCTGTTTACCATTCCTAGTTTCCATCGATTGTTTTCCTGTCAATTTCACGAAGCCTCTTTTTCAGGCTGAGGTGTATAAGCTCAACAGAATTACATTGAACCTTATGTAGTGAAGGAACTTACGCTTGTAGTAGGGAACACCCCTCTAATATTCCCCACTAAGACTGATTTTTCACATAACTTATACAAATCATTACTGATAAGAAGAGTTCCTAGAAATTCTATCCAACAAAATCGCTTCTCGTAATCAATGCACTGTGAAGAAATGCGACGGGACGCGTTGGCTCTCGTTAGTTAACATAACACATAGGCCTAACACAGATATTAGTTGTTATCGAAGATATTATAGTTCACAACGAAGAGGAAACCTGATTTACGTGAGACCAGGCAATAGATGAATGTGAGCGTGAGCTTTCTACTGTCCTGGGTTTAGCATTATTGTCAATGTACCTGTCCATGTTAACACTATTGAGAGATCTCTACTAAAGGGACACTCGTTTTAGTTGTGATCATTTTACAATTTTCTATTATAAAATCCTTCGTAGACAAGTGGCGAAAAAGTAAACATTTTTATTGTTGTAAATACTACGATAAAACATATTACTGGCAAGCGAAACGTTAGGGCAGTCAACAGCTAGTCGATCCACTGACGTAGCCTACAACGAAATTTTCGCTGTCCCCATGTTGTGGCAAGCGTGCCTTTTTTTATTTTATGAATTTAATTTTCCAGAGTTACCAACCATAAGAACCACAGAAATAGTAGGAGGTGCGTGGAACTAACGAGAGTTTCTGCTTAATAAAAGTGAACATTGTATCCCATCTATACTTTTCTTTATTCGTAGACGCGTTTTAGATTAATATTGAAGCAGTAATATTGCCATGCCGATGTTTATCGAAGTTTATAAATATTTTATCATTCTTAATTGCTCGTAAGTAACTACTTACGATAAACCAAATAACTGCGATCACTTCAGTACACTTCAATAACTAAAAGTGTTGATAAATATAAAGCAGTAATTATAATACTATCAGCAGGTTTTGACACGAAAGCCCTTCTAAAACGCCTCTTCACTTCAAGTACCTTCTACAGAAATTTTACTATCTCTTAATTGTGTACTCCGATTTGTTTTGTTGTAGCTAACTGAGTTTCTATTTGCAAACAAATTTTTATTTTTGTCGTCGACTTTTTCCCAGGTTTAGCAATCCGGATTCTGAAAATCGTCAAGTCAGTCCATCAACATTTTTACTTGCAGAGAGACATGGTCCACCATTCATTTGGGTCTCCTATATAAATCTAGTGCGCAAGGTGGTTTCTGGTGCCCGCGTTGTAAATTCTAGTCTTGAAATTCTAACTCGTGTTCGGTCCAATGAAATATAAATTCTACACGGCCCTTGAATCTGCCGGTTTCATATTAAAAGATATTGTGGCTAATCTATCGACATTGTATAAATTGTTCGTACGCTTGTGGTGTTTTGACTGCAGAAAATTACGTATCCTCGTTACAATCATTTGTCCTCAAAAAAGTTAGCGGGCATCTTTCTGTTCAGCAGCAGTAGATTCTCCATCCGTTATACTTCTCTAAGGTTAACCGTATAAAAAAGTCTTTTGCACTCCTCGAATGAAACAGAAAGAACGCATGTAGCTTTATAGCACATCTTTCGGATTCTTATTCATTATGAAGTGTGTATTTATTAAATTTACTACACACGTGCGCATTGTGTATTAGGGCGTATGTTTCTCTGTATCCGGCATAAGTCATCGTAAACGTAGAAGCGCTAAAGAAATATTTGGGTCTCCCGACGACGAATTACGCGATTCATTCAACATTACAGCCTATACAAAAGTTGGAAACCTAAATCGTTTTAGTCCACGTGCGGTAAAAAGTGTAAATCCTGCAATTCGTTCATCTACGACCTTGACAAAAAGCAGGCCGCTGTAGAAGTACTTTTCAAAAACATAGTTCGAGTGACTTCTGTCAATAGTTACTTTTTACTCATATTGTGCATGTAGGTCTACACAGGTACTTACTTTTATACATACTAATTGATTTAGGCCTATATATTATAAGAATATCACCGTATTTCAAAAATATCACAAACAATTCTCTTCGTGATTGATGTCTTTGATAAAGTCGTAGTAGGTAGACAGCGGAGATTGGAAGGGTAGAGCTGTCGTTTTTCACGTATACACTCCCTTTAGCTCATACTGTTTCTTCTATATAACATACCGCGTTCGCGTTAATATTAGTAATAATAAATAGTACAAAACTAATACTACTACTACTACTAATAATAATAATAATCCTTAATTATGTAGTGAGCGTCAATTAATACATTTTTTCCGATGAAGGGTTTGCGAGGATCTATCAGAAAAGCATAACACAAATTTTAAATTATTTTTGTCGACGTTTCAACAATATTTATTGTCATCATCAGGACAATTATTGTTACGTTAGTTGTGAGTTTGCCGTCGTAGCAGCTCAACAACAATTGTCCTGATGGTGACAATAAATATTGTAGAAATGTCGACATAAATAATTAAAAATGTGTGTTATACGTTTTGATCCATCAAAACCCCTATCCCTATCGTTTTGATCCCTATTTTCTTCATAGGGAGAAAATAATAATTATAAACATTTTTTATCTGCTTTTGATTACAACCGAAAAGAAACTACTTGGGCAGGTAAGGTAAAATTATGCGATTCATTCTGAAAAATAAAGTTAATGAAACAGAAAAGAATGCTTTATAACAACATGGCACGTGCCAACAGAATACTGTACACTGTACAAACGGTTGCCGAATCGCCTCTTGAATGGAAAACAGGTGGCAAGAGGCCAGTGTAGCGTCCTAGTGAGACGTGCAATGCTTATGACTTATTGTTTTGGAACGAGGAAACAATAACGGCTCCTTCAACAAACGTCGAAGAAATGTATAAAGTAATACTAAAAACTATATTTATAGAATATGAATTATCGTAATCGTTGTGTTGTGTGTGTTAAGTTATTCCACTAGGTTTAATGCTTTTCCACTTTTAATCAAAACGGCACTTTGCTGCGGATTGATGTTACTAAAAAGGTTATATCAAACAAATATTCTTTGATATAATGTGTCTTATTTTCGTAATTTTACCGTTGGAACACTTTTTTGACATTTTGATTTAGAAAAATAATGTTTTTATCAGATCATACAATAGCATGTTGTGATAAGACACGAAAAATTAAAGTGTTTAAAAGACATGGTGAATCAAAGGTGGTGGTGTGGTCATCACTAGAGCACATTGCACAGAGATCAGTATACTTTCTGATTTAAGACGACGCAGACATTATGAGTTTATGTTAATGGTATTAAGAGAGCAGAATTCGCCAAACTTCACTAGATTTTGAGTATGCCAAAAATATAAAATAATTAACACACCATTCGAGTTTCGTAAAATTCCATACTTTTCGTAAAAGTGTGATCATACATTTCCCTGAACGACAAATTGATCCTTCTAAAAATAAGGGAGGGAGGCAAAAATGTGAGGAGTGAAAAACTTGAAAAATCGCAAAACCATGTGAGGTATCGACTTAAAGAAAAGTTTAATCAGAATGTAAAAATTGGTTCGTTTTTGAGATGTTAAAATGTTTGGACACCAGATCCAAAGAATGGGTCAACAGTTTGGAAAAAATTTACAGGCATTGCCCAAATGCAATGCACAGAGAAGGGCATTGAAAATGCTTCAATAAATCTAAAAAATATATATATTTATGTTCATTCACCAATCAATGAATTCATTCTTCATTTACCAATGTACAGATTATAAGTTAAATGTAGTCGCATTCATAAGCGAGGTTTTATATGTGTACTACGTTACTGACAACAAAGAAGTAGTTTCTATGGAAACTCACCGGTTCCCATTTTCGATCACGCACCAGCGGTCGTTTTCAAATGTGCGACACGTCCTTATAAACATTTTCAATGTTAAAATTTCTACAGTGAACGATGTTTTTGCTTGCTATTCTGATCTTATGCAGATACGCCTATATACACGATTTTATGATCCGTATCTAATAATTTTGGCATTTTTAAATTTAGTGCTTCATTAAAATTTCGAAAACAAATCGGGACACCGGGAATATGGGGATAAGAAGATGGAGAAGATTATGTAATGAGAGGGTCAAATAGAGAACCAGAATCAAAAGTAGAATTCAGTTTTAGAAATTATAAAGTTGTTAAACAACAGGTATTAAAAAGGGTAAGCATTTTTAAAAACTTGTAAGAATCGTATCGACTAACAAACTAAAAAAATTGTTAACCCAAACCCAAATGCTTTGTATTGAATTTTTCCAAAGTTAGAACCACCACGGCCAAAATTGAAAGTCAAAGTATTAAAAGATTTTTAAGAGACGATGTAGGATATTTATGAGACGACTTTTTATGAAGAATAATTAACTTTAATACTTTCTTATTATATGTAACGTTTCAATCTCTTTATCTGTACAAAAACAAATAAGAAGTAATAAAAAATTGAATAAATAACAAAGTATAATGTATGAGAAACGGCTTACGGCCATGGTGGTGGTGTTTCTCGCCTAACGCCAAGAATCATACGACAAATTAATCATGGCTTTAACAATAGTAAAATTTATTATATTATAATATAATAATATAAATTAATAATATAATAATAATAATAATATAATATTATAATATAAAATTTGATTTCATATTATAATAAAACTACTTTCTTCAAAATAGCGAGCTCTGCAACTCAGGAAGGTGAATAGTAGTAACAATAGATATAATAATAATAATTATTATTATATTAACATGTAGGGCCTATAACGGGAGTGAGGCCAAGAAGGGAGAAATTATTTAGGGCATAGAAAGAGATTTAAGGAGAAGAGCGGTAGGCAGATGAAGTACAAGAAACGATAGAATAACAGAAATAATGAATTTGTGAACCGACCGTAGTAGAATAAATTGAATTGAAACGAATAATGAATATACATTTTAAAGTGGATGCCAGAAGTAGGGAGGAAACAGGGAATACATACAAAGATTGCAGAAGCAACAGTAACAAAGAATGGGAAAAACATGAATTGATAATCTTAAAAGTACAGTGGCAGAAAAGATACTGAATTGAAGACAAAGACGCAGAACGTGATTTTATCAAAAATCAACATAAAATAGTAGTACATTGTATATTAGTAATTATTATTAATATTAATATTATTGGTACTACGTTTTTCCTATAAAATGGGGATACATATATTCTGTACACTGCTAATAAAATTGATAACAAAATTAAATTTAATATGATTATCGAATTGTATAATAATGATTTTCTTTAGGGATCGAGTAACAGGTACGTTTGCAAAATGGAACACTTGTGTTTGACGTTCATGGACAACTAATATTAATGAATCTTTTATATGAAATATTTTCTTCCTTATATTTCTTCTTTACTTAAGCCGGTGAAATATATTTATTTCTCCTGAATCGCAATTCTCTTTAGATCGCAGTGAGTTTACTGAATTGGTCTGTATTTTACTAAAACGAGGTTTTCTATTACTACATTTTTGATATGACCACATTAAATAAAAGTAAAATGTCGGAGGAAGGAATTTCTTACGTCGGAGGGGATATCGTAAGGTGGAGTTGGAAAACTGAAGATGTCATATCAATCGAGTGACAGCAGCTGTAGGGGGAGAGTAGAAGACGAACTTCGGTAGCAAGGACACAATTTATAAACTCCGCCACAATGTTTTCGTGCTCTCTGAAAGAATATATTATGACAGAAAAAGACTTGTTGATGTTGCTAGATCTATGAACAAGCCAACACATTATACGTACTGCAAAAATGATTCAGTCAAATAAATATTATCACAGTATACTACTCTGTATATGTTATTATGTTGTCAGTCAGTTTTCCCTGCTGTTAATTCTGACATTCGTATCTTCGTATTTCTCAGTGTTTTTGCTGGTCGTCATCGAGATGGTTGTTTGAATCTTTAATGGCTAGCTTTTTATCAGCTATTAGTTTTGTTTACAACACTGTTTACATTTAGACAATGTTTGTATTCGTGTAACGTGTATACATGTTACACATGTGACAAGACTTTTTTTGTTGACACTCTTAACTCCTACTATGAAGTCCATTATATACAGAATGTTAATTTTTCTATTAGAATTTAGTCCAGCTTTAGTTAATTTTTTCACGAATTGTTTTTACCCATACGGTGCAGTAGTATGGGTAACTTTGTTTTGTAGCGTACGTTGGGTTCGAATAAATACGTACAACAAACAGAATGGGCACAGGGCCTAACTAGAATTTAAACGACATTTAGTCTCCGTGATATTCTAAGTTACAAGCAGTTCGGCCAAAGGAATCCTGCATTTCTATACGACTAAACTTATGCATATCGATTATACTAATACTGACAAGGTCAGTTGGGACGGTGATTAGAAATGACCATCACTGAAGCGATTTTCATTTTGAAATTGTCTGCCTTCGTCATTCAGATAAGAATAGATGAGGAAGCTCGAAGATAACGTGAAACAGTACAGATCCAAACTTTGTTTCGGAGAAAGGGAGAAACTGGAACTCAGTGAAAGAACTGTCAACGGGACGGAAGAAATCGAAAGCGTTTGTAATAAAAAGGAATAGTAAGGCAGACGATGTCACGATACCTACATTACAAGAGGATTTGACTCTATGTATGTATGTGTATTATGTGCCTTATATATACTCCAGATTCAAAACATGTTTGAATAAAAAAATAAATAAAAATATGATGTTTATTTCAACAATGATGATAATTTAGGTAAACACGTTTAGGCAACGATCGGAACAAGTAACACCAGCAAACGTATTCAAACAACACTCAACTATCGTCGTATGGCTATAACATAATTATAATAATATCTTTAAACTCCTGTTTGTAATGGTCTCAAAGGATAAATGCCTGCCAACATTAAAATAAATTTAAGTATTAGTTTAAATAAATTTAAGTATTTGCTATTCAAAGAACAAACTTAATATTTGATAAAAAAAAATTGGTAAAAAATTATCTTAATAAATACATATGTAAACGGCTGTATTTAGAAGAAAACGCAAAAAATGGCAGAGCATAATTATCAAAGGGAGCAGCGTTTATAATACTTCTTATTTTCTAGTTAAAGTGTTGAATTACTTATGACGTTGTTATTTAACTTTCTTTTATCTTACGTTGCTCATTATCTCTTTCACGCGACTCTTCGAAATAAAACCAGTTCGCTTAACAACGTCATTAAAATTGTCTGGCGTAATTTTAAGAAAATAAAATCAATGACTGTAATTATTAAAAAAAAAAGAGAAAGAATCCACGATGAATATTGTTGTACAGCGTCTGCCCCAACCCTCAGCCACCAGTCAGCCGCGGTGTGTCTTACTTAAACAATGAAAAGCTTGTAAATGTTATTAGACATTGATTGATGGAAAAGGCTTTCTATTGATTAACCGTAGTGGATTGAGATTGTAAACAGGTTTTTGTTAGCGTCTTCCTTAATTAATGGTATTATATATTACCGGGATATTAATATTAATATGTCTGGCAGTTTAGACGTTCTTGTTCGTGCCGAAGTCGCTTTTATTAGAGCTCACGATAGTCATTTGCTAAGTGTTCTTTAATAAAATAAATTATCATCAAGTATAACTATGGGATATGGAAAATATTTTGTCCGATGAATGCATGTTCTCGTTTCTGAAAAATCACATGTGTACAGAGGAAATGTAAAACTGCAACAAAGTCATCACTATTTTTTAATTGCCTTTGTTTGATCTTCGTCAGTATTGTTGGATGCGAGTTACATTCTTTGATTCCCGTTATATATATATATATATATATATATATATATGTATATATATATATTTGGAAGAGTTCGATTTTTTTGTAGTAATACACTGGAGTGTATTTCACACACGAAACGTAGTATTCACTTTTTGTTGGAATACAATACACACCAAATAATACGCACTGACGAAAAGATAAAACTGAAAAATGTTCTTAAACGTGTTTTATGAGATGTTATTAATTCCATATAGTTTATTGAGATAATTGTGTGATGAAACGTAAACATTCCTAAAGTATCAGATTAACTTTTGTTTTGACTCCGTCCGTGATTGCGTATTAACTATTGTCATGATTGATGCTTTCGCACTCTTCTCTTTGTTTATTTTTAGTAAAAATAAATTTTATAACTGTCAGATTTCATTGCATTTTTGTGATAGGACTATTAATGTTCTGTTACTGGACATTTATATGTGTCCTCTTTCACACGTTTTTTATAATTAATTTCGTTGAGGAGAGATCTGTCAATTCACTTGCTGAGCAGACCGGAATAAATGTGATAACGTTGTTGTTTTCTCTACCTTACATCCTTTCAACGAGATTGCTTCCTTTGTAGTTGATCAAAATTTACCATGGATTACAATATATTGTCCACTGACGTCGTTAAATAGGCCTATGGAAGTAAGTTACTTTGAAAAAGATGTAATAAACTTTTAACAGTAAGCATAAACGATTACTCTTATTTGAACAATAAAGGATGATAAAATTGTATGCAATAAATTTAGAAATACATACCAAACTAAATTTATATTATGTGTAACCATGTGACAAACTCTCAGCGTTGTAATTTATTGTTATATTCTTTTAATGAAAAAAGAAAATGACGAATTGAGCAGCAAGGAAAACAGGAAGAGAGAGAATAAGAAATACTGTGACAAGAAAATTGATGAATGTTGAGAAGATATAACAGTAATGGTGAAAGGAAAAAATATGTCAGTACGGACCTGTAAGGAAGATGGATGATGTAAGATTGGCAAAGCTAGTAATCCTCTGGAAAGAAGAAGAAGAAGAAGATGATGTACGAGAAGAAGAAGACCTTTGGCAATTGGTTGGATGGAATGAGAGTACTGACGAATGGGATTGATTATATGGAAATTAGAATGTTTTTTATTATTTTTTTGTGACCTATGTACTCTTTCGTTAAAAGAAGTCCCAGAATTCTCTCCACATAAGAAAAATGGGTACAGTGGAATGAGAAATATTTAAGATTGCATTTTTTAAATTTCAATAGAAAATTAATACATTACAAAATAAATTGTAAAACAAGCTCATTTCTGGAAAACATTTAATACTTTCGTGTTACTTTTATACTTCATTGTTTAGTTTTACATTCTTCTTTAATTTTATATTCTTCTTTGTTTTTCTTATTCCTTTACTTCACAGTTAGTGATACTCTGCAGCACAGGTATACGAGCTCATAGTTACGAAACTCAATAACTGTTCACAGTTCATACCACGACGAATTTAAAATCAAATTTTAAATATTTTAAAAATCGTAACGAAACAACCAGTAGGCTTATCTTGAAATAAAAGTACTCATTGTTGTTAAATGTCTAAAACTGTTGTAAATAAATTCTTCGCTTGCAAAAAACGTTGACGCTGCTACTTACAAAAGTGGGCATTACAAATGGGCCAATAAACTCACGATGACAGCTGTAGGTGTGTATGGACGCGCGCGCACGCGTGTTCAGACCACGCCATGACCTTCACTAATGTGCCGACGGATCACCTGTTCTGTTTCTACGGTCCGACGTGTAATCGCTCGTAAAGAAAACATTATTTCGGTATTTTTTCACCTTCAACCAGTAAAATAAACGCAATCTATTTTTGGGGATTTTGTGCGTGAGCGCGCATGCGCAGTTTCGGAGAAAAAGAAGAACGATATAAAGCTGTTAGCTTTTGGAAAATTTTACCTGTACTGCCATGCTTAAGGAATGTATTTATCCTGCATTGACAGTCCCCTATACCGTGAATTACCGTTCGCCATAATGGATTATTTTTACATGTAGCCTACATTCGTAAATAGCAATTTTGCAGAATATAAAAGCCGCGCCCTGTTTGGCTGTGTATACTTATTACAGGCCTACCATTACGTTTGGAATAACTAGAGTACAATGTAACGACACATACAGTTTGGTTTGAAAACTACTAATTGTCGTCATCGATTACGAAGGCTATCGTGCCCGGAATCAACGTTATTAAAAATAGTATATTCCGCGCTGTTGGGCCGTGATCGATTACTTACTTCTCAGCTGTGCAAACCAAGGATAATAAATCTTTATTAAATTAAATTGAATAATAATTAACATATATTAAACTAACCAAAATAAACAAAAGTTTATTTTCTCTACAGAATATGGGCTCCGGAGGTGTGGCCGAAACGTTTAGAGATATTAATTTAGGCTATCCACCAAGGCCCAGCAGCGCGATATGTAGTATAATACTAATAGTCGTGTTAAAAATGAATAGTTTCGTAGCCAGGAAATCGTACTATTACACAAAAAATATTAATTGTCCAATTTTTGTATTCGAATTACGTAACATTAACTAACCCTCAATATGTCGTACGTGCTGTCACCCCATCATTATCAACCCAGTCTTTATAATCGTCTTCATTTTTTACGATTTACCCACAACATTAAACACCTGGAAAATATATAGAAAAACATCTTAATGTAGCAGCATCAACGATTTCAAACGGAAAGGAGTTATTCTGTGTAGCCTAAAGCGGTGGCGTATTATCCTGTTTCCAAAGTGACGCCGAATAAATGACGTACATTTGCACTACGTGGAGTGTAAAACGCGAAGCGTGTGTGTGTCGTTTCCCGGGAGTATTCACCCAGCTTCACTGTGTAAATATTCTATACGAGGAAAATGAGTTTCTGGAATTTTCAAGGTTCTCCGTCGCCGAGCGATATTCTTTAATAACTTTTATTTTAAGATACTATACGTTCAATATGCACACACGCGGGCGCGCGGTGTTTCTCCCCTTTTATGACAGAAATTTAATCGTATAGCGTACATATTCATTTTGTTCGAGAGCGTCTTACGTTTTATGGAGTGGGCGGGCGCAAATGAAACGATACCTGCTACACACGGGAGGTAGTTGGGGTGAACACGTTTTCAGCGACCTGTCAAATAAATGCTCCGATGAGTTTAAAACACGTATAACATCATATTAAACAGGATAAAACAATGTAGTCTCATACAGAAACGTTGAAAATACTAACGTGGTATTACCAAAAACTTCAAAGGTGGGTGTAAATGTAAAACCGTAAAGAAAAGGTTTGTAAAGAAAATCTTTCTTTTCAGCTCCTGTAACCGCGAGTCATATCCAAAACGGCTGATTGTAAAGATTGCAAAGCCGATTTGTTTTAGATCGTTTTTAACAGTCGTTTAATTTAGTTTAGCTACGAATTAAATAAACAACGTATAAAATTGTTCATGAGGTTTTTGTTTTTTTCTATTCAATTCATGATTTCACTAGATGTCGACTGTGTGGCTTCATTCTTTTTTCTTCTTCTTTAGCACAGAATCCAACGTGAACCCTGACTTCCAACACAAATCTTCCCCAATGTATCCTTTCCGTTGCTGATTCAGCGTAAGTCCTCACATCCATTCTTTTGAGATCTCCAGCACATCATCCAACCATCTTATCTCAGTTCGACCCTTCTTTCTGCTTGTATACATCTGTGCCCTCAGGATTTTCTTTGTCATACGCTGATCATCCATCCGCTCTAGGTAAACTAGCCATTGTATTCGTTCATCCTTTACGAACAATGTCCTTATGATTCAATACGTCATCTATCTTCTGGTCATTTCGTATTGTCCTTTCATTGTGTGGCTTTATTATTTATCCTTGAGATGATCAGCCGGATTTATGAATTCAGTATGCTCTGTAACTGCCACATCAATATTAGACCTACTAGAAACAAAGGGACGGGACCAAATGTCACACTATTACTAAGCGTTAACACAAAGATTGTTAAAGCAATGTGCAGGTGGACCAAGGCAACATCTGTGTGTGTGTGTGTGTGTGTGTGTGGACGGCGCACTGCGAGGAATGTATGTGTGCGTGTCTGAGTGGTTTTAAGCACTTTTCTGTGTGAGCGACTGATTTTTATTTCGTCCTGTTTTAAAGGCATATATTTGAAATATACTCTCAGCATTTCTGAGAAAATCCATTTATATCACGCTTTTACGGTTTAATTTTAATTGATCCTTTGCCGTTTAAATGTATTTATTCGTTTTTGCGTACCTGATTCTAAACCGATCTTAAAAAATCCTGAAACCATAGTTTCTACACTACAATATGTAATGTATCTATATTATACGTTACAGTTAGGATTAATATTTAATTAATAGTTTTGTGTGTGTGTGTCCAGAATCGATTTTCGATCCGTCTTGTTATTATGATTCTAATTTTGCTTTTTCGATTTATAATGTCATTTAAAAATCCTCGAAATTAGCATTCCATATATTTTATGAGGGCATTAATAGATTTCTATGCAGCCTTCAATGTGTTTTGTCTTTGTAAGTGACATATTGGCATGTAACAACGATTATTGTTAGCCATGTACTGGGACAGTACATGAGCGCATGATTGCATCTGAAGGCCTCTGTATACACACATAGTCTTAATAATACACAGACACATCACCTTACTATGTGTTTATAGAAAGAGTAAGTAAAAGCATGAGGGAGAAGGTAGAGCTATAAAACAGTGGGGTACGAGACAAATGTTAAGGCGACTCTTACTTACTTTACAGTGTTACACGGTAGTAATATAATGTTATTATTATATTAATCTTTTATGGTAGTACGCTTTATATACTAGTGCATGTATACGTATTTTCGTTTAAACTAACTTCTCTTACGTATGATTTTATGTAGGTCTATTTTTAACTTAAGTACTGAAAATATTTCTAAAAACATTTGAAACGAAATGCTATTTGAAAAATCGTAGACCTGAAATCATTTAAGCCGGATATAAGGATATATATTGGTATAAATACACGAGATCTAAAAATATGATACATGTGTACAGCGTGTATCATACAACATAGGCTATACAATTTAATAGTCAATACTTTTTTCGTTCAAGATGTATTTTTATTTACGTGGAGCACGTTTAGGGTGTTTCTTGTAAAAAAAAAAATAAATAAGATGGCTGAGGATGGGTTAACTATTTGATCCCGAAACATGTTCCAAGCAAGTGAAACACATAATTAAAGACTGTAGTGCCTTTGTACTCCGACAGGGACACAGAGTAACCTGAAACAAGACCTCGTAAACGAACAGTTAGCGATAGACAGAACTCTGTCCTTCCTAAAAGCAGCAAGACTGATGTATAGGTTTTGAAAATGTCGTTTTACGTCTTAGTGTACGAGTTTCTTCTCTCGTTGTGTCAACTAAAATGTAGATGAAAACGAAACATCCCGTCGAGCAACGCTCCTGGTAGACGTCGTTGAAATAAAGACCTTAGTTGCCGAGCCACAAAACATTAAAAATGTGTGTGTGCGCGTGTGCGTGTGCGTGTGTGTGTCTGTGTATATTTATTTATATAATGTTATTAAAAATTTAGTTCATAATCCCGTGACCACGAGTTTCCGTGTGAGAACGTACCACATATGCCGAACGGCTCGCGGAGAAGGCCTACTCTGCCTAATTTTTCTTAGCTAGTTCGGCGGTAGAAAAACGAGCTGTTCTTATTATGAATCAGATAAATATCGTTGTGATACTTACCCTGCACTCAACAGGCTAGTCAACCAAGAAATTACATAGACTTAAAGACGTACAAACAAAGACTTACAAAGGCTTTATTAGACTTCATCAGCTTAAAGTTAGTTACATTGATAAGTAACAATGTACTTACAAATCCGCTGCAGGTACTCAAGCCATAATAACTTTACTGTTTCAAATTGCCTCGTTTAAAAGGACGAAGCGTAGAGAGTGAAATCTTTGACTGGTTACCGAATAATGTTTGGAAAAAACAAATGTGAAGATGTTGAAATATTTCGTTCAGCAAACAGAACTAGTGAGTACAAAGAGAACATAATGGTCGATAAACTATATTTTTTCTTTACTGAGTTCATGACGCGAAAAGCTGTGAAAAATGATTGAGCAGCGAGTCTAATGAAAACACTGCACGTGATAGAAACGCAGTGCTTTCATACACGACTTGAAGCTGAATTTAAATTAGAATTATGCGTATTGACGGAAACATCGTCTGATGTGATTACGAACTTGGGACTTGACGGGCGGTAGAAGACACTTTATCTTTGATGTCACTGTCAAGTTCACGACGGCCATGTGTTAGAGCGTTGACCTATGGGTGCTATCGTCACATGTTGCGGACAGCCTGTGTAGCATAGCGTGCTACTCTTAGTAACGAAATTACGTTTTATTTTGTGAACTACTTTGGAATTTTATTTGAATATTTTTATGTTTTTTCACGAATTACCTTTTTACCTTCTAAAGTAGATTTTTCTCCACAGTCAGTTTAAAACCATTGTTTTCTTATTCTTTCCTCCATATATTGGATCTTGATCTTTTCCGTGTTGTGCAGTGTCGGTGTACAACTCCGAAACTTCTACACTTTGCTTTAAGTCTATTGTGACTGAAAGAGTACGCTATTGTGGGAAAAAAGGATGTATAAAATTCAAAGTTACTCACACACGACTTGATTGGAATGTCGTCCTGTTGAATTCATGCGAGTAAAATACATGATACCACAAGAATGGAGCCATAAACACTTCAGAGAAGTCATGAACGGAATAATGTGTTTGTTTACAGGTGAAACTTTTTACAGTAAATATGTGCCATTTTTAACAGGCATTTAATATAATCCTGGAATGTCTACATGTAATGCAGAAACAGAATTTGCAAAGAGGCTGTAAAAAAGAATTTTCGGTAGGCTTATTTCATAACGATACTATCCGATAATTTTATAGGTCAAGTTGTACATGTTAATCAAACAGAGAAATGTTAATGCATGGTTCATGTTATCCGGGCTGTTTGGCCGTGGTCCATGGTTTATTACAAAACCAAACGGCAGCTCCAATGGCTGCCGTCATCAGTGGTATAAAAGTCCTGAACGTCAGATGTTCACGTACAGGCCCACAGTTCACGTGGGCATACCACTGATGATGGCAGCCATTGGAGCTGCCGAAACGTTTGGTTTTGTAATAAACCATGGACCACGGCTAAACAGCCCGGATAACATGAACCATACATCTGACACCGGCCGTGAAAGCCTGAGAGAAATGCTAATATTTGACACCATACGTCTTGAAAATGGACAGGAAGAAACTAAAATAGGCAAAGCAGCGAATTCAGCAAGGAAAGTCGTAAGAGGTCTTTAATTTTCTAACAGGATATTGGGGCTTAGCAGACCAGTGTGTATGGAACCTGGCTACTAATTTAGAGGTTCCGAGTCCAATTCTTGAACGTAAAATAAATCAAAATAGCGTTCCCCCCCCCGGTCGACTCAATCTATGGAAATGAGTATCTGAGATAATAATGGGCAACTGCAGCGTAGTGCTGGCCACACTGCCTTCCTTGTATACCAAACGGCTCACATAAGACAGCCTAACCTGCCTGAGTCCTAGAGTTCTCAGCCAGTTGAAAAAGGAATCATTAAATCAAGAGAATATTTCGAATAGAAACAATAAAAGCTTAGATACAGTAATATTACTAATCTATGAGTTAGAGATGTTATCTGTGAATGGAACGTAAAGAAAAGAATAGTGCATAAGTGTAAGTATAATAAGATTAGAGCGTAAAACTAATGAGGAAATGAGAGATGGAATGGACACAAGAAACACGAAAGAGGACAAAGTGGAGAGTTAATAAATGCGTATATATGGGATATTCATTAAGGATTCCGGAAATTTTGAACCAAAATGTAACAAAAAGCAGATATAAAAAAGTCGATATCCTTCTATCTCTTGGAAGATGTTCATTCTAAAAAGCTATTTTACAATGGTGGACTACAAAAAGATAATCAAAGTTAGACGAAGGTGATAGATGACTGCAATATGAATACAAATATCGATGGGACTCTTGAATTTTCATGAGCATCAACTAGTTGGTAGTTGATGCTAATGCATGTGGGATGAGCAAACACAGAAAAACTGGCCATTACCACCTACATGTTGATTGTTTTGACCTGTACACGACTCAAATCAAGCGACACGAAATCTTACAGTCCTCCGTGACCTCCGGAAAAGTAATGGAATAACTGACTAATAAAAATTTATTCAGAGAAAAAATGTGTTACAATATTATACAATTAATATTCTCAAGCAAATTCCACAGGTCAAAGTACGGGCCACAAAGTCCGCACGAAATTCTTATTCGCTACACTAGACGCCAGTGCATTCACGTTTGACAATTTGAATATTATTCGCATGAAATAGCTTCCCGACAACGTTTAGTTTAAAATAATGAGATATGATAAATATTTCTAATTGACAGGTTTATACTGTGTAAAATATGCCCGGACGTTGATACTTTTTCCGCCGATGCCAGTTCTGACAATCAGATTTAAACGGTCACACATGCACGCACGCCCGTGGTTATAGGCGTCAAATAGTTTTTCGTTTAATTTTCATCGGCGCAGTTACCGGCGAAGCCGTGCACTTTGTCAGATTATCGCGTTAATTTATTGTCTGTGGTCGTATATGCAATTAATCACGGAAACTAATTAAGTGACAACATCAGGGGTTAACACGGTCTGACCCCCCCCCCCCCGAACAAGTCGCTGGCACGACATAACGCATGACACGCATAGGCGTTTAACTGTGCACCTCACGCGTGTAGCCCATTACAGCTGATTACTTTAAACCGTTAACAATTTTATAATTTCAAGCTGATTATTCATCGTTTTAAAAGCGTTTGCATTCGTTTAAACATGGAAATAATGCATTTCGACCTGTAGTCATATTGCGAATATGGGAAGTGCATGATAGGTAATAAATCGTAAAACATTTTAGGTAGGCGTTCTAAACAATTGACAGTATCAATTATAGGTCTACACAAATTGTATACATATAATCTTTCAAACATAAATGTAGGTTTCGCCAGTAGTAACACTTACAGTCTGCTTGAAGACACAACATTCGACAATAGTAAGTGTTAAAAATTGCCATGTTCAAAGAATTATAAACAAGAGACGATTAGAGCTTTACCAACAAGTTAAAGCTCAAATAATATTAACTTAATATTTTATGCTATTAACGTTTTAGGTTTAGTTGAAATTAACGTAATTATTTTAGCAGGCAATACCCTGTTACCCCTAAAAGACAAAATGGGAAAAGTATTGTGGCACTTAACGTTGGTGGTTATCTTTAATAACTAGAGTTTTTTCGGTGTAACACACGTTGTTCTGTTTCTCTTAAAACTAAATTTTACTTCCGTATTAAAATGAGTCACTAAGGATGTCTTCTCGTACTATGGCCAAAATTCGTACTATGGCCAAAATATTCGGTTTTAAGAGAAATAAAACAAAGTATATTAAAACGGAAAATAGTGTCGCTATTAAAAAACCGTTAAGAGGAAGTGAATTAGATTTTATAGAGAACAACATGATGGTAACATAACTAGCGGGTACGTTGTTCGAGTTCTGTATTTGATTACAGGTGTCAAGAAATAAACACTAAATTTGGTATCGACACGATCAATGAATGGTCCAAAACGGAGTTCCAAAATTGGTGGAATTTTCACAATCCAAAGGCTAATGTATGTAAGGGCAGACGAAAGAAACCTGGAGACAAAGCGGATAGAAAAATGTGAGGAGGAAGGACCTTGGAACGAGTTTTAGAAAAAGAAAGTGGAGGAAAATGGAGATGCTGGAAACAGGAAAACTTCGGAGGATCTTCAGACCGATTTTTTTGTGTTCTACAACTTGAGGAATCGTACGCCTTGAGGTTATACGCGCTCATAACCGTTTGCAATATTTTTGCTCTGTGACTTGTGTTTTAGTTGTTATTTGCCCTTAAGAGCGACAATGCGATTAAACAATACACCTACAAAGTGCAAAACAAACTTTAGTATAGTAAATTCATTAAAATGATTACGCAAAAGGTTACTGCACGATTGTGCTCGCAATAAGTTTATAAATCACTAACAGAGAACGCGGCAGACCGCCTTAACACTGAAACAGACTGTCTCGAACTGAGGCAGCCAGTGTCAGGCTACTTCAGTCTCCACGCACATTAAAACGAATATCAAAAATCAAGGTGTCCGTTCGCCATAAGTCATACGTTTTTTTAAATTAAGACTGCTTTACTGAAATAAACAAGAACGTTTATGTTTGTGCCGATTTATACACTAATTATTACAACGAATATATTAAATTATTTAAAAATATCGTTGGGCTGCCGATATGAAAGACATAAATAAAATTACAATTCAAAACACATTCTATAATGAAGAACTCCATCAAAACCAGACTGTAAAAGGTTACATAATTTCTGGTCAACATAATTTAATATCTATTAAATTACTGAATTTATTCGGGAAAACGAAAGAAAGAGTACTGGCTAGAAAATACTGAGAAATGGAAAACATTTTTTATAGAAAAAGAAAATTTACAAGACATCTGAACCGTTTGTTATTAATTCTAGACACAGTTGTTTCAGCTGCCCTTATATCTTCTTCAGCTTGTGCATAAGCAACTCAACTAAAGAAGAATAAATACGTCACCTTTAACTTTAGAAGAGCATAAGAAATAAACAGATATTAAGATATTAATAATAACATTAGTAATAATAGTTGTAGTGGTTGTGGTGATGGTGGTCGTGGTATAAAAATAACAGTTATAGGGTTAAAGTTACAAATTAGTATTTAGATTAAATACAAAATAATTTGTAATATTAGTACAACAAATAATAATAATAAAATTTGATTATTTTCCTCGTCTATACTTAATTATACTTAAGTACAGATACAGCTATATATATATATATATTGTAGCGTGACAGATGTATGCATAATATTGAATGGCAATTGATCATTAGAATAATAAAGTTATAATATTTAAATTTGGAAGAAAGCATCAAGTTTAATATAAATAGATTAATTCATAGCAACTGTGGAAAGAAATCATTATTATAAAGAAAATACAAGTTCAAGTAAAAGGAGTTACTAGTGATGAGTCATCCAAGACCAGTCTCATAACCAAAGGTTTTCAAGGTATAACCCAGGAAGGTAAAAAAGTAAATAACAAAGCAGTACTGAATATGACCAAACCCACAACGAGGAAGAATAAATAGAAGAGAAACCCTAAAATAAGCCAAGATCAACCAATACAGGTGGTGTATTTCTGAAATAAAGAAGAAGATGGAGAAGATCCCAAGAAACCTGATGGCATCAAGAAGAAGATGGAGAAGATACCAGTCCCAGAAGGCAGGAGAAAAGAAGACTGATGAAAGAAGAAGAAGGCAGCATCCTGAAGAAGATGTCATGCTCTTATGAAAGACACCCAAATCCCTATATCCCCAAAATAAATATTTAAAAATAAAAGTATAACGAAATAAAAACCACATGTATATAAATTTAAAAGAGAGAAGTGTATAAAGTAAAAGTTGCCTGTGAACTAAGATGAAACAATAATATAGTACCCATGGAACAAATCTCCATTGGAAAAACGCTAACCAATTTATTATGTTAATAAGACTATACGACCATTTAGCATTAACATAATATATAAGTGCAAAGTGAACCAGTGATAGTTTTGGGTATTATAAAAAATGAACCTTGTGTTTCATTCTTGGCAATCACAAACATTGAATGCAATGAAATATGCATTTTTCAGTGACTTGAAATGTGTACTGTGACAATATGTTGTTCATAAGACATGAATCTGTTTAAAATAACATTTTGTTTTACATGAAAAAAGAAAAACAGATTTCATAGTGCTTTTTGAACGGTTCATACTATTTATTTGTTAATGACAGGGTACAATTCCCCAAAGACAATGTATAAAAGACGGTATAAAAACTGTAGAAGCCTACTTATAATAATAGTTAGAAATAAGAATATAAATATAAGGTTTTTATGTATATAGTATAAGAATGTTTAAAAATGTTTTAGATATAAGGCCATTTGTTTGGGTCTGAAACAACTAACATCAGAACTATAAAAATAGTTACCACTTGTAAATAGTAGAGAGTAATTAAGATGTTAGTTAGTAAAAAACCTTTTTTGTAAACCATGTTTCCATGTTGGAAATGGGGATTTTGTTGCAAAATGTCTGACTTGAAGACAACCATTTATTTAAAAAAAAAAAATATTCTTTATTTTGTTTAACTATTATTTGTATTGTAACAAATACTAATTGTTTTTGTGTAATTTGAAAACATGTTTAATTTATAATACTATATGTAAAAGTCAGAGAGGGTATCACACATCATATATTGTTTGTAAAATATTTTGTAAGAAAAATTGTTAAAAAATCATAGGCCAAAAGAATGGAAACCAAACTTCATCAAAACAGAGAAATTGCTCATTTAAATGCAAATAAACAAAAGGGGTTTAGACAAAATAAACTTGAGATCATGCCATATAATTGCACATACCATTTAGAGAGATTTTAATAAATATATTCAGAATTATAAATAAAAATGAAAATGACTAAACTCAGAAATTTGGACATGGGAGTCATATATTCCTGAATAATGTTTCAGAATACAACTAATTCAATTAATTACCAGAAAATAAGGGAATATGAACCCTTTAATACAATATAGGATTATTAATATTAAATATAACTGATAAAATGGCTGAATTTATATAATGACAGGAAGTAAATTTTGATGTTTTGACTTTTCAGAGTATACCAAACTGAAAGTAAAATTACTATATTTTGGACAGAAAACACTATATAACGGCATTATTTAATCTGAAAATAAGCTGAATGAACTGAAAGATTAATTTAAATAACATCTAGTGAATAAAATTGATAAATAACCCAAGTTTAGGTATTTATATAGTGAAATATTAAAGTGTGCACAGGATATGAAAAATATTTGAACAATGTTAAGAATAATATTATATGGGCTAAGAGTTTAATTGAAACTGAAGGAAACAGTTAGTTGATTATTGGTATTCGAACGGTTAACATAAACGAGAGTTTTGTGACGATCTAACCTATCTTACAACGGCAAAGTTAAGTGGCGAATAGTACGTTACTGTGAAATCGAAAGTGTCTTATAAAATCCTTCCAGAACATATACATTGTGACAAAAACAATCAAGAAACACTAATTAACACTAAACAATACATTTCTACTCCGAAAAACACCACAAAACACCAGAAAACTGTATAATACATTAACCAAATTAGTGTCGGAATTGGGAAAAGTGTTTTGACTTATAACTACACAGATATACTAAATACAACCCAGAATCATTACACCAGTAACTACACAACATTTAACAAGAGATTTGCAGACACAAGAACAGGAATACTGCCAGAAAATACATTATTTGGAACGCAGCAGGAACGAGCAACATTTTGATCAACTTGATGGCCGCCATTTGCTTTTGACGATCCCAGTGCCTTCTCCTGTTTCAACACAGCTGTTTGGTGAAAACAATTATTTTAATTTCAAATTATTATTCAATGTTTGTGTTTAGTAATAATTATTCATTTGATGTAACGTTATACTTTTAAATATTAGCCCGATTTCTCTGACTTTGATAATAACTGGCTGTTTAAAGAACCCTGTACGATTTTTATATAATACTTTGTAATTTTTTCGATATCCTGAGAATCGATATTAATCGATAAGAGTCAATATTGCCATTAATTAATAAAACATTAATACTTTTCAATACTTAATAGTTCTTTATTTCTTCAATAATACTAATTACCAATAATATAATTCTAATTGATAATATACAAGGACTTTACCACCTATAAGTGAAGATAACCTAAAAAATAAAAAGATAAACAAGTATCGATTGGTTTGAAGACAATCTTATGAGTGGTGATAGTTTATTTAAAATATACCAAAACTTTAATAAAAATTTTCAGAAGAGCATTACACTTTTTAAAACTTCACAGCCCTATATTAATTAATTGATCATAATTAATTAATTAATAAAATTAAAAATTTTTTTTTTAATTATTTTTTTTTATAAACATAATTTTTTTTTAAAATTCCTTCAAAACAATAATTTTTGTTTTGAAACTTTCGGCGAAGCTGAACATATATATTCCTTCATCAACTTTACGCTACTCGACCGGTCTTGCTACCATTGGGACTCGACCAGCTGGGAAACTTAAGGAAGTGTTTCAGGCCAGTAAGACGTCGAGAGCCACACCAATTACACACCAATTAAACATATTACATTACAATTTACTTATTTTATTACAAATTGGCTAGCCCAAACAGTGGGGCTTGATTACATCGGAGTCTCAGATATTCACAATAGCTTATCATCAAGAACAACACAATCTTTTATATTTATTTTATTACAAATTGGCGCACAACTTTAGGGGCTTTAATTAGCGATTGGAAGGCCAATACATTCTCCCCAATCACTAGTTGGAGCTAGGCAACAGCTACAAAGCCAGAGAATTTCAAGGGAAAATGCAACGACGTGCAACATCTAAGAAACGGGCGGCGGAGGCCGAGAAAGAAATAGAAGTTGACATGGACAACAAGGAGGCGACGCCAGTAGAGGCGGAAGAGGTATTACCACCGGTGTTGTCCAAACAAACTGAACAACCGGAGGCACCCACACAGACAGGGGTAGTCAATGTTCCAGAAAAGGAGAGACCGTCGCAAACAGAGGACATGACAACCCAAGAAATGTTCAGGCGGATGATGCAGGCAATGAATGGAAACAATAAGAACCTAGAATCCAAAATGGAGAGAATGATGAAGAAAATGGACGAAAATAGTAAGGAATTGATGGAAGATGAAAGAAGGGAAAAGAGGGAACTGAGGAAGATGCTGAATGATTGGAGTGAAGAAATAAGAGAGGATACTAAGAAAATGAGAGAGGACAGATTGAAAAGAGAAGAGTTAAGAAAGGAGAAGAACGAAGAAATAAAAGATGATAGCGAACCAGAACCAGGAGAAGTACCAAATGATAAAACGCAGGAACAAGTAATGGTAGTACCTGGAATTAAAACTAGCGGAAATAAGGAAAATATTAAACAAAGGAAAAGGAGAATATATCCAAGAAATGTAATAAAAACGAAGGAAGAGTTGGAGATGATGAAACATGGGTTAATTGATGGCAATAATATCCCAATTACCTATGACAAAGACATCATGAATTCTATGAATTATAGAAGGAGAATCGAAGTAATTTCAGAAATAATTTACCACAAGACAGTAGTCTACCAATGGGAAAGGACCAGAGGTAAACAGAATACAACATGTGGACCAGATCAATTTCAGCGCAAGACTGGACAGTGGATTTCAGAAAGATGGAAATGTGATATCGTACCAAACTGTAATGATGACACTGATGAGTCACCAGAATGTATTCCATTAGTGTGCCATCCAGGACAGTTCCAGGGTACGATTAGACTAAAATATATTCCTTCAGGGTGGATATGTAATGGTAAACCAGCTTATGGTGTTTCAGATAAACAAATAATAAGTGATAACCCAGAAGAAGATCCTCACAGATATTTGTCAAGTAACACAAAACATGGACCAGAAAAGTATTGGGGTATACAGTACGATGATAGAGGGAATCAGCCCAGTAATTACGACGGCCCTAACAACCCGCCGCGTAATAACCAGTTTAACGGTAATTTTAACGGCGTTAGGAATAACAACCCCTACCCAAACAATAGAAACAATTTTTATCAACAAAATAATAATGTCCCATACAGTCAGAGAAATCCATATCCCAACAATAACGATGACAGCCCTTACCCACCTAACCGAAATTACTGTAATAATAATTTTAGTAATAATAATAGCAATAGTAATAACCGAGTGTCGCGCCCTAGGGTAAATTTTATAAGAGCAACCGAGATGATGGACCCTGGTTGACACAGATACCACACACCATCAAGAAAAGGGTCAGAGATCATGATAACCGACTACGGCGAAAAACGATGGTGAAGGAGACGAAATAAATATCACTGAAAGGAAATGATACGAATAATAAACATAGAAACAAAACTGGGTTTTATGAATGAAGACTATTTAAGAAAATGAACATGACAAATAAGAATATGAGCAATGGAACGACATAAAGAAAATCGTCCATCTTCCTGGGTATATAAAAGAAAAGAAAAAGAGAAGATCAACTTGAAAAAATATAAATAATATGGGCCAGTGTAGAGTACAATATAACCCCATATGTTGTGGTAAATGATAAACATAACAATACATATGAGTTGAAGGAAATCGTTTCAGGAAAAATCAAAGGAGTGTACAATCAAGCTTCTATGAAGAAATATTATGAAGAATGAGTTGTGAGATTTAGAATTTTGAATTTATTTTATATTTTTGAAAAAATTCTAAAATAATGTAAGTACATCTTACAACCTAATATTTTGAGAAGAACATTCTGGAGAATTAAAAGAAGAAGAATTTTTTAATTTAATTTTAAAAAATCCTAAAATAATGTAAGTACATCTTACAACCTGATATTTTGAGAAGAACATTTTGGAGAATTATAAGAAGAAGGAATTTAGAATTTTTATTTGAAAAAATTCTAAAATATGTAAGAACAACTTACAACCTAATAATTTGAAGAAAAAACTTTATGGAAGAAAAAGAAAAAGAGAGAGAATTTTGAACTTATTATTTATAAAAATTTAAAATTGAGTAAGTACATCTTACTACAACCTGATGATTTTGGAACGAACTTTATGGAAGAAAGAAAAAAAAGACTTTTGAATTGAAATATAATTATAAAAATTTAAAATTGAGTAAGTACTTCTTACTACAACCTGATAATTTAGAACAAAACTTTTTGGAAGAAAGAGAAAGAGAGAGAATTTTGAACTTAATTTAAAAAATTTAAAATTAAGCAAGCACAGCTTACTACCACTGAATTATGAGAAAAACATTTTGGAGAATTATAAGAAGAAGGAATTTAGAATTTTTATTTTAAAATTTTAAAATAATGTAAGTACATCTTACAACCTAATATTTTGAGAAGAACATTCTGGAGAATTAAAAGAAGAAGAATTTTTTAATTTAATAATTGAAAAAATTCTAAAATATGTAAGTACATCTTACTACAACCTAATAATTTTAGAACAAACTTTATGGAAGAAAGAAAAAAAAAAGACTTTTGAATTGAAATATAATTATAAAAATTTAAAATTTAGTAAGAACATCTTACTACCACTAATAATTTTGGAACAAACTTTATGGAAGAAAGAAAAGAAAGAATTTTGAATATAACTTATTCTAAAATATGTAAGTACATCTTACTACAACCTGATAATTTAGAACAAAACTTTATGGAAGAAAGAGAAAGAGAGAGAATTTTGTACTTAATTATACAAAAAATTTAAAAATAAAGTAAGACCAACTTACTATAACTAAGTTTATGAGAAAACTTTATGGTAAATAATTAAGAAGAATTTGAATTTGGAGAAATACCAAAACATTCAGAAATAATAGTAAAATCACAGTACTATAAACAATTCTGAATGAAACAATTCTGGGAATAAATGAATTAAACAGAATTTGAATGTTGATAGAATGTCAGAACTTTGAAACAAGATAAGAACAACATATTACAAGGATTTATGAGAAATATTTTGCCATTAAATAAAAAGAATAGTTTGAATTTTACATTAAAACTAACCAAGTTCCAAAAAATAATTATGTGTCAATTATGATTGAATTGAGAAGAAAATAAAGTGATTAATTCAGAAAAGAGAATTAATTTTAATCCAGAATAAATGCTAGATATTCACAATAGCATTTGAAGGAGTAGAGAAGAATAACAAAAAAGAGTGTAATATGCAAGAGAAGAAAAAATTTGGAAGCAAAGAGACTAATTACCTATGAAACGATAATGAAAACAGTTAATTAAGAGCAAAGAAGAACAACTCATACCAAACATATGGAGAAGATGATTTTGAACCAATGATAATAATAAGACCTATATGAAATGCAAAGAGAAGAAATACCACATGAAATATAATATAAATGAATTAATGTTAATGAATGCGAAGGCGGATTAATAACTTTCTAAGAGAAAGGAAAGAACCAAAATGTTTAAATAAAATGATCAATATAACAACCTGTATATCTAATGTAAAGATACAATGTTAAAAAATTAAATATAATATATTAAGACCATTCAAATAATGAATACGAAAGACTATTTATAAAGACCATGCTAATACTATGAATAACCAGAAGAAAGTATAAAGAGAATTCAGATGAAGAAGAAAGAGAGTTACACTGTAAACAGTAACCAGAATTATTAAAAGAAAGGTTTTCAACCATAATTAAATTAAATATATCAGACAAGTTAAGAGTTTTGAAAAAATATATATGTAATGAGTATAATAATGATTATGAAGATTTATTAAGATAGAAAATGTGAGATAATCTGAGAGACTACGAAGTGGAGAATCCAAAGATATTTTTATTAGTCGAAAATGAGACTACTTTTTATTTATTTATTCGATGACTGACTGAAGATAATTCCAGCAGCATTATGTTTTTTTGAGCAGGGATGGATATGCCTCTGTACTCAATTTATAGAAGTGGTGTATGGCCAGCAGAGAAGTAGCGTACAGTGCCCCTCTGATCTGCCCCAGCCCACGTGATAGGGAATGTTAGGAAATTAATATCCCAAGGATGCAACACGAAGTTGATAAAAAAAAGAAAATGTTTTACAATTATAATATATCTCAGAAGACACTAACTATCAGAAAAGGATCAGTAGTAAGACAAGTAACCATATATATAAAATTAATAAAACTCTAATATAAAAAAGTCGATATAAAAATGGAGAAGAAAATGAATTATAAGAAATAATGAAATTATCATAAGAAATTATTTCATCCATAAACATGTCTGAAATAATTACTTCTGGAGGAGAGCAATCTGTAGCGTGACAGATGTATGCATAATATTGAATGGCAATTGATCATTAGAATAATAAAGTTATAATATTTAAATTTGGAAGAAAGCATCAAGTTTAATATAAATAGATTAATTCATAGCAACTGTGGAAAGAAATCATTATTATAAAGAAAATACAAGTTCAAGTAAAAGGAGTTACTAGTGATGAGTCATCCAAGACCAGTCTCATAACCAAAGGTTTTCAAGGTATAACCCAGGAAGGTAAAAAAGTAAATAACAAAGCAGTACTGAATATGACCAAACCCACAACGAGGAAGAATAAATAGAAGAGAAACCCTAAAATAAGCCAAGATCAACCAATACAGGTGGTGTATTTCTGAAATAAAGAAGAAGATGGAGAAGATCCCAAGAAACCTGATGGCATCAAGAAGAAGATGGAGAAGATACCAGTCCCAGAAGGCAGGAGAAAAGAAGACTGATGAAAGAAGAAGAAGGCAGCATCCTGAAGAAGATGTCATGCTCTTATGAAAGACACCCAAATCCCTATATCCCCAAAATAAATATTTAAAAATAAAAGTATAACGAAATAAAAACCACATGTATATAAATTTAAAAGAGAGAAGTGTATAAAGTAAAAGTTGCCTGTGAACTAAGATGAAACAATAATATAGTACCCATGGAACAAATCTCCATTGGAAAAACGCTAACCAATTTATTATGTTAATAAGACTATACGACCATTTAGCATTAACATAATATATAAGTGCAAAGTGAACCAGTGATAGTTTTGGGTATTATAAAAAATGAACCTTGTGTTTCATTCTTGGCAATCACAAACATTGAATGCAATGAAATATGCATTTTTCAGTGACTTGAAATGTGTACTGTGACAATATGTTGTTCATAAGACATGAATCTGTTTAAAATAACATTTTGTTTTACATGAAAAAAGAAAAACAGATTTCATAGTGCTTTTTGAACGGTTCGTACTATTTATTTGTTAATGACAGGGTACAATTCCCCAAAGACAATGTATAAAAGACGGTATAAAAACTGTAGAAGCCTACTTATAATAATAGTTAGAAATAAGAATATAAATATAAGGTTTTTATGTATATAGTATAAGAATGTTTAAAAATGTTTTAGATATAAGGCCATTTGTTTGGGTCTGAAACAACTAACATCAGAACTATAAAAATAGTTACCACTTGTAAATAGTAGAGAGTAATTAAGATGTTAGTTAGTAAAAAACCTTTTTTGTAAACCATGTTTCCATGTTGGAAATGGGGATTTTGTTGCAAAATGTCTGACTTGAAGACAACCATTTATTTAAAAAAAAAAAAAATTCTTTATTTTGTTTAACTATTATTTGTATTGTAACAAATACTAATTGTTTTTGTGTAATTTGAAAACATGTTTAATTTATAATACTATATGTAAAAGTCAGAGAGGGTATCACACATCATATATTGTTTGTAAAATATTTTGTAAGAAAAATTGTTAAAAAATCATAGGCCAAAAGAATGGAAACCAAACTTCATCAAAACAGAGAAATTGCTCATTTAAATGCAAATAAACAAAAGGGGTTTAGACAAAATAAACTTGAGATCATGCCATATAATTGCACATACCATTTAGAGAGATTTTAATAAATATATTCAGAATTATAAATAAAAATGAAAATGACTAAACTCAGAAATTTGGACATGGGAGTCATATATTCCTGAATAATGTTTCAGAATACAACTAATTCAATTAATTACCAGAAAATAAGGGAATATGAACCCTTTAATACAATATAGGATTATTAATATTAAATATAACTGATAAAATGGCTGAATTTATATAATGACAGGAAGTAAATTTTGATGTTTTGACTTTTCAGAGTATACCAAACTGAAAGTAAAATTACTATATTTTGGACAGAAAACACTATATAACGGCATTATTTAATCTGAAAATAAGCTGAATGAACTGAAAGATTAATTTAAATAACATCTAGTGAATAAAATTGATAAATAACCCAAGTTTAGGTATTTATATAGTGAAATATTAAAGTGTGCACAGGATATGAAAAATATTTGAACAATGTTAAGAATAATATTATATGGGCTAAGAGTTTAATTGAAACTGAAGGAAACAGTTAGTTGATTATTGGTATTCGAACGGTTAACATAAACGAGAGTTTTGTGACGATCTAACCTATCTTACAACGGCAAAGTTAAGTGGCGAATAGTACGTTACTGTGAAATCGAGAGTGTCTTATAAAATCCTTCCAGAACATATACATTGTGACAAAAACAATCAAGAAACACTAATTAACACTAAACAATACATTTCTACTCCGAAAAACACCACAAAACACCAGAAAACTGTATAACACATTAAACAAACTAGTGTCGGAATTGGGAAAAGTGTTTTGACTTATAATTACACAGATATACTAAATACAACCCAGAATCATTACACCAGTCACTACACAACATTTAACAAGAGATTTGCAGACACAAGAACAGGAATATTGCCAGAAAATACATTATTTGGAATGCAGCAGGAACGAGCGACATTTTGATCAACTTGACGGCAGCCATCTTTCTTTGACAATTCCAATGCCTCTCTTAGTTCAACTCAGCTGTTTGGTGAAATCAATTACTTTATTTTCAAATTATTATTCAATGTTTGTGTTTAGTAATAATTATTCATTTGATGTAACGTTATACTTTTAAATATTAGCCCGATTTCTCTGACTTTGATAATAACTGGCTGTTTAAAGAACCCTGTACGATTTTTATATAATACTTTGTAATTTTTTCGATATCCTGAGAATCGATATTAATCGATAAGAGTCAATATTGCCATTAATTAATAAAACATTAATACTTTTCAATACTTAATAGCTCTTTATTTCTTCAATAATACTAATTACCAATAATATAATTCTAATTGATAATCTACAAGGACTTTACCACCTATAAGTGAAGATAACCTAAAAAATAAAAAGATAAACAAGTATCGATTGGTTTGAAGACAATCTTATGAGTGGTGATAGTTTATTTAAAATATACCAAAACTTTAATAAAAATTTTCAGAAGAGCATTACACTTTTTAAAACTTCACAGCCCTATATTAATTAATTGATCATAATTAATTAATTAATAAAATTAAAAAAATTTTTTAATTATTTTTTTTTTATAAACAATTTTTTTTTAAAATTCCTTCAAAACAATAATTTTTGTTTTGAAACTTTCGGCGAAGCTGAACATATATATTCCTTCATCAACTTTACGCTACTCGACCGGTCTTGCTACCATTGGGACTCGACCAGCTGGGAAACTTAAGGAAGTGTTTCAGGCCAGTAAGACGTCGAGAGCCACACCAATTACACACCAATTTAAAAATACATACATCAATCTTTTATTTTTATTACAATATATATATATATATAAATATTATACTTGTGATATATATATATAAATATTATACTTGTGAATAACAGTTGAGTTACGTGCCGGAGGAAATCCAGCTAGGAAAGCCAGGAATCTTAAAGGCAAACCATTCTAACTATAATTATTAAGTGAGTATAGTATTTGTGCTGCAAGTATTTTATTTCAAATTGTAGAAAAATGCTGAACAATTTCTCAGTCGACAATAGATTCTAAAAAATAATTAGATTTGATTTTAAGATATAAAAAAACATTTGTCAATTTAATGTATAACATATGTTAAAGAAAATAAGAGTTTTGATGCCTTTAAAAAAGGCGTTTATTTTGTGATCCTACGCGTTATCATTTTATATCTTCTACTACAGTAAAGTGTTTAAATAATCTGCTCATTAATTTGGTACA
Organism: Magicicada septendecula; assembly: GCA_034769895.1. NCBI lineage: Eukaryota > Metazoa > Arthropoda > Insecta > Hemiptera > Cicadidae > Magicicada > Magicicada septendecula. The sequence continues at coordinate 219,087,923 of CM068369.1, read as the reverse complement.
TTATAAAAGTGATTCTCAGAAATTTTAATATAATATGAAATTTTCCTTTACGCTCGCTGAAAATTTTTTCATATAGTTAAGGGAAAAGGGCGGGCCTCTCTTGTATATTGTAGACGTAGATGAAATTTTAATTAAATTTCACGTTGATTCGCACGGTTTAAAATTACCAAATATTAAAGGAAACTGGGCCGCGTATGTGAGTGGGTGTGCGTGCGTTAGAATTAGAGACGGCAGAAGGAAAACGCGGTTGGCTTCTCATTATGTCTTCCGCTTAATGGCCGCTCATTAAGGCCTGTAACACGATGCGCCATGATTATTATTCTATTTTAAAGGGGAGAAATTATTAAGATGAAAGCGGCTGATCGTTAGACTCGGTGCGCATGCGCCTGGACACTCATTATTTGTGAAACGTCTTCGCGCTCACCCCCCTTTTGCAAGTTTCCCAGTAAAATTTCCACATCACTTAACCCTGTTTTTCGATAATATGAACAAACAGTATCTCCGCCCCCTCCTTTCTACTGCCGCCGAATTTCTCTTTTATCATTATAGGCCTCTTCTCCGTTTCTGTTTTCCAACAACAAGAACAATTTACTTAGAAAAATAAATAAATAAATATTCAGCGTAAGACAGTTAGTTAGTAAAGAATTTGTTTCTGCTGGGGATAACGATCTCACATAAGAACATTGGGAAAAACAATTACGCAGAAAATGGAAATTTGACTATTAATAGCGAGCTTCATGACTACGAAATAAATTAATGGGCGTTTATAACTGTTCTTAGTAAAAACAGACCATGTAATATAACTCTTGCTCTTGTGTAATAGAGTTAAGTTGTTAATCGTTAAATTTATTACAGCAAATTTAGAGATATTATGACCGTTTTGCGCCTTGCATAGTGTTTTCACTGTTTCTATTTTACAACTGTCTCAATTTGTATATTTATGTAGGTTACTAAAAACTAATTTAAAAAGTTTGGTATGGTAATTGTAATTATTTAGATGCTAATGTAAGATATCCAAAAAAATTAGACAACAATGTAATTCATATAATCAAGAACGAAGAATAAAGTGTGGAATTTTTAAATTAAATGTTTTTTTACGTACTAGCAAAAATGCCAAGGAACTTTGAAATCTTATTTAAAAGATATACCTCAATTGGGTGTGTAGTGGGACACACGCCAGAAGAGAGAACTTAAGTGTCGAGTGGCGGCGAGTCAACCGGTTCCACGTGGAAAATGTTGCTTCCATGTATTTGGAGTAAGAGAGATTCAAATATGAGTGAACGGATAATTAAATGAGACTAGAGTATAGTAAATAGAATCACATCACACGTCGTTTTATTTTCAGTATATAGGATATACAGACAACATGTTAACAAATAATTTTGTCCATGTAACAATATGAGTTACGCAAAATTTAGTTGAAAATTGGAAAATGACAATTATTATATATATGTTTATTACTGTATAATTATAAATTTGTTATATTTATATTACGTATTGTATTATAATTCATGCACGCAGGACAATAATTAAATTTTTGCAAATTATAAAAATGGGTAAATTACTAAGTCGAATTTTTAAACATAAAAATACTTCCAGCGAAATATAGAAACCAGAACCGTACTCGGGCATCAACTAAAAACGTACAAAGTAAACAAACATACAAAATTATACTCTTTCGACATTTCAAACATGTACCCAAACATTCTCATTCACGATTCTGTAAATTTGTAATAAAAAAGTAGATGACACTGACTTTAAATAATTTTTATGGATTAAAGAGTTGGAAATTTGTGTGTGTTAGGTTAATAATGAACGAAGTACAGGAAAAGGATTTCAAATGTATTCAGCTCGATCTCTCAGCATGTGACTACATTTTCTTTTATCATAAGTAATTTTTTTTATAAACCTTTAGAATATGCTCACTTCCTTTGAAATATTATGAGTTCCTTAAACCACACATGTTTATGGAAGTAGAGAAATTTTGGGTGCGGAAAAGAGATTGATTAAATGGCAACACTGCTTTTTCGTTTCATCTGTTTCGTTACACATTAACTCAGTTTACTGGGCTAGGAGCGCGAGGTGTATGGAAGTGAGCCGAACACCATAGTGCCGTATACGAAGTTCTCACTTCAAAAAACAAACTAAATAATATGTCGGGCGCTTTTGATTTTTACACCTTTTTATGGTCTGAAACCGACGATAGAAGGTTGACGAGAGAAGTCGCTCGACTCATCAATATTTAAGTCAGCGGTGCACATCCCGTGGCCCGCGGTTGCAGTTTCAGAGGGGTGCAGTTGCGGCCCTCAACCTCACTTTATGCGGCCCGGAGGGAAAAATATAAGTCCACATGTTTAAAATTGTGTATGGAAATTTACCCAGATTTGTTGGTTTGATCGGGAATTAGGTTGACCAAGGTCAGGTGGTGGTGGTAGTGGGGGACACTCACTGTCTGGGGTGAACTAGGCTGGCAGCTGGCAGTAGGTAGCAGCAATTCTCGTAGCGTGTAGCGTGTAGCGTTAGTTCAGTTCTTCAGTTTCAGTAGAGAGCGATCCGTATTTAGCATTCGTGTGTTTTTAAGAGATTCCTTTTTTGTAACATTTCACGATCATGTCTGTGAAAAAGCGTAAAGTGACTGACGAATGCCGTGTGTTTCAAGTGGCATGGAGCGAGAGGTATTTTTTTATAGAGTATAACGGTAAAGCAACATGCCTAATTTGTAAAGAAACCGTGGGTGTAATGAAAGAGTACAATGTGAGGAGACATTACGATACAAAACATGCTGGCAAATACAAAGAGTGGACGGGATAATTGCGAAAGGATAAGGTAAAAGAGTTCCAACGTAAACTAACAAGTCAACAAAATCTTTTCCGGAAAGTGACTGATGACTCAGAAATTGAAGTTAAAGCAAGTTTTGTTGTATCTAAAATTGTAGTTAAAAAATGAAGCCGTACAAAGATGGAGGGCTAGTTAAAGAATGTCTGGAAGAAGTAGCAAATATAGCTTTCCCGGAGAAAAAAAGTATTATTTCAAAAATTAGTCTTAATCATATGAAGGAAAACGTTGAAGGAAAAAATATTAGAATTTAAGTTTTTTTCATTGGCCATGGATGAAAGCCCAGACGTCACTGACACAGCACAACTTTCAATTTTTATCCGTGGTATTAATGAAGATTTTCACATAACAGAAGAATTACTGACGTTAGTTCCTATGAAAGATACAACCAAAAGTTCAGATATTTATTGTGAGGTGAAAAACATTTTGGAAAAGTACAATTTAGACCTAAAACTATTATATGGCATTTCAACAGATGGTGTGTCAGCCATGGTGGGAAAGAACCAAGGAGTAGTGAACTATTTAGCAACAGATTGTAAAAACATGGGCAATGATATAGTCGCATTCCACTGGATTTTACACCAAGGGAACCTTTGTGCACAAACTATTCATATGGAGCATGTGATGAAAGCAGTGATCAAAGTAATAAATTTTCTTTGTTCCAGAGGACTCACTCATCGCCAATTCCGATAATTCCTATTACAATTAGACACCCAGTATGACGATGTTCTTTATTTTACACAAGTTCGTTGGCTTAGTGCAGGAACAGTGCTGAAACGAGTGTATGACCTGCGTAAAGAGATAATTATCTTTTTGAAAAGCCGTGATGAGAATCTGGTAGCAGACTTTAAGAACAATGAATGGGTGTGCGATTTATCTTTCTTAGTTGACATAACCCAACATCTTAATGAGCTAAATACCAAACTTCAAGGAAAGAGTAACATGATACACAATCTGTTTTACTTAATAAAATCGTTTGAGTTTAATTTTATGGCAGTCACAGCTGACGTCTGGGGTACTGACACATTTTTCTACAATGAACAGTTTTGCAGCAAGTTCTAAACAACCCATTAACTTCACTAAATACGCCTCACTTATAGAGAATCTTCAAAATGAGTTTAAACTCGATTTCAAGATATGAGAAAATTTGAGAAATTGTTTGATATGCTTGCTCTACCATTCACTACTGATGTTGAGATAGTGCCCATTGATTTCCAGATGGAGCTAATTGATCTTCAATCGAACTCTGAATTGAAGACAATATTTTCTGAGGTTTCTCTACTGGATTTTTATAAAAATTACTTACATGAGGAAATGAAAGCACTCAACAATCATGCTCTAAAAAAACGGCAACATTATTTGGCAGTACCTACTTATGCGAGCAGTCTTTTTCTTTGATGAAACAGATCAAATCAAGAGATCGTTCCCGTCTGTCTGATGAACATTTGGAGGGAAACTTGCGAATTGCTGTGTCCAACATTGAACCCGATATAGACAGACTAGTGAAAAACGAACAGTGTCAAGTCTCTCATTAGGCTCTAAATTAGTTTCATCTTTAACAAATAATAGTTTTGTGCTTTCTTTCAACTTAATAATTTTATTGCAATAAAATTAATATTATTAATAAAATTTTATTAATGCAATTAATATTTTATTGTGTGTCTTTTAATAGTAAACTAATAAAGTAAAACTGATTTTTAAAATTACGTGTTTTTTAAAAGATTGTTTTAAAAGTGTTTCTTTACAAATTAAAATTTCGATTTTGGAATATAATGGCTGTATTATTTTTGTGACCTCAAACGTTTTTTCAGGTGAGTTTTTAATTATTCAATAGAGCTAGTTTAAATGTAGCTGTGTTAAGTTTACTTACTTACTTATGAGACATGTTAGAAAACGCTCTTCAATTAGAAGCATTATCTTTCACGGAAATGCTACTGGAAATATTAGGATAAGGGGAAAGTTTAGGTAGGTGGTTGGCGAAATGGAGGGAAGTCGCCTTGTGGCCCGTCATGATCATTTAAAAGTTTTTAGTGGCCCTCGAATGTTGAAAGGTTGTGGTGCACCACTGATTTAAGTAGTGGTTGTATAATTAGTAGACTGTGGAATAGAGGAATTACTCACACTTTGCCGAATACAGAACACAGTGGTGTAATAGAGGAATCACTAACACTTTGCCAAAAACAGTACACAGTGATGTGATAGAGGAATCACTAATACTTTGTCGCATACAAATATGAAGGGAGTCTGTCAGAAATACAACATGTTTTGGGAATTAGAAAGTTCCCGCATTTCTTGGCGGTAACAGAAAGTACAACTTTTGCATAACGCCTGTTTATCCATGTCCATATAAATTATAAAATTACACACTAAGGCGCTCTAAATTATGGAAAATATCATGAAAGTTTCTAGAGTTTACGAACACACTCCCGTCCTGCTGAATTTTATATGATCAAAAATTACTTCTTTTTGATATTTTTTAATAAGTTTTCTTCAGTGCAACAATTAGGATACTTTTATTGTTAAGTGATTTTATTCTACGTTAACTATTCAGACGTCGCTGTCAGCTAATAAACTATGAAATTAACGCATAAACGAACAGAATATTCATAAGATTTTCGTGTTATGTGCTAAAATAGAATAGGCCAATATATTTTAAAATTTTAAACAGGTATTGTTGCGAAGATGATACAGTATATTATTGGTAGGAGATCAACGAATGTGGTGCTTGGTTAGCCAACGGGGTGTTTTGAGCATTGCTTCATTCTGTTCGAGTTATTTCTGGTTTGTCACTATTCTCAAGTCCAGTTTTTCAAAGAAAATAGGAGACGAAATGGCAGAACAGATAAAGGCAACGAAGACATCTTACAGAACGATGGGATTAGTACACTCCCACAAAAACTGACAAAGTGAAGATGGAATTTGCCACCAGTAAATGTCTCAGTTACACAAATCTAGAGAGTTGAGTTTTAATTCCCAGGTAACACAATATCAAAGTCCGTTTTCAGCGCTCAATTCAACACTGTGGATATGAATGCCTAGAGAAACACCTCGGAGAATAGGTGGTTAACTCAAACTGCAGTCCGGGGAAACTGTGCGACCTAACCTGGCTCTCTTAAGTAACGTCGGTAAGTTAACAAGGTATCGGTAGTAGACTATTGCGTTCTACAAGAGCGGTTACCAGAATAGGGTACACTATCGCTGCCATACGGATAGAAATTCATATAGTATTCCGATTCTGTTTCGCTACAAGGTTTAGACCCATCTAATGCAGGTGACAATGGTTACTTCTGTTGTCGTTCGTGATGAGGTTACGTCAGTCAGTTTAAAAAATGTTTCCGATTGAAAACTCGTCAAATGTTGATGTGTGACCAGTTGTTCGATTTGTGAATGCAAATAAAAGAACCCAGAAGAAATCCACAGAATAATTGTTGAAGTGTATGATAAGAGTGTAATTTCACGTAAACTAATGTTAGTGTGCTGTAACTCGTTAAAAAAAGGGGGGTATCACTGTTTGGCGAAGAACGAGCAGGGAAACCTCAATCTTCATTCACTGGTGAAAATGAACATCTTGTAAAAGAACCTTTGTTAACCGATCGACACATCAAACTAAAGTATATTGTACTCACACTTAACCTAACAAAAAATTATGTTTATCGGATTATCCAGGACGCTCTAGGCTACTGGCAATTTTATACAAAGGGGTGCCCAAAGAAGTGACTGAACACACAAAGAACAACGACTGGGTGTGTCCTTGAACACCCTGCTACGGTATCGGGAAGAACCGGACTCCCTCCTCAGTAGTGTTACTGGGGATGAAAAGTGGCTCTACTACAATACTCCAGAAAGAGGAGTGGACTCAACGATATGGAAACATCCAGGGCCTCCAGTTGCCAAAAAAATTCAAGGCTGACTAACAAATTAGGACGTAAATTTTTATAAAGAAGGTATATTAAAATTAGTGTTACGTCGGGACAAATGTTTAAGCCGGTTAGCGGATTAAAATAAAGAATTGTTAACAAATTACCTTCATTTTGGTATGCAATTTAATGTAGTGGTGATAACATTTCTATTTGTTTGTTTCAGGTGTAGCTTACTTTTGGAACTACTCTCGTATATTTTAAAGAAAGTGGTGGACCCGAGGTGGAATAAGGACTCCTGGCTTATTATACACCACGTTAAGGAAACAACAATGTTCAACGTATTGGCTTGCAATTGAAATATCGACAAGTTTCCTTAAGTCAGAAGTCCGAGGAAAACCGACCCAGACTCTTTGTCGCAAACTAAAAGTTTCCGTACAGATGTCACTTTTTTGAATGAATGTGATTTTTTAATATGAATTTTATAATGAAACCGGCGCAACTTACCAGACTTGTATAAAGTTGACAAAGTAATGTAGAATTTGTACAAGTTTCGCAGCGCTGCTGGCTGGTTGGCTGGCCCTCTTTGTGATATTATTTTCTAACATATTTCAATAAGTTATGAAAAGTTTCTTCAAGTGTGTAGGCAAGCGGTTCTTTCCGATAGACAACTTTCGGCATATAAATGAGTTTTTCATTTGTTTGTACAGTACGTTTGGTCTACACGTTGCTGGCTTCTTTTTGTTTCCTTTTGCCAGTCGAAATTGAGACAATATATGCGTCCATTTATAAAGTATGTTTTCTAGAGAACAAACATGTACACGCATGTGTGTAAGTTTACATACATACATACATACATACATACATACATACATACATACATACATACATACATACATACATACATACATACATATGTACAAATAAAAGAAACGCAGTCACAAATAATTATGAAGTAATCTAAAACTTCGAAATGAGATCCACGCAAGTGCGAGGTGCACTGTAAATGCATGTTCGAGTCTTAGGTTACACCACCAGAATTCTCCTCTCATTTCATTTTGACTAATATCTGCATTATTTGTAAGAAAACTGTAGAAATGGAAAAGTAACTGTATGGAGGAATTCAGAAGTAGGATATCTACGGGTGAGACAGCTTTTGGGAAGATGAAAGCATTACTGACAGAAGAAAGATTACGATTGAAGTGAAAAAGAGACTTTGCTAAGTTTTTATTTCTAGTGTGGTTTTATATGGCATTGAAACATGGAAAATCAGAAAGAAAGAAGGACGGTGTCTAGTGAGTTTCGAAATAAGGTTATGGCGAGGAACGATTAAAATGGACTGATAGATTAATAAACATTGAAGTGTTGACATAGTAAGAGAGGAAAGAAAACTGTTGAAATAATAATAAAAAGAAGAACAGTTTGATGGGGCAGAAACTGTCTGCAGCAAAGAACAATAGATGGAAAGGTGAAAGGAAAAAGAGGACAGGGAAGAAGAAAGGTTGAAACGCTTGATGACATCAGAAACGAATGAAGCTAGTCAGATGAAGACAAATGAATAGAACCGAGAAAAATGGAGAGTATCTAGTAGGCAGTTGTGTTAAAGAAGAAGAATATCTTTCTTAGCCGGAGTTTAGTAAATTGATAAAACAGTGTTTCAAATATGGGAGAGCAAGAATGGTACAGCTGTTTGAACACACACGCACAAAAATTAAAATCGAGAGCAATGCGGTGATCTGACGGTCCAAGTCCCTGATGTCATGGCTGATTCCATTCTTACCTATTCCAGGCTTCAGCCTTCAACTATTCACACGTCACCCCTTATTTATTGTATCCAGGAGAGGATACAATTTCCTCCCTCTCTATTTCTATCCTTTCACTGTACCTCAAAAGCTATAGCTAGTGATCATCTACGTCTATGTCCAAAGTAGTTATGCTACTGTCATGCAGTCGTACCGTCCATTAAATTCTACTTTTCCTCGTTATAAACAGAGAAATGTTCGACAATCATAGATTATTTTAAGCACTTTTCGCTGATTACCATGTCAATTCACTTCTCTTTCCATTCGTCTTTATATCCACATTCATTTCTATCGTCTTACTCCTGCTTCCTATTCTTTCCCCCCTATGCCACCCGATCTATAAGACAATACTAGAAGACTGCATTTCAAACAGTATACACGTCTCTTCCATCATGCATCCATTGCCAGTCTTCTACAGCTACTGCCGTCCTGCACTCCAGAGGTTTTGCTTTACCAATCACCACGTTGCAAACCTCATTTCTCCATATCGTCGAATACGTCTTCTTTCCACAATGTCCCGAGCCTACTCAGTTTCCCTTGTTTAGGTGGAACCCGGCCTAGCTACGTTTTGGGCCATCTATCACCAGGCATTCCTGTGACCGTACTATACGAAATACTTGTCTTGTCAGCATGAAGTTGCTTCCTTATGCCATCTCTTCTAATGCACTGGAGCCTGGCCACCCAACAAAAAATCCTTCAGGAGTCCAGTTCTACTGCTTGGAACTTTCGGCTGTTTTTTGGATTATCTCTTAAGTTTCAGAACCACAGGTAACCGTGTTTTCTAAAATGGCAGAGTACATCATTTTCTTGGTATTTGTAGGTCATTTTCCCACTCCATAACACCAAATTCACCTGACCTGTCACTATTTTGCCTTGCTCACCAGTTTCTTCCTGAGGTCAAATTCAGTCCGACACACAAAATTTATTTCCTTTCCGTCTCCTTTGCTACGGTTATTCTGCTTCTTACCTTTTATTTAGTCGACGATTCGGTAGTCAACACACCGCCTAAATGTATGTATACCCTCCTGGTTTCTGTTTCCTCCTATTGTATATTTCTGCTCTCTCACCTCCCTCATACGCGTATTTTATGTTACTCACATATTATGTCATATTTAAATTATTTACTTAAATACATACTATTTCAACATATTGTCACCGGACAAAAGGCTTGCCGCATGACAACTGGCGCCAATCGTACACTCTAGTTATTTTGGTGGCCCTAAAAAGGAACTGGTGGCGAGAAATCTGAAGTTGGTCGTGCCGCGCTGAGATGTTCGGCGGCTGCGCCTGCTGTTTTTGGCGTACTACAGTCCTCCTCTTCTTTTGACACCGGTTGTAGAGTCGGCTGCCGGCCCAGTGAAATCCATCGCTGGCGCGGAACGGGAGTGCGAAGACGCAAGAACGGCGGCGGTTCTATTCTTCGGCTGTTCCTTCCGGCTGACTCCGCCTCGATGTCGTCCGAGAGAGGAGAAAAGATGAAGTGCGTCCGATGGCGTGGCGATGAACTGCTCAAAAATTTTTTTTTTTTTTTCGCTCTGGGCTTTGCGGTTGTGCGTCGCAGAGACGAACCGCACGGTAACTGAGTTCCGAGCTACCTTCTGGAGCTCCTGCCTCGTGGCCCTGCCCAAGTAGGGCGCTTGCTCTATAGCAGGCCGATTCTCAGCTGTTGTGCTAGCCTACGCTAGCGCAGTATACACCGAGGGCGTTTCCACGAATCACCTGGGCGTATACGGTACCTTCCCAGCCCAGTCACTAGAGGATTGCCTGGGAACCTCGCCACAAGTGCATAAAATCGATGAGAAGCGACGGGGGACTTTGGCCGCTAGCCGAAGCCCCCTGTCGAGGACGCTCTGCAACTTCTTTTTATGCATTGCGGCGAGGTAACCCCAGACCGGGCAGGCGTAGGTAATGACCGGCAGCAGATACGCGCCGACGATCATCCTACCCAATTTCCTGGTCATGGCTGAGCTGATCAGGAGTGGAAACAGTGCGCACAGGCGAGTGGATGCTCGCTTAAGAACTGTCTGTGCGTGGGTACGCCAGGTGAGCCGACGGTCAAGGTGTAAGCCGAGGTACTTGACCTCGTTGGACCAGCGCAAGTACGTTCTGCCGATACGTAGTTGCCTAACGGGGTTCTTCCGTCGCTTAGAGAATTCGACGGCTACACTCTTGGTAGCGTTGAGTTGCACTCTCCAATTCTCAGTCCAGTCCACGAGCGTGTCGAGCTGGCGCTGCAGTCATAGGACGGCCCTTTCCTCATGACGATCGGCCGTAAATACGGCCGTGTCGTCAGCGAAGAGGGCCACCTGGACTCCAGGCTGTCTCGGCACGTCGTTGACGTAGATCGAGAACAGAAGGGGGCCTAGAACACTACCTTGAGGGACGCCGGCGGTGATTCGTCTCTCGGAAGAGACAGAATCGCCAACTCTCACGCAGAAGGTCCTCTCCGTCAGAAAGCTAGCAACCAGATGGAGGTAGCAGTCCGGGAGCTGGACTTCCCTAAGTTTGAATAACAGGCCATCATGCCATACGCTGTCGAAGGCTTTCTCAACATCTAAGAAACAGCCAACGGTCCGTTCTCTCCGACACCCGGCTTCCGTGATGCTTTCCACCAGTCTCATCAGTTGATGAGTGGTCGAATGCCCCACACGAAAGCCGAACTGTTCGGGGACCAGCACGTCAAAGTTGGTTAGATGTTCTCGTACACGACGCTGTACGAGGCGCTCAAAAACCTTGGACGTAGCGGAGAGTAGGCTGATAGGCCGGAGGTTTTCCGAGCGGGTGGTATCCTTTCCCTGCTTCGGGATCACGATAACCGTCGCCTTTCTCCATTTCTTGGGAAAGTAGGCCAGTCTAAGACACGCGCTGAACAAATCAGTCAAGGATTGAACTCCAGGCTCGGGAAGAAGTCGTAGAGCGGTGTTGGTAACACCGTCCGGGCCTGGAGCCTTTCTTGGCTGAAGTTCAGCAAGCCGATCTGAGACCTCTTCCAAAGGGATGGGGTCAGGCTCCGCCGTGATCGGAAGAGACAGAAAGTCTTCCACAGCCATCTCGACTTGTTCGTCGAAGTCCCAGTCCATGGGCGGGTTGGGAGCAAACTGACGCTCGAAACACAAGCCCAAGTACTCGGCCTTCTCCTCCGGGCGACCCAGGAGTCGACCGAACGGTCCAACAATGGCGGGAAGTGGAGGTCGGCGCCTCCGTCCCGTCAATGCGGTAGGTATTCTGTACGGGTGAGATTGCGGGTCCGCATCCCCCGTTCGGGCCACGTCGAGTTCCCAACAGCTACGTCGGAACGCCTTCATACTGCCGCGCAGTCGTCCGGTGAGCCGATTGTATGCTGCCTTATCGGCCGGATCACGGGTCCTCTGCCAACGTTTCCGGATGTAATTCCTCTTGCGAGCGAGAAGAGAGACTTCCTCAGGGATGCGTTGGTAGTCAGGCGTGAAGCCAGCTCGCGTACGTGAAGACACGCCTATAGCCGAGATGATTGCCTCTTCGATTCCCGCAACTGCTTCGTCTAGGAGGCGAACGGAATCGAGTGGGGCCGCTGGCGGCAATCTACGGCACAAGGCCGGGCCGTAGCGATCCCAATCGATAACCTTCTTCTTGTCAGAACGTGCATAGGCGTGCTGGGTAGCGACGTGGACCAAGATAGGGTTGTGGTCGGATGTCAGCTCCGTAAGTGAGAATACCTCGACCGGACAGACAACTCCTTGGGTCACCGCGATATCCAGAACATCGGGAGCCGCGTTAGGCATTGACGGAAAGAACGTGGGTTGCGCTGGACCAAACACCATCGCCCGGCGCGATTCAACAAAACTGAGCAAGCGCCTCCCGTTCGGAGTAGTCAGGCGACTATTCCAAACGCGATGCTTGCAATTCAGATCGCCGGCCAAAATTACCCTTCGATGGGAATCGAAGATGACGTCCAGGTCGCCGACAAGGAGTTCAGCTTGTGGGGGCTTGTAAGCTGAAACCACGAGGACGCCGCCAAGAGCTCCGTGGACCTCAATGGCGGTGGCCTCTAGGTTGGTAAGCTGCGGCAAAGCGACACGATGATGACCTATGGAGGTCCTCACCGCGATCGCCGTGCCGCCTCCTCGTCGGCCAACTCGGTCATCCCGATAGACCACGTAATTTGGTAATCGAAACCGGTTCGCCGGGGTCAGGTGGGTTTCCCCGAGGAGAAGTACGTCGGGTTTGAACCGAGCCAGGAATTCAAGAAGGTCGGAATGCTTGGAACCGATGTTGTTAGCATTCCAGGCTACGAGCGAGAGATCTCGTCTAAGGGCTCGGTTCATAGAAGACCTATGACTTCGCAGGCTTCCACCAAGAGCATGATTCTCTCAGTTGGGTCAGCAGTTTCCAGGCGGTCTCGGATGGACCTGAAGGTAGATGCGACTTTCTTGAGGTCGTAGCCAGACAGAAAGTCGCGGACGAACTGTGCGTCATCGGAAATGACGGACTGGGCTGTTTGCCTGGAAACTGAGGCCGCGTAAGAGCGACCAGGTTTAACGGCAGATCGGGTCGTGGTGGAAGCCACAGGACCAGGGCCAGACGGTTTTGAATCAGCGGCAGGAAAAGTACGCTGTTGCGCTTCGTCGGACTTATACCGGGAAGCATGTCTTTTCTTGGGCTGTGGGCCGGCAGGAGCTCGGGGCCGAGCATCCGGTGTGGTTATCCCTTTGTTCCTGGGTTTTGTGATGCCTGCTCGCGGAAATCGCGGAGGTGGCAAGGGTGGCGAGGCTGCCTCTGGTTCAGAGGCGGGAGTAGGAGGTTCCGCGGAGGTGGAGGGTTGAATCTCCGGCTCCAATACCGAGATGACGGCTACTGGGCGTGTCTCTGCTTCGGATGGAGACGCGGTACGTTTGCTTGCCTTTGCAGGGACTGGAGGTGGAGCCGGAGAGGGCGCGCGCCGTGCCGGTTGTGCCTGAGGTTGAGGCCTTGCCTGAGTTCTAGGCTGTCTCTGGGGTTGGGGCTGCATAGCTGGCTGCCTTGGCTTCGGGAGGGGCCCCTGCGGCTTTTGCTTCCGCAGGAGCTCCGCCCTGTAGACCGGGCAGTTTACGTTACTTGCTGCATGGCCTTGGCTACAATTGATGCAGCGGAATTTGGACTTGTCTGCCACAGTGCAGGCCTGAGTTAAATGTCCCAACGAACAACGTAGACAGGCCGGGGCATTGCGGCAGACGTCGGTATGGTGGCCGAACCTCTGGCATCGGTGTCACTGCGCGAGCTTGCCCTGGGGACGACTGGTTTCCACCCTGACGCGGAAGCCAAACAGCCGCGTCAGTTGGAATATTTTGTCAGCTGCCTCGCCCTTCTCGAGCTGGAGACGGACGAGCGGGAGAGGTATTCGGGTTTCTGAGTGCGTAAACAGGAGTGCTCAAAATTTTTCTGCCGGCCCGGGTTTTATGCACTAACCGGGGTCGCTGGTTGCCTCGCTCCGAGCACGTTGTTTGATTGGCTCGCTGTGTCCACCGCTGGTACCGGAGAGCAGATGTTCGCATACCGCTGCCGTCACAATATTTACATGATGTATAGTACAATACAGTGTATGATATATACAAAGGATTCCTATTACATATATATATATATATATATATATATATATATTGTAACGTAGCGGTTGTTGTAGAGGTTTTAGCGAAAACTTTGTATGTTGCTTATTGGGTGTTCGTCTTATTTAATTAAGCTCCCAATGTTGTGTACGCCAATCTGTAATGTAGCAGTTTTCTTAGAGGTGTTAGCGTACTACCGTTACAGGTATATTGTTAATTCAGCCCCACTATTGTAAGCGCCAATCTGTAACGTACTGCCTAGAGATATTAAAGTTTCCGCCTCTCCGCAGTCGCCACTTATGAATTATAATAACTGAAGTTTAAAAAATAAAGTATTTTGTAATGTTACTAAATCTAAGCAGAAATCGAGAGTGTGTGATTTGGGGTCAAGTAGGGAAGTTGTTCAGCCTTATGAGGAAGAGAGAGTAAGTACCGATTATTTACACTCGGTTTAGGCGATTTTGGAAATTTTTCTAATTGTTCGCTGTGATTTAAATCAGCTGATGGTGAGACGAGTTTCCACACATAGTTCAACCAGCCTACCCTATGGCGAAATATGACCCAATGTATCAATCTCTTCTATTTTGTGCTGAAATCAATTACAACTACCCACTACAAAAAATATAACACATTTTTATTATTCAATATCATTTTTCAATAATATTTATTAATTATATTATTGTTTTTTGTTTTCCTGCCACCAAAATACAAGTATCACAATCGATCTTTACTTCATTAAAACATAATATCGACTTCCTCGAATAAACATGGAATTGTCAAAAGAAAAAAACATATATGGTTTTGTTTACCAAATTTTATACTATTTTTTAAAACATCAATCAATATATAATTCTTTTTATTTCCCCAGGGTTAAGGGTAAGTTCTTTTTGTTATGAGATGGTCAGAAATGGATAATTACTAAGCTTTACAAATACTGAAAAATATTAAATAAATTTGTTTATTTTTTCGTTTAGTATGTAGTTCCGGAAATTTCCGGAAGAGAGCAGCGGGCGTTTGTTTACTTTAGAACATGTGATAAATTTTGACTAGTTTTTGTGTTCCATATAACCATTCGGAATGCGTTTTCTTCGTCAACTATTAAACTAAATGTTTATATTACCTCTCTTCTTATAGTTCTTACTGGAAGGAAGCCTTTTCTCTAGTGAGGTCCGTCTTAAGTTGTAATTTCATTACAGTCTGGCCCATATTCTATCGTCAACTTGAAACATCACGAAACTAGGCCGAATCATCAGAATGGTTTTCTTTCACAGTTTATTATGGAGTATAATCCTTTAATTTTGATAAATAAGGTATGATTATATAGAGTTCATATTGCTTTTTAATTTGGTACTAATTTTGCACTTCTCCCAAGTTTCAAAAAAGATATTTAATAGAATTGTGGTAGCATCATTTTGTCAACCCGCCAGGTTTTTTCCAAATTCGATCATTAACAATACTTGTTATTTTAGTCACTCTTAGTAACCCAAAATATTTTTATTATACAGGCAGTTTGTAATTATTATAAATTTATATTTTATTTACCGAAAAATAATTCTTTTTAATTCCGGTTTCTTTACCAATTTGTTGTACATAAGAGGTTTCTGTTCATTTTCTTATGACCTGGTATATAAGTATTTAATATTTTTTATTATCTCTAAATGAATTTATATAGTATTTATTAGTCTCTCATAGTATTCCTACACTGCACTACTTCCTGTTGCCATTTCCCTCATATAGAATTATTTTAATTTTTTATTATCCTTTGATATTTAAACTTTTTATGTTTTTTTTTTAAAACGAACCCTGGGTTATATTATATTATAACACAAATATTTGAAAAAATATAACATGAACCTAGGTATTACAATTGGTTGTCTACACAATATCAATATTACAATAAATTAATAAAAATACAGAATCAGTTAGTAGCATTATAGTCTACTATCATAGTTTTATAATTCCCAAACCTACAGCACAATTCTGTAATAAGTTACCTTCACTTTCACTTTTTACCTCAATGGGTACACTATAACTCACTTGTCACTGTATATCACTCGAATTGTTTATAATGTTTAGTGATATACTTTAATTTAGAGCTAGTTATAGGTTACCCATTTCCGACCTTTATGTTCTTACATGATTTAATTTATTGGGACCGGGTTATGTAACGTTACAATATATATATTATAACAGTACAAATTACCAATTTAAATATATTTTAAATTGTGTAGCCTCACGCTTTTGGGAGACAATTTATATAACACAACAAATTATAACTTTAAGTACACTAATGTGTAGAGTGCCAAATTCATACAACATTACTGGTATAAAGTGTACCAATTAATGGAGTTTGGGTGTAATGGTAATAAGAGTAATTGATTGAATTGTAACGAGTTTTCATAATTTTATTCATAAACCACAAGCGTGTTTAAAAATCTCATTTACTTCGCTATAAATATTCATTATTGTTTACTAAAACGTTTAACTGTTTCAGTACATTTATCATAAAATAAATCTTATATTCTACAGTAACAAAGTTTATTCTAAATATTTATTGGTTAATCTTAAAATTCGACTGCTCAGTCTGACTGTGTGCTTTACTGAAGTTTTGTTTTATTTTCTTGATATATCTTTCAACTACGTTAAATTATGTATTGCATACATATTAATCATTGATTGCTTTACAAACTTTAAATAAAATTTAAATTGACTAACTTAATCGTTAACCATCAATGAACATATTTTATTGAATTTAAATTAGATTCTATGAACCTTTATATCTACATTTTACATAACTCTTATTTATTTTAAATTTCAAAGTGTCTTTTCATTGTCTTTAGTCTCTCATTTAAAAGTTATAAATTGATTATCTGCAGATCGTACCCATGTCCTCCGTTGATCCGAAGGTCCTCTTCTGATGGAGTTCCCTGCACGTTCCCTCGGTTCCACTTGTCGTCCTCCAGTTACTCATCCCTCATGGTCCCATCGTGTTGCTGTAGTGTAGAGTGATATGTTGCTCTGCACCAGCTGCTGTTGTTCTAGCAGACGCCTCTACTGTTCAGCATAGCGTTCCTCTGCATGATGTAACCTCGTAGCTTGTCTTGAGCGACGGACGTTTGTGTGTAGACATCGTCAAGTATGTTCTATAATCGTATTCGTAACCACACTAAGAGTTACTGTTTGATACTTAAAATGAACATAGCGTCCATCCGCCTTTACTGTTCAATTAACAAAATTTAAAACTTGCGTCGATACTGGACATAGCGTCCCGCCGATACTGAAGACTTGTTGAGAAGAGAACTGGCTTATTCCGTGCCCTTATTTATATTCGAGCATCGTACCGCACCTGTTGGGACAGAATTCTGCCTGTCGGAAATTGCTTGGAGGCGTCAGTTCCACCACTATCGTCCAATTTTATGTTTTCGCACTTTTTTGCCAGTGGCAAAGTCTACTGTGCACTAACTACAGGGTGCTCTAACGATGGATGATTTAATTACACATGTTCAATGTAATTACCATCGTAATCGCAAAATTCGTGTAATTACTACGCACTTAAAATCGCACTGAATTCGCACTGCGCGTCCTTTTCACGCCGTTTTCTCACTACACATGTTTATTAATTTTATACATATTTAGGAGTCTTTGAATTTTTTCTACCATTTATGGTTTACTTATAATTAAATAAAAACTATAAATTGATAATTATTTAGGGTGAGATTGCAAACTTTCATGCTCGAACCGGCCTCACTCACACACATTATTTACTAATGTACACACTCTCAGCGACAATCGCGTGATCGTGCAGGTCGGTTCCTGTATGTCTACATGCCGTATTTTTAACATAAACTCAGCTTTCAATCTCATACCTGCTTATTTATTACATATTTATAAATTTAATTTAAATATTCATTTTATCTAATAAATGCACAGTACAGCGTATGATTGTATTGTCGCAATATACATATACGCATATAATAATATGCATAGTTTAATTTTTACAGTGAATTTACCTCAAGATATTTCTTTCCTTATTAGGAACATGTTTCGGGTACCATTGTGTACCCATCCGATACATCAAGAAACGGGCTGTAGCAAAAAGTGTATGAATTAATAATGCCATACAAGGTAAATAAGACTACAGTGAAAAAGTAAACAAAACAATAGTGAATACATCAAGAAACGGACTGTAGCAAAAAGTGTTTGAATGTATATGTATATGTGCGTGTGTGTGTGTGTGTGTGTGGGGGGGGGGCGGGGAGTGTTGACAAACATTTTTCCTTCATCTATAATGGTGCAGTAATACAACTTTGACGCATTTTCGCTAAAACATACACTACCTCACGATACAGACCGCTTTCGACTTTTTCGCACTGTTAAGTAACAAACAAAACTGACTGACATGTTGAACAATAGTAGTTTAGTGTTAGGTGAATCCTATACTCAACGCTCGCATTATACTTTTTATCCGACGAACAGATAAAACAGGTCACACGTCGTGATTATCGTTACATATAACAAGCCACACATCGTTCTTATGAAGCGCATCAAAGGTCAATAACGTTAACTGCGAAGATCAGATAACAGTTGCAGCACGGTGAGTACTGACATAAATGCATAAATCGCAGGGAAGCGTACAAGAAGGTCATATGTTGCAGAAATGTTATTTATTTATTTGAATCTGACATATGCATTGCCAATGTATGAGTACCGAGAGAGTACAAGATAAATCAATAGAATTCAGAACACGTCCACATAATATGATAATAAATTCAGTTTTGTGCATGTGTATTGGTAGACAAAATGGCTGCCGCAGAATGAATAAGTCGGTGTACAGCGTAGCCCCCTCTTGGTTGTGTTTGTGTGATCTGGGCTTCAGGCCAAGAAACACTTGGCGTGAATAACCATCTCTTCTTCACCAGCCTTTTCTCTTTATAGTTTGTTTCTCCATCTAATTCGTTTCCTCCCACGACATTAGCTCAACTCCGAGCACAATGTAGAACGGAGTTCATGAGACTGAGTATACACACCGAAGCGCAGGGCGACGAGCCGTTATAAATTGTCGCTAACACATTCGTCTGTCCTTATAACGATACAGCTCAATGATACAGTCAGATATTATAGGCTGGAAATTACAAGCTGTACAGGTGTTACACAAGTTGAATTACTTCAGGGCCCAGATAATTCAATTCAGGACATAAAAATAACAAATAGTGAGAAATAACTTTTTATATAAGCCTAATTATTGTATAATTAAGAGAAAACTTTTCCATTTAGTTAACAAGACCGTACACTTATACAGTCAGAGTTATGTTGTACAGATCATGTGTGCTGTCTGAGAAGCTGGAGACTATAAGTTTAAACTCTTTTAATATTCGTCACTGCGGTCCTTTAGCAAATCCCCTACTGCACTATACTCAATATTGGATGAACTGGTTAGAAACATCGTTCATTGATAGTTAGGTACACATTTAGATGTCTTTTTGTTTAACACATTCATAATTATTTAAATGACTCAAAGTGCTACAAAATTAAAGAGTCAAATTAAATACATTAAAAATTTTTCAAGAGGCCTAAACTTGCTCGTTTTAAATAAAAAATTAATGTTGATAAGTCAGAAAACATCACGTTATAAGATGCACGTATACTGATCGCCTTAATATATGTCATATTTTGTATAGACAGTAAGTTGCGAAAATACTCATATTTGTTACAAATTAAAAATGAATTATTACTGATATCTCTAGCAAAACGATCGCGAATTCTAGTGAAACTAATTTGAGAATTACAAAATTTCAAATCTTGGTTCGGAAGCATTTAATTTTTGTGAGCGTGTATGTGTGTGTGTGTCCGCGCGCGAGTGTTCCATATATTTTCTGCGTAATAAACAATTGGAATTAATAAACTATTCAACTTTCGAAATATATTTCGTTTATTGTACAAATTCAATATTATAGACACAGTCTTTCTTCTAATACTCTGAATTTCCTACTAAGTGCGTCTTCTAGTTCCAAGTGAAGCGCTGACCTCCATCTAAGTGCATTGATTAAAGGGTTATGGGACGTTATAGTTATCAACATAACCTTTCGACGCTGACCACTGTGACGGATGCGAGGATGCGTCCTGTGTGCGAACGTGTCTACATGTTACACACGGCTCTACTGCGACATCTACGGTTTACATAACTAGTGCGTTGACTAGTACAAAATACACATGTGAGAAACGCTAGAGTAGAATGTAGGGCATTACGTCCAGATTTCAGTGAACCAGAATCAACATTTAAGGTTCTGAAACTGACAATGAGGGGAAAGAGTGTGAGAACAATGGAGGTGTGGATACATCGTAAATAGTGTTGGAGGATAAAGTGAGGAATGAGGAAGTGTTGGTAAATATTGTTAAGGGAAGACAAATGCTTAACAGTTTAAGAAAAAGGAAGACGAATTGGCTGGTGAACTCCATTAAGCGAGACTGTCTGCTTTAGACAACACTATGAGTTGTTTGTAGGATGGATGAAGGGCAATTGCAATCTGAGAGATTTAATCGAGGTCTGAGGACAGAATGAAGATACTAAGACGCTGGAGCAGAACCAGAAGACACGGAGTACTGCATGTGAGGATATCCCAGCGAAAGTTATAACAATTTATGAATTAACATAATAGCAACCATCGCAGACATGCAGGTCGGCATGGGTAAAACGAACTATAAGTAGGCTAATGATAACGAAATTCATGCTGCAGAACACAACGTATAGGCCTAAACGAGAACAGTGAAATCGTATTGTAGAGGAGGATAATGACTGCGATCAGATGAAGCAATCAAGTCGGGTTAAATTACACTGTGGGTAAAATAGAAAGTGCAACACATTAAAATAAAACCAACAAACTTTAAAAAAAAAAAAAAACACTTCGTACGAGAAGTGTGTGTGTTATGTAAGTCTTTGCAAATCTGAAGGGGCAAATTACATTCAAAATATAATTTGTAAACATTTGCTTCCCTGCAACATATTAGCCTTAACTTGTACACGTACAAACAGGACCCACACACATCATTTGTGAACGCTTCACGTTCGCACACCATAAAATAATAAAATAACAGTAATCAGAGATACGCGTAAACGTATCAACGGTAATCTGTAATACGTAAATTGTAAATATGTCAAGTAATGTACATTAGTAACTCAATTTAGTACCGACTACTGCTTTGGAACCGAAATAATTCGTTGACGATTTATATTGTTGTTTTCTGAGACCGTTAAATCTGTCTGTCTTATGAAAGAAAAATAATTAAAGCCAGTAAAAATGAACGAACAAAATTTGGTAGCTGGGTGGGTACCCTTACATAAGTTAACCTAATGGAGTCTATTTCTACTTAAGAATAAAATTTTGCAAACGCATACGGAAAGCGTAGAATTGATTTTACTATTATTATTGTCTCTTTGTATGCTACGTGGAAACGATAGTTCTTTACCAAGGAAGAATAGTTATATAATATCAAATGCACCATCATCGTACACGTGAGTAGTTTTGAAATTCACTACAAGCAGCCGTATCAAGACATAAAGGAGGACAACATTATAATATATGTCATTTTCGCTAAAAATACTTCCACTGGATACCAGCCAAGTATATATTTCAAACAAGTTCAGCTTATACCAAACAAATTACCGTTGCACGTCTTTAAATAGAAGCATATAAATTCTAGAATTGATGTTGTTTCTTCGTGTACGTAAAAGAAAATAATTAAGTTTGAACCGCGTAGTCCCTTTTGTATCGCGCGTACTGCCGTGTTCTATATTTAATCCGTGTGCACCCCACACAACACGCATGCGAAGTGTACAGTATAATTAATTCACAAAGTCAGCTCTCGCACAAGTCATAAAGGTAAAAAGGAAGAAAAAAGAAAATGAATAAAAACCGCAGCAACAACGAGCATTTCTCGGTTCTACCTACGT
The DNA here is from genome assembly GCA_034769895.1 of Magicicada septendecula. Taxonomy (NCBI): domain Eukaryota; kingdom Metazoa; phylum Arthropoda; class Insecta; order Hemiptera; family Cicadidae; genus Magicicada; species Magicicada septendecula. The sequence continues at coordinate 219,065,920 of CM068369.1, read as the reverse complement.
ACAAACGACAATCTGTTTCATAACTTCAGTCGCCGATAGTGTTATGCCTTTGACTTATCCCGTATTAATTATCTCAGTCCGGACTGATCACATGCAGCTGAATTTAGATGTAAAGTGTTTTAGTTACATCTTCATCTATGTTCTCGCTTTGTGTGCACGGCGTTTTATAAAGGGTAATAATTCGCAAACGAACTCTTAAGAAAATATTCATTATTGACTTCTATTTTCTGTGCATATAGATCTTCGCATTTTTTGTATCCGACATGTCTGGCAAAATATACGACAAAACATCGATTTTTGGGTAGATTACAGGTTAAATGAAACAATCTTGTTCTTGGTAGTATCGATTTTGTTTGATACACGTGTAATTATCCATGAAACTGTTCATAACTAAACTTATTAATTTTAAACACTTCATACTTTTAATTAAGTAAAGAATAAAATTATGACAACGCTGTAGTAGGTTTTCCGGCAGACTAAAAACAATTGAACGGACCTGGAAAGAAAATAAGTTTGATACACTTTAATTTTATCGATTAAAGAAAATAGAAATAGTAAACAACTTTTACTTGTGAAATTATACTAAACACAGTAAAAATATCTTTTTTGACTATGAAAAGATTTGGGGTGTTCGTTGTATCGATATAGGTTGCAAAAATTATGTGAAACCGATCACCATACTTAAAATATATGTATGTGTGTATGTGTGTGTGTGTGTGTGCATAATTATATTTATGTGTATGTGTATATAATGTATATTACACAACATTATTCATATATATACAATCACTTTCTGCTACCTTCGTGATCTCTAAGGCTGAGGATGAGAACACAGGTGTTCTCGAAACATGTTCCTAATAAGGAAAGAAATATCTTGAGGTAAATTCATTATAAAAATTAAATATAATATATACATCAGGAAACGGACTGTAGCAAAAAGTGTTTGAATATATTGCGACAGTACAATCATATGCTGTACTGTGCAGGTAACAGATTATATAATTAAATTAATAAATATCTAATAAATAAGCAGGTCTGAGATTGAAAGCTGAGTTGATGTTAAAAATACTGCATGTAGATATGCAGGAACCGACTTGCACGATCACGCGATTATCGCTGAGAGTGTGTACAGTAGTAAATAGTGTGTGTGCGTGAGGCCGGTTCAAGCATGAAAGTTTGCAATCTCACCCTAAATAGGTGTTAAATTATATTTTTTATGTAATTATGAGGAAACCATAAATGGTAGAAAAAATTCAAAGACTTCTAAATACAGTATGTATAAAATTAACACACATGTCCAGTGAGAAAACGGCGTGAAAAGGACGTACAGTGCGAATTCAGTGCAATTTTAAGAGCGTAGTAATTACACGAATTATGCGATAACGATGGTAATTACATTGAACATGTGTAATTAAATTATCCATCGTTAGAGCACCTTGTAATCCACATTAGACATTGCAATTGGCAGAAATGTGCAAAAATATGAAATTGGATGATAGTGGGGGAAGTGACGCCTCCAAGCAATTTCTGGCAGGCTGAATTCTGTCCGAACAGGTGCAGTACGATGCTTGAATATAAATAAGGGTACGGAAGAAGCCAAATTACTCTCAATCAGTCTTCAGAAGCGGCGGGACGCTATGTTCAGTATCGACGCGATTTTTAAATTTTGTTAATTGAACTGTAAAGTCGGATGGACGATATGTTCATCTAAGTATCGAACAGTAACTCATGGTTTGGTTACGAATACGATTATAGAACATACTCTACGATGTCTACATCCACAAACGTCCGTCACTCAAGACAAGCAACGAGGTTACATCAGGCAGAGGAACGCTCTGCAGAACAATAGAGGCGTCTGCTAAAACAAAAGCAGCGGGTGTAGAGCAACATATCACTCTACACTATAGCAACCAAATGGGACCATGAGGGGCGAGTAACTGGAGGACGACGAGTGGAACCGGAGGAACGTGCAGGGAACTCCATCAGAAGAGGACCTACGAATCAACGGAGGACATGGGTACGATCTACAGAATCGAGGTGACAAATAATCAATTTATAATTTGTAAATGAGAGAATAAAGACATTGAAAAGACACTTTAAAATTTTAAAAATAAATAAGAGTTATGTAAAATGTAGATATTCAGAGAATCTAATTTAAATTTTATAAATATTTTCTTTGATGAGTAATAATCAATTTAGTCACTTTAAATTTTCTTGAAAGTTTGTAAAGTAATTAATGAGTAATATGTATGCAATGTATAAAGTAACGTAGTGAAAGTTATATAAAGTAAATAAAACAAAACTGCAGTAAAGCACACAAATCAGACTGAGCAGTCGGAATTTTAAGATTAACAAATAAATATTTAGAATATAACTTTGTTATTGTAGAATATACGATTTATTTAATGATAAATGTGTTGCCACATTTGAACGTTTTTAAGCGAATAATAATGAATATTTATGGCGAAGTAAATGAGATTTTTAAAAACGCTTGTGTTTTTTTGTATAAATTGATGAAAACTTGTTACAATATTCAATCAATGACTACTCTTATTACTATTACACCCAAACCCCAGTAATTGGTACGTATTAACAGTAACGTTGTATGAATTTTGTGGCTTCACAGAATTAAATGTATTTAAATTTATAATTTGTATTGTTACACATTTTGGCGCTACAAGAACGTGGGGCTACCTAAATTGCATTATACCCACGCATAAATTTAAATATGTAAAATGTAATGTTATTATATATATATATTTTTTTTTTGACGGTACGTTTCATCACCATAGACCTATAATCTGTATAATAGTAAAACACCAATCATGAGTACTAGTATAAACCATGGATGATAAGAAAAACTTAAAAAAAAATAAGTGTATAACAAACATAGTATGTCAATCCCAAATTAAAACAAAAGCAGTCGATGAAGAATTAAATATTGAAAATAGTGCAACACAGTAGTTATAATGAAAAATTAGAAGAGAAACACAAAGAAAACACGTATAAACAAGTCTAACAACAAAACCACTAATTAAAATAAAGACATGCTAAGCAACAAGACCGTGAAGACCACAGTAATTACCAAATTAACAAAAGAAACTAAAGTAAATACATGTTGATAACCAGGTAAAAAATAAATAAACAATACTTCATAAATTAATAATAATAATTAAAGAGAAAAGATCAGGCAGTAGGTAGAGTTATAGAAAGTGCAATGCAATGGTAAAATAAGAGTAAGAAATATATGCATTGGTCTAAGAAAAAAAAATTGTAAAAACTTATATTATAAGTGAGTGAAGTGTACAAAGAAGGGAATAGTGATGATCAAAGATCATGTTATAAACCAGTGGGGTAGGGAGAAAGTGAAGCAATGGTCTTATGTATAAACTAATACATATTAAGAGTCAGTAAATAAAAGTAGTATAGAGTTGACAGTAAGTTAGGGTAAAAGGTCTCATCTCAGAATGAGATATTAGTGAAGGCCTTGACAGTAGTTAATTGTATTAATTTTTTTAAGATTAAAGACTATGTTTGTTATTGTTATTAAATCATGTTATTAATTGTACTAAGCCTATAGGCAAAATAGGAAAATGGTGTTACCAAAATACAATACTTATAAAGGGTCCATAATTAGAACTGTTGTAAAGGTGAAAAAACATCTTTTATAAAGGCCCACTTATATCAAATTAGGTATCAAAATGCCTATCCTTTTATAAGGAACAACATCATATAACTCAAATTTAACATAATCAAAAAATAAAATAAAGAGTAATTTGAGGTGACAGGTTTAAAATTTACATATGTCAAAATTAAAACCACGTGTTTATGTTTTTAAACATAACAAAACTATTTAAAAACACAAATATAAAAATAGCATACAAAACTAATAAAAATAAATTACAAAATCTAAATAGCTCACACAACAAAGATAATACAACAACCAACGGTATATACAAAATTGAATGCCAAGATTGCAATAAATGTTATATAGGACAAACAAAAAACAGCTGAAAAAACGTTATTTTGAACACCTAAATGGATACAAAAAACCAAATATATATAAATCCAATTTAGCCACACATGCAATAAACACAGGACATGAATTCCCAGACATAACCAATGTAACACTAATAAAACATATACCACACAAAGGCACCATAATGAACATTTGGGAAAATTTACAGATTTACAAACATAAAACACAAAACAAATTAATACCAAAACAAATACAAATCAATACAAAACATGACACAATATTCAAAGCACTCAACATCGAAAATACACAAAATACAAAAACAGATACCACAACCACACACAATAATGCAACTTTAAAGGACCAAAGACCAACAAACTACCTCAATAACATCCAGAAGCCAACACACAAATACTTCACCAGAAACAAGATGGCGAAGGCTGAAGATGGGAGAACAAGATCTCCCGAAACATGTTCCTAAAGGAAAAAAGTATATCTTGAGGTAAATTTAGTCATAAATATTATAGTATTATATACATCAAGAAACGGACTGTAGCAGAAAGTGATTGAAATATATATATATATATATATATATATATATATAATGTTGTTGATCATTAGGCCTATAGGACTTATCGGCAAAGTAGCCCTTATGAAACTCTATAACCTAAGTGTCTATCAAGTTGTCAGTGTTTTTATTCACAAAGGCCGCTACTGAGATATCTACTTTGGTCAGATTCTTTCCATTATCCTCAATAACTGTCCAATAAATTCTTTTCTTATTCTCCCAATATTGTGACGTCTATCTGCATTATATCATGCATTTTACTGTTCATTCTGCTATATAAATTTAATATTCCTCTCTAAATTAAACATTTTTATATAATCAGTTTTCAAAACTTTTATCGCATTTTCCGGCTCTCCCCTACGTTAAGAAATTGCACGGTAGTCTTCTACTTCCGGACAGTCCAAATTCGTACATTTCGCAACATCAATAAATAAACTCTATTCATTAAATTTTTATATTTCGAACTTTCGTACATATTATAATGTATACGAATACTAAAAATGAAAAACGCTGAAGTGATCATTTTTTCTTTCATATAATAGTAATCTGCAGGAGGCTACTTCACACAGTTCATAAACTAAAGTAATGTATACAAAAATTTCCTTTTTATTGTATTATATATTTTAGTATTAATTTTTGTAGTAGTAGTAGTAGTAGTAGTAGTAGTAGTAGTAGTAGTAGTAGTCTATTCATTAAATTTTTGTATTTCGAACTTTTGTACGTATTATTATGTATACGAATACTAAAAATGAAAAGCGCTGAAGTGATTATTTTTTCTTTCATATAATAGTACTCTGCAGGAGGCTACTTCACACAGTTCATAAAATATACTAATGTATACAAAAATTTATTGTATTATATATTTTTGTATTCATTTTTGTAGTAGTAGTAGTAGTAGTAGTAGTAGTAGTAGTAGTAGTAGTAGTAGTAGTAGTAGTAGTACCAGTAGCAGTAGCAGTAGCAGTAGCAGCAGCAGTAGTAGTAGTAGTAGTAGTAGTAGTAGTAGTAGTAGTCGTAGTATATAGATCGGATTCTACTGATTAACATTAGGTCTATAGTTAGTAGAGTACATTGTGACCTTATATACTGGGTAAAGTTTTATTTTGCATATTTTGAGTCTTTTTCACGTATTGGGGGATGTTTTTGTACGCTGAGGACCTCCTGTGTTACACCATCGCACGTGGTTCATCTTTGTATCCTCCGTTATTTGCAATTTTGTGCAATTTCAAAATGAGGAGTGAAAGGTGTTACGTCCTTGATGTTATAAGATGTGAAGTAAATTGTTTTTTAGCTGCTTTCATCCCTAGCACCCAAAGTTTTTTTAATCATTTTCGTTCCTCCTGTTCTTCGTCAACAGGGAACTAAAAAGCAACCACGATTGCGTCTTCCTCACTTTTTTTATCAGTTTTTATCGACAACGCTGTACACTCTCTAGTTGCTGTTTACAGACCGACTTAACAGTCAACTGACAGTTCCGTCGCAGTTTTCGAACAAAATCGTTCTCGTTCCTGAAGTTTGCAATTCCGACAGTTCCGTTGCGATCTAGTGATCTACAAACTGGCTTCGCGTCCTTATTGACATTTCTGCGGCCCACGCTGGGTCGTCCGACACATGTTGTGAAGTGTCAAATTCTTACAAGCTGACAAGAATATGATTTTGAACCTAAAAACCAGTCAAAATAGTCTGTGAAAATATAATTGTAAAAATTGCGAAGTATAAAGAAACCCATACAGAATATACTGCAGGTTTTGCATTCGTTCGTAGGATAGCGCACGTTGTGTAAACTGAATATAACTTGATTTTTTGTTGGACATCGGGTTAAAGAAACTACACGTTGAATATATTCTAATGAAGTAAGTATGTGAACAGTGTAACGTACAGTCTAGATTGCAGCAGCCGTAGTGAAAGCTTTCTATAGTGCGACTGTTTATTGAGATAATGCAGCAAGCACACCCAACTACTCCGGGCGAGGTGCGGTGTGGTTACCAGCCCTGAGAATAGTGAAAACTTTCAAGACGTGTGTATACACAGTGTAAACTGACTTGTGAGACCCGACGGCGAACGTTACTCACTACTCAGACTCATCGAGATGTTAGTCTAATGTACGTGTGGTTTGTGTAATACTGTAATTTTACTTTGCTTAAGGAGGACAGCAAAGTACTATTAATGCTGTCAGGAAGATAGTCGGATTCTCTATCATTCGAACACACAATTAATAGATGATTATAGCTTGAATTAAACTTTCGGATTGTCGGAACCTTAAAATCTAAAGCAGACAGCCATTTAACACGGTCGTGTTACTAGCGAGATGTTTTGTTTAATCTGATATTTTCCGCTATATTAGAACTACTTTTATAAATAGAAGTTAAGGACTATTTAGGCATATATTTAATTAGACTTAAGAAATGTTAAAAACACTATTCGATTTTTATATTACCAGCAATCAAGAAGGCATAAATGCCATAATCAGTTTACAGAGATGATTCTGTTCTTTATGCCCCCAAAAGGGAAGCGTTGTAACCTCATTTGGAGACTAATTTTAGTTTTAATTTTAATAAATATTTAATTCAAATAATCTGTCAATTCCTTAATACCTGTAATTACATTAGATAGCTGTGAGAGTGCTATAGTCTTTGCAGGTGTACTTGTGATAAACTAGACGTTTAGAAGTAGAAACCAAGACTACGTTAGCACGCGACGTAAATGTAATTTGTAACATAAAATCTACATTATTATAACGTTGGACAAACTTCATCTATCGATATGCAGTAAGATTTTATAAAGTTTTACGTTTTATAAATCGAGTACTTAATTAACATGGATTATTTCAATTTTCGAATATTTTTTATTTACCATGCCCACTGTTTTACATTTTGACGCTTATATATTTAGTTTCTGAACGAAGTTTCAACAGGCCTTATGTGTGCTGATAAAACTCCATTTAAATATACAACTGTATTTTTTGAAAAATAGATAGTAAATTCTGTTAAAATCATCAGATAGCTTATTGGCACAATTAAAACAATAAAAAGCACCATTACAAAAAAAGAAGATTTACAACTGGCAGATGACCGCATTACAAAATTGGAAGTTGGAATTACCTGAGATAGTAATAACTCTCAGAACAAATCTCCGCCAAGAATCAAACATACGGACTGAACTGGAGCCTTTATTGATTAATATTCACATATAAGGAGTGAAAAATTACTTTTAAAGGTTTTCGTAGTAATTAATTTGATGGTGGAGAACGTTGGTGACTTCTAGGAAACAATACGACTTATGCGCAAATTTTTCAAAACTTAGTTTGCTGTAATGGAAGGAATCTTGTCTGGTGTCAAAACTTACGATCCAGTACCCATAGTTTTTGACATGATAATGTCTTATGGCTGGGGGTCATTTGAAAATTTCTGTAACGCATCACGCTGCATGACGTCATCATTTACCAGCCGGGAATCGTTAACTAAAACCGCGACCGCTAACGTGCTAACGTCCGTCGCAGATTAAAGACCTAACAAGCAAACAACACTGCATAGCTGTAGATAGGTATGTAACCAATCAGTCAGTCAGTAACCATAATAATGTTGCGTTTAGCTGGCGGCTGAAAGACATTATCATGCTCTTAAGCTTTTACCATTTGGTAAACGGTACTTTAAATTTTTTGCGATTTAAACGTCCGTAATCGATATTACAATACACTCTTTTGCGTGATAACCTAAAGGTAAGTTGTATTAAATAATGTACAATTAAAGTAATTTTATTAAAACAAAATTATGTGACATAAATTTGTAAGTGTGCAGAAAAATAATTATCCTCACGAGACATACGTAATTAAAAGTGAATCCATTAGGCTGCAACATAATAGTTTAATTTCGACAGACCAGACACGATAGTCATACGCCCCACGACAGGGTGGAGCGGTATCATTTCTCAGCTGATAAAAGGTTGTCACAATGTTTTTATTACCTCTTAATAGTTTATTACGGGTTTTTAGGGCGCAAAGAACGTACTTTTTACGTAATAAAAAAGCGCTTAAATGTGAAGAGCATAATCAGACAGGAAACGCCGTTAAACGAGTAAAAGCGCGATGAACGTTTAATCATATTGTAAGTACTTAGTTTTACGCGTTGTTCGTTTATAGTTAGTCAATAGGTGAACAGACAACACGCAGTGCTATTAATATAAGCATCTCTTAAGTTTATGAGCTGTTAATAGCAATAATTAATAGTTTGATTAAAATATATGTTTCTTTACAGCTCTTTCAATTTGATTTTAAATGGAAGATCAGGTAGTCAGACTTATGTTAATGTTCCGTAAAATACTTTCTCGGTGTGCTTATTTCTATCTAAGTGACGTTATATATTTTTGAAAGGAAAATTTTGATCTTTGCTGCAAAATGTAAAATAGAAATTATAATTTAAAAAGTGTTTAACACATATAATAGTAATCATTGGTAGAAACTTATATTTAAACATAATAATAATTAACTTCCACACTTACGACTCTCAAATCCATCAAACCGAAATAAGATTATTGTACGCACAGACGATGAGCAAGATGCTTGAAACTACACAACCAATAAACGTCTAAGTGCTCAGCTTCATCTGCATGAATAAAAAAATTAAGTTCTAGATTTTATAAATTAGTTTATAAAATAGATTTAAAACATACTCTGTAGGAATCAGGGCATGGCCTTTGAATGTACATCAAAGTTGTACCAGTCTTTGAGTAATTATCACTTAACTAAACTATGTAAGATAAAAGAAGTATACACATGTGTATGTGTGTGTTGTGTATGAGAGCAATACTCATATACAAATTTAAAATAATTACACTTGCTCAATCATAATAGTATTAATTAAAGTTAACTAAATTACACGAGTAAATTACACGAGTATTAATAGATACACTTCTCTGTGAGTCTGAGAACGAAATCTCAGGCCAGTCGTATTCAAGCGGCCGAAATTTCTCAGTCACGTGACAGGATACTCTTGAAGATCGCGAAAGAGATGTCGAAGTACGGCAGCAGCTGAATATTATGAGTATATTTGATAGGGTCACCCAGTATCAGTTAAAACGACTGCAACATCTTAACCGACTGGATGACTGTCGCATCCCCAACCAACTATTGAATTATAAGCCGAGAGGTGGAGAGGTGTGGGGCGTCTGAAGAAGCGTTCGAGTGACCAGCTCTAGTCTATCTGCTTGGGACTGGAACAAACCGTTTTGATTTAATCCTTGCTGAAGATGGTGACGGTGAAAGTTAATTAAACTTTAATTTGCTTTAACTTTCTGTTTTTAACTTAATTGTTCTCTCTATCCCCTTTTAAATATAATATTTCATACATATAAAAACATTTTTACTGTTTACAATAATTTATTCTAAAAGTTAATAAAATGCGATTTCTTATTTTGTTTGTGTACGTTTTTAAACAATGGTTTAAGGAAAAAACCTTACGTTTTGTCTCTCCTACTCTATAATCATCGATTGAACATTGACTATTAAGTTAACCGAAGGTCTTGGGCACTCTAGAAATATTAGTTATTTATTAAAAATAATTTCTGTCCCCCAATAAAGCTTATTGATTTGCTGTCTACATAAATAGTTATGTTTTTAATTTTCTTCCTTTCATCTTAAAAAATTGTAAGTTATTATCAGAATCGCTGAAACTGCATAACTTTTCTAGTTTAAACGTTATTCCGAGACATTAGTTACCTGCGCAATATACGTGACTACAACATAAGCTAAGCCAGTTACAACGAGATGTACATGTTGAGTTAGATGTTAAACTAGACGTGCATGTGAGATTATAGAAAGTAGATTAAACTGTACGGAATACAGGGGGTAGAAATGGGTGAGTACTTTCAGGGGATGTGGGGTCGAGAAACTCAACACCTGAACTAAGTACGTTAACAATACACCCTCAGTAACAATTGTATTACGCTGTTGTCCCAGACAGTATTAGATAACAAGTGTTTTCAGTACGTGACAATTTAAATGATCACACGTATCCTGTCCATGATTTCTCTCCCTGTTGCCTCGCTGGCAAACGAAAATACTCCAACTTAATGTTGTCTAACTTCGTCGGAAATAATATATTATTTAGAAAAGCGATGTTCCCATTGACAAATAGAATTTGAAGCTACCCCGAAAACAAAAAAACTATCGCGCTTATGTAGAAAACTACCAGATCTATTATATCTGATAAACCGTTTCTTCTCTGACTAGTACGGTTTCGTAAGCTCTTTAATTCTCTGCTAACTGTATAAATTGCGTTTCTTATGCGAACCATGCTTCTTGTGTTTATCTTGTCTCCTAATCAAATATGCTATTAGATTATACCGCTTATATAACGATGTTATGTAAACGATTATTGTAGCGACTGGGTGCTTAGGACGACTGCTTGGCCTTGTCAACCAGAAGCAGCAGACCAGAACATGTACTGGAGACCAGTGCCAAGGATATTCTTTACCCTGTCGCTAGTTTTATTGTAATTTGAAATATTTTCTCACGTAGAAGTACTTCTTAGACAAGGTTATAATTGATTAACCGTTAAGTGAATCAAGAGATAATGCGACACACATTTACAGAATACAGGTTTAATCTTCTATTAATATCCAGTATTACATTTGTTCAATGACCTTTCAGAATGCAGAATACGCATGTTGTGAATATGCAACGGATATAGTTCTTCTTTATCCTCTGAAGAGTTATGTCTTAAAAGTATGTTTTTACGTCTGCCATTTGATGAGCTACGTAATGTTACATCATACCCAATTGAGTACCATCATACCTTTACCACTACGGAGGCTATCACGGTCGTAGCCAGTATTAAAAAGAATTAAAAACTACCGGTCTGTTGAGCCGTGGTCGACCGCTGGATGATGATTGAGACATTTTTCTTCTCTAGACGTTTCGACTACCCACCGGAGACCTTCCTCAGTAGCAAAAATATCAGACAAGGGGATAATACCCCAAGTTGAGGTATAAGGAATCATCCTACGACCTTGTACGTACGAGAGGTATGTTCGGCCTACCATCTCTTGTTGAATGTTTTTGCTACTGAAGAAGGCGTCTGATGGGTGGTCGAAACGTCTAAAGAAGAAAAAATGTCACTATAATCATCAAGTAATCGACCACGGCTCTACAACACGGTGTTTTTTAATTCTTTTAACCTTTAATATGTCAATAGTTGTTTGTTATGGGAGTTATTATTTTTTGTTTCGCTCTAAGGTACCGTACCATATTATTTTTGGAACGTATAGATTGAAGGGAATTTTATTGATGCATTACTTACACTTTAAAGAAAATTTAGAATATAACAGACACAAAAGTAATTTTTAATACTCCTTGAGTTGCAGAACTCACTATTTTGAAATAAGTACATTTGTATTATTACGTAAATTTTAATATTAGATAATTTTTCAATTGTCAGAAACATCGACTATTATTTCAGAAAATATCAAAGCTGACAATAAAATTGAAAAGTAAACAATCGTTTAATAAAGACTTATAAAATTGAAAACTATTGCATTTTTAGTTAAATTAATAACCATAATGCTAAATGACAAATAATTTAAGTCCTATACATAACTGATAAGAATATATTATAAAGTATTTATTAAGAGTAGCTAAAAAATTTATGAAGTCGATCCAAAATTTGGAGTGAGTGTTATATGATATTAATTCTGTCAAATTAGTAAAAATACAGAGTTTATTATATTTTTAGTAAACTTACTTATAACTTGATTCGCCACACACACAAGGCTATTACAATTTTCTTAAACTTTTGAGTTTTATTTGTGGCCCGTGGTGCTCTTAAAATTATTAAACTTGTCATAGTAAACACTACATTCGGATTTGAGCAAAATTCATTTAATCTGCCACTGAACTAAATTCTAACGATTGTTTTCAAAATTTTGATTTATTTCTTGGGCTCTGGTGTCCTCCAAATTTTGAAATTCTTAAAACTGAACATTATATTTAGACGTTACTTACAATTCTATTTAGTTTGATACTTGTGACGATTTTAAAATAGGAAACGTAATATGGAGTAAAATTTATTTTTAAAATCGCACATTAAAGTTAATATTACCTCCCTTGTTTAACTCAAAATAATATTTAATAAAAAGTTTATTGACAAAAGGAACGCGAGTGTAAAGATAGGGAAACTAGTTAATAATTTACCATGCACTGACATGCATTAACTGGAATTAACCTGCATACAGATAATTTTACTAAACAAATAATACTGGTAAAACTTGAAATTATTCAAATAAATAAACAATGATACAGTAGTATACTATTTAATTCTGAAGTGAAGCATAGCTTTGGATAATAAAAAGGGTCAAATTTTAAATACCGTAAATAGCGAATAAAAGTGGAACTATTTTGTTGTGATGCGTAAACTCCGCGCAGTTAACTTGCCTGTCCTGACATAATAATAATGCAGTCGAGATGGAGCGCTCTCGTAGTAAACACTACACCTTTGGACTATGCCCCGAAGTACTAAGATATTTTAATTTAAAAGTGCAGATATAACTAAGTGTAGAGGAAATTATCAGTAAAGTAGTGTTTTATAAAGAAAAATGTAATCTATTAAATTAAATGGAATAAATAAGTGAAAGGGATGACATCTCCATTGACTATGTATAAGATCTCCGATGTTTGTTTAAATTAAAAAGGGTACAATGTACCAAAAGTGAGAACATTTCATAAATAACCATGTGACGTGCATTTCTGTGGAAAACAAGAACTTTCACTCGAGTTGTACTACTAAAGATGCTTAGCTACCAGACTTCATAGAACAGCATAACAGCGTCATAATTACCAGGATCTCTTCAGCCGCTTCACCCGGAAAGTAAACTACCATAACCTTCAACCTTTTGTGGACACCCCAAGGACCAAGGACCAGGACACGGAGAAAACTTCACAATATCACAGGTGACACGGAGACTTGTCTTCCGTGGTTAAATGTCATTAAAACAAATGTTTACAAAAGACAGTTTAACAAACTATATAAAAGACTTTAATTATTGTCAATTTGTAAATTGTGTTATGTCATACGACTACAATTATTTGTAATAGTAATTAGAGCTTGTAGTATAAAGCTTTTCAGATACTAGAGGTTAAATTAAGTCCATTCTTCAAATGGCCCCCTTTTTAAATAGTATAATAACTTAACTTACAAACCAATTTAATATCCCGGATCCGTGGAAAAAGCTAGCACATAACAATACTTTTGTTGTGGCCACCTTTTCAGAAAATATTTTGGTAAACTTTTATTTAGAAAACCTTATGGTAAAAAATCCATGTAGAACTATAAAGGATAGCACCTAATAAAGAGATGTCATTACTTAACACAAAATACTGAGTGAATAAATCATCAAACACCCCAACAAACATTCCTTTCATTCTAACGACTACTGCTTGTTAAGAAGTTGATTAAGACTATGGCAGCCCGTGCAATTGATCTGAAGCAATTACGCACTGGTTCCCGACGTTATAACGTAGGTAAGACGTTATATACTCACCTGGATTTTTGTGATTCTGTAAAAAGTTGGATCCATTTTTGGGCCCTGGTGACCAAAATGTTTTTAAAATTCCAAAACTGAACACCAAATTTATATTTTGGTTAACATTCCGGTTGGTTAGATCATCTCTGCGGTCGAAAGCCATAGTTCGCTGTAAACAGTTATAATTTTTATGTTCACATCATTCTAGGAAAGCGGTATGTATAATCAATGAAATGATGCCAGTATTGAAAAAGGCAACGAGGCAATAATCCTTACTATGTGTCTGCAGACAGTTTCTAATTATCTGCTCTGCCGGATGACTAGCTCCCATCTTTCATTTAATGATAAATCAGATTTACGATTCAAGGTGTCGGCCCTTAATCATATACTCGGTGATATGTCTTCTAAAGAGAATTTAGTTTCCCGTAAAAAGACAGTTGTCAATTTGTGTATACGTATTCTATTGTTCATAAAATTTAACAGAACTATAGTTGTGGCTGAGATTATTTTACTTTTATCAAAGTCTCTTAAAAGGTAATTAGCGAAGTATGTAGTAAGTCGGTGTTGGTGGAAGAGAGAACGGATACAGTCGTGCACCATCTAACTTTAATTTTAATAAGAGATGCAGTTGGAATACAAGTGGAGGATAGGAAAACTTTGAATGCGAAAGTTAACAAACTTTGTAACTATTATTATTGATAACTTGGTGAGTAACGGCTGTTTCATCCTGAATCCAACAACTTCTTCTTATCTTCCGCAGCTTACGGCAGCCTCATTGTTGAACCGCCATTGTCTCACTCAATTTATTGACTATTGTTCTCATCCCGTTTCCCATATTACACATTGTAACCGAAAGTTTAGAACCTTGAACTTCATTCATTCCGCCCAACGATTAGCCATTAGTTTGGCGAAGAATTTTCGCAAAACTAAATAAATTGCTTCGCCGTTCTCCGCAGTAGAATCACTACAAATTGACGTATCCTTTCCGTTAATACTTTACCGTAAATCAGGGAATCGCTCGCTTTTACCCCATCCATTGTTCGTTTATTTCTTTCTTATAGTCTCGTTTCGAACGAACACACACACACACACACACACACACACACACACACACACACACACACACACACACACACACACACACACACACACACACACACACACACACACACACACACACACACATGTCTTATGTAGGAAAGAGAGGTGCGTTAGAGGGAGAGCAAAACAGTATAGGTTCATCCTTTTTTTGAAGCCTTGTTGGAAGATATAGTAGCGGTTTCCTCCAGTTTCCCCTAAAATAAATAATATATGACTGTGTTTATTGCAAGAAAATCAAAGTAAATACCACAGTCATATGTAGTATTACCAACACACAATGAAATATATTATTTTATTAGAAAATAGGTTTTATCCTAACACAAAAATAGATTTTATTTTGTGTATAAATGATATTATGAACAAACAATACAATTAACAGTTAAACAAGTTTCTATTTAAATGTGGAGTCAGGTTGTTTAGTGACAAAGCTTCAGACTTTTGGTCCAATAGTTTTCCGATACTTCAGAGAGCTACCTTCAAAGTCTATAGTTTTCTGTAAAAATCCTTATTCCTAAAAATGATATTATTTGCTATCTATGCTAAGAGGGTTGTATAAAAGTTAATGGTTTATACTTTGGAGAACTGAAAACAAATATGTCAACAGCTTCCACAACGTATGACTGGTATAAAATTATTAATATGTTGGACTACAACAAAGGACACTATAATTAGTTTAAGCCTGTCTTCTTTGTCCTGTATTTTTTAAATATAACAAACTGCCGCAAAGATAACAATTTCGCTGGGCACTGTAATAGCAATAGTCACATTAGTAACTACCTAGCAACTTAGCTACAGAAACTATTTATTCCGACTCTGCAAATGCTAGTGTGATCAAAACGTACCAATTCAGGGCTTAATTAGAGCAGACATTTAATTTGCCTGTGGATGTACAAATATGCTAGCGTATTATGACGTCATGACACTAAACACATAGTGGTGTATCAAGTTGAAAGGTGGTAGCTCATGCCTTGTTTAATGTTTTCTAAGTACAATTCAGATACAGTGAGCGAAACAATGTCGTACTTTCTTATTTTTAAACAACAGAGAGAAAATAAAATATTTTTACTTTGTATTAAAAACAGAAAATTACAGTTCACATCTTTGATTGCAGTTACAGTTGTCTTTAATTGTCTTGCGTTCAAAATTGAGTAGAGGCCTCCTTTCCTTAAGTGTTACGTCTGTCTCGATTTCCGAGTCTTATCTATGACGGTATGCTTATGATGCCATACTATCGTATTTTGGTCCATCACGCTTTTTTCTCTGCTTATGGTCTTCTCTGCTTATGTCATTCCATCATTAGCCGTGTTGTAGACCTATAACCTGACTGTACATTGAACAAATATGCACTGACAACGGTCTGAGTTTGTTATAAATATACTGACCAATTATTACTGCTTCTACTATTCGTCATAATTACATTACTTCAGTTATTAGGTACCTCACATGTTGTGTAACGTGGCTGTCTTACCATGTTCTGACAAATACGTTTACCGCTAATTTGTTGATGACACAGCTATACTATCCTCCACAGAGATCTAATTGTAGCTTCAGCTAATTTACAGAACAATATGGAAGACGTTCAGGATTAGACAAGAGCGTAACGAACAGGGGCGGTTTCTGTAGGCAGAATTGTAGCTAGATAGAACTACCTTAAGAAATTCTGAGATATAAAAAAATATATATAATATTTTTTTGTACGATCGCAAATATACTCAATTAATGTTCCTACTTTTCATTGTTATTAAAATGTCCGTACTGAATTTCTGTTTAAACTGCCACTGCCCGCTCGGAATACATTCAAAGTGTGGTCGCTTGAGCCTGTACGTAGCGGTTTCCGTGCTACCTCACGCAAAGTATTAGGGAGTCACGTTACTAGTCTACGGATAATGCAACTAAGCACCTAACATGCCGCAACTAAGCATACGAGTGGGTGAAAGAGCTGAAGAGCAAGTGAGACAGGGTTAGGTAGCATATGGCGAGCTATCTGCACACTGCCAACATTGCACGATTCTTCGTTCGTCATTGGTGGACAGTTAAAATTTCTTTGAATGTGTCCTGTGCGTGTAGGGTTACGCAAAGTCACTTAAACGAATACTTGAATAAACAGACGTTTATTTATTTGAGTTATGTATTTACAATTAACTGGGCCTGACAGTACTGTAATAAAACCCTAAATTTGTTGTAGCTCGATGCTTAACTTTTTGTGCACCACCAGACTTTTTAATCATGAGCCGCCACTGGTAATGAGTAAAAGTCAATGAAAAAAGAACGTTTACACCATCCAAAAAATTAAGAATGTTTGGTCCCCTCTACTGTGACACACAAGGAATTCTTATACAAGCCGAGATGCTCGGTACCTTGGTAAGCAACTAGATTGCAAACTTATCTTGAAGAAACATGTCAGGCCAAATAGAAGCGGTTAGACACCAAAGCAAATAAGATTAACTGCTTACATGGGCGAAAATCTAAATTAAGCGTAAACAGTAAGTCACTACTATACGAAACAAAGTTGATGCCAATATGGACCTACAGTATCCAGTTTTGAGGGTGTACTAAATCATAAAGATTGAAATACCACAGTTTTTTAATTATTATGTACTTGTTAAAAGTTTTTATATTATTATTAATAATAATATAAAATTGCAAGAAAGATTTTAGCATATATAAAAATAACTTTATTTAAGTAAAACTTTTCACATAATCGTCGACGCAGCCTGGTAAGTAAATATAAGATCATCCATACCGACTTAAGACTTCTCAGAGTAAAGAACTTATTAAAAGACTATTCCAACAAATATCGAGACCGCATTTGTAACCATACCAGTAAGTTAGTGACAATCAGACCTTTCAAGAGGATTAAATTTACTCTGACATTAGAATTAATAACAGATTAACAGGATGTCTCCTTCTAGTAAGACTCCTCTAAATCAGACAATTTCCTTGTTAGTCATTGGGCTAGTCGAAAAATTTCTTTCACAGTAAAAAAAAAAAGACTCTAGCCTAACTGTACTTGTAATCCTCTTTCTAGTACTATTGAAGTGACACAGGTATCGTCGAATTTCTTTGCCTTTTGCATTGTTCTAACTTTTAAACAACCGCTGATATTGCTATATTAAAGATCAAGATTAATACTGCTACTACTAAGAAACTGTATGAGAAAAAGCAAGTTTCTAGATAGCGTATTGAATATTAAGCAAAAACGTGAACTAAAAATCTTTTTGCTGTTAGGTAGGGAAGATATCTCAAATCTGAACACACACGTTTGGTTACATATCAAGAGGGGTTAGATAAAAAGAGCGTATAAATGCGTTAATTAATAATTTATTATTACACGTTTAATTCAATAAACACCGTATCTTTTGAGAAAAATAATAGGCATTAATTATTTTGCAGAAGATTAAATCACAGAGAATTTCAATTAACAAAATTAATTTAAAATGTTAATTAAAGCGATACTATATTGCGATAGGCTACCAGAACGCCAAAATATCTGTTAATCAATTTCGCCGTATTGACATTTAGCCACATACAACAATAACCGTCATTATTGGCTGATTTTTCGTGTACATTTCCAAGGAATTGTGCTGAATGTACATCAACGACTGTTGCACAGTTGAGCGAAATGCTGGAATTTCAATTGTTTGGGAGGTTCATCAACACACTTCTTTGTGCTATAAGGCTTACAGAGACACGTTGATACATTCACACCAATTCAGCGGTATTTAAATTTGTCGCAGTACAGGAACGGGAAATTTTTATAAAATCGATGCCAGTTCGTTTTGCCGGGCTACCCGTTTGGCTTGATAATAGCTTAAAAAATTTTCTAGATCTACATTTTTCCCTACGGCACAATATTTCTTTTGACTTCATGTCAGTATGGCGTCTCTTCTCTGTGTGTTGGGCGCCTTATTCATGTGTTCACTGGAAAGCTACATTCCTGCCCTTTCGAACGACATATGCTTACCAGATCGTAGATAACAAATAAATGTTATTAAATTATCTTCAGATAAATATGGTTTCTCGTCAGTACCTGCAAACCAGTATTTGAAAATACACAGCTATACACTTCTTCTTCTTCTTTTTCTTACTCATCTAAAGATTTCAATTTTCTTGGCTTGTCGTTGCAACAAGGAATTATTTTCCTCCGCCATTCTATGCCATTATTCAGATGTCGCAGAAACGTCCACAAATCGAGGGACGCATTAGAACGCAGGAATTTTCAAAAGTAAACAAAAAACAGTAAAATTATAAGACGCAATACATAATTTGTACTCAAATGTTTGACAGTAAAAACTCAAAAACTTCATAAAAACATACAGGTTTATTTACAATAAAGCAAATAAATGTGATAAACGATTTTCCATTATTTTTTTTTAGTTTTCAATTTTATCTTCATTATTACGTATTCGCGTTTCCACGAAAACTGTGCATTGATAATTGTTTGGTCCAAGGCACGCGTACTGGAGCTATCAAATCAAATAGTAAATTCGCCGTGGGCGATACATCGTATTATAAGTAGGTAAATATCGAATCCACCTGTGTTTATGTATCCGCGTGTAAAGTTCTCGTTTTATGTCCTACGTTTATCAGTCGGGCGCCGTCGCGTGCACGTGTTGATGTGTACACATAGCACACTCGTGTTTGTAATAACAAGCATTTGTAATAGGAAGCTTTAATTTATTCATTACTTCAAACAAATAATTTCACATTTTTATTAACCTAGTTTTTGAAGCGAAAACCCAATTAATTGGTTTCCGATGACAATTACGGTATCTTCATTATAGCAAAAATGCATTCCCATTCTCGTCGGTAGGCATGTGCTCTGGCAAAAACCGCTCGCGATTATTCGTTAAAAACAAAAAACTGTATTACGTTAATCAACTAACGCGCGACATGTACACAAAATTATCAGATTATGTGAAAGCAATAAGAGATGATTTTTAAACTGCATACATGTAATTGCATTTGATGTACACTTTACTGACAAGATAATTTTTCAGTACACATAAAAACAATTTAGATGGAAACTAACTTAAGCCTGTCGATTGAAGCACCCACCTAGGAAATGATACTCAGCGCTACTATATTTGTAATTTTATTCCTTATAGTTAAACAGCAGTTTTAGTAGTTTACTGTCTCGTCCATCTTTTCTAATTATACAGAAACGAGGGACAGGTACAGAGATTGATACATTTTCAGAATTCTATTATATGCATATTGTTACGACGGTCTACTTGATCGTCGTAGGTACAGTGGAAACAAAATACAAGACACCAATTAAGTCACTAATCACCAGCATTAATTTTCACAATTAAATAGTTTATAATTAACTCGAACAATATTTCCAGTCAGATTTGTCCACACGCAATAACAATGTCTATTAATAGAGGTTCACACAATTATTAACTGAATACTACTTCACTTCGACAACACTCTATCCGCACTAGCTAAAATCGCTCACGTTACTGAACTCGACAACCCGGCTGCTATGGCTTTATATAGGCCCGCAGAGGTGCAGTACAGCTTTGCCTCCTTACTGCACGCCGCGCCGGCGGCTTAATGCGTATATCGAAGTGTTCCTGGAACTCACTAGGATCACGTAGTTGAATGACGCACAGCTGCCACACTGGACAGGGGGAGTGGAGAATGTTCTGGGTTGTTCGGTAGGCTTCTCGTAACACTGCCTCCTCCTTAAGCCTGTTCGTCCCGAACTAGCAAACCGTCTCTGAAGTAATACTTGGACAGTTGGTCTAGGTAAACGTCCTTGCTTGTTTTTCGGTTCTTCGAATTCAGCCTCGTGCGGTCCGAACGCTAAGTTCCCAGGAATATGAGCCTTCCGCTCAACAGCTAGTTTTGCTGGAATCACTCCCGTTGCGTCATGTACTGATAACCTAAACACAACTGGCTGATCCGAGTCTGTTTGGTTCTCGTCAACAACCCCTTGCGTAACTTCCTCTTCAGCAACTTTTCCCCCGGGCGCTTCTATTAACTCACGAACAAACAAGGGGTTTTCTTGGCACCCGTAGTTGGCTTTCTAGTCATTTCTTTTTCCGTTTCCCGTATTTGTACTTCCTCTACTAGTTCTTCTTCCATTTCCGCCTGGAATAGGAAAGGTTCCTCTTGACCTGACCTGTTGACTTCTTCTTCGGCCAATGCCACTTGCTTGATTGAATGGTTGGCAGACCTTGACATTTTAGCCATGCAAAGCGTTATCTTCTCCTGGCCAACCTTCAGGACATTCTCTAGCAAGTCCACAACGAATCCGTAGGCATTCATAATGTCCGTGCCAAGAATCAGTTCATCGACAGTGTCTGCAACGAGCATTTGGTGGCTAAACTTGAGAAGACCCAGGCGTACACGTACGTGTACTTTTCTTAGCGCCTTGACGGGGCTTCCAGTCACAGTCTGTATTGTACAAGAGCTAATTTGAGGCTGGCGGTTGCTAACTAAGTCAGGGCGCACAATGGACACTGTTGGGCCTGTGTCAACTGTAAATGATGTTGGTTTACCTTCAGCAAATCCATTAACGATCAAGTTTCCACTGGTCTCAGGTAGCGTGGAAACTGTGTGCTGTTCTGGGGCTTTACTTCTCCAATTGGTGTGATCACTTCCTTCTCTCGGTATTTTATTCTTCCAGCAGTCTACCTGTAGATGACCATGTTTCCCACAGTTGTAACACTTCGGTCTTCTGTCTTTATTCTTTGGTTCGAGAGATCGTTGTGGCGCTGCTGAGTTCTTAAACTGTTGTTTAAGAATCGTCTCTTTATGCCGTCCGCTATGATGATACTGTGGTATTGGATCCGTTTGGCTACAACGTGATGGTATACTTTGATTAATGTAGGTCGCCGACTTGGCAGCTTCAAAACGGAGAGCATGAACAAGAGCGTCTGCTTTATTATCATGCCGTGCCATTCTTAACACTTGTTGTAATTGACTATCTCTGATACCGTCAATAAACATAATGAGTGACATCCACTTCCGGAAGCCTTCCGATTCTTCACGATAAGCCAATCTCGTCAGTCGGTCGACATTTGCTTCAAACTCCTGGAGGGTTTCCCCGGAACGCTGCCGCCTCGCCTTAAATTTTTCACGGTACACTTCGCACAAATGCTTGTCATCATACCGTAATTCCAGAGCTTTTGTTAATTCGGCATAGATGTTGTGATTTTCAGGTGGCACTTTCTGTATTAGTTCTGCGGCAGGCGCTTTTAAAGCAAGAATTACTGAAAGTCCTTTCTCTTCTTCCGTCCATTTATTTAAGCAATCGGCAGCTTCAAATTGGCGAATATAAGTTGCCCAATGAGTGCTACCATCAAATGTTGGGGCGTTTGCGTAAACTGGCCCTACTACAGTTACATTTCTCTGATATTCTGAATCTTCTACAGCATTTATTAATGCTTTATAAATCTTTCTTCATCAACAATTTCCTTTGCTAAATGTTCGAATTTCTTTTTAATTTGTTTTATTGAAATTGCAATGGAAACTTCTGAACTTGAAATATTTATTTTCATAGTTGACACAGATTTTTCTGTTTCAGATATTCTGTCAACTTTTTTCTTCAGCTCACCTCGTAACAGGACGAATTTTGCAGTGGTATCCTCTTGTACGAACGCCTTAACTTCCTCTGATTGACGACTAAATTCTTCTTTTTGTCGTCTCTCTGGTGTTTCATTTTCACGCTTACGTTTTTCTTTTAGTCGTTCTTCCATCAGTGCTTCCTGTCGTTCATCTGCCGCTTCTCTTTCCTGTCTGCGTTCCCCATCATGTCTTTTTTGTACTTCTGCCGCCTCTTGTCGGCGTCTTTCTTCTGCCTCTTCTGCCTGCTGGCGGCGTCGTTCCTCGATCTGCAGTAGCATTGCTTTGAATAATTCTATCATCTGACTGGTATCCATTCTTTTTTTTTAACTACCACTAACACCACTCTTCTACGAAGTGTCCTCTGTTTCCACTGTTAACCGTTCTATCCCAGTTCTGACACCACTGTTACGACGGGCTACTTGATCGTCGTAGGTACAGTGGAAACAAAATACAAGACACCAATTGAGTCACTAATCACCAGCATTAATTTTCACAATTAAATAGTTTATAATTAACTCGAACAATATTTCCAGTCAGATTTGTCCACACGCAATAACAATGTCTATTAATAGAGGTTCACACAATTATTAACTGAATACTACTTCACTTCGACAACACTCTATCCGCACTAGCTAAAATCGCTCACGTTACTGAACTCGACAACACGGCTGCTATGGCTTTATATAGGCCCGCAGAGGTGCAGTACAGCTTTGCCTCCTTACTGCACGCCGCGCCGGCGGCTTAATGCGTATATCGAAGTGTTCCTGGAACTCACTAGGATCACGTAGTTGAATGACGCACAGCTGCCACACTGGACGGGGGGGAGTGGAGAATGTTCTGGGTCGTTCGGTAGGCTTCTCGTAACAATATTATACTGATACCAATACACTATTACAACGGATATATATATATATTGTTTAATATCCACTCGATACGAAAATTCCACGTTCCATCCAGGTAATCACGTGCACCCATACAATCTGACTTCTTTTAAGGATTTTCTCGGTCTTTCCCGCGTCTGACGATAGGGAGAACCCACTGAATCACCTTCTTAAGAAGTCTCTCATCCCAAGTTATCAATGGAAGGTACAAGTAATGAGGGGAAGCACATTTTTATCAAGTTTACTAAAACATAAATAAATATAAATAACTATTTTTCATATTGTAGGCGAGCCGGCACAGTGGTAGCGTCTCTGACTCACAATCAGAGCGTTGCTGTGCTGCCGATGTGGTGAGATCGAGTCAAGGTCACGGCTCGATTTGCTCGTCTACCCGCACGTACGCTGACAAATAATACGTACGTCTTCTCTGGCATACCCGGGCCAGATAAGTAACAAGGGCACACAATATACTACACACATAAACAACACTCTTCCTCCCCACCGCACGGCTTGCCACCGGGTGTGGTTTAAAGGTTGGCTAATATCTCTCTGGCTGGGGTGGGGCGTGAGTTCTATCACGACCGGAGGGCGCAACAGGCCTATGACCTAATGGCTGAAAGTGAAGATGATATTTTTCAGTCAACTTAATTGCCTACATAGTTGCGTGCTGAAATACTGTAAAATAAAATAACCAGGAATGATTCTCATGCGAAATTAAAATGAAAGAATGTGTAAAAAAGAAAAATACCTGAACTTGAACTTAAATTTAAACGACTTAGTTAGCTTTTGTAGGATAAACAAAAGTAGTTAATACAAAATAAAAAGTCGATGTCAAACCTTTATCAAAACATTAGAAACAAATTAATAGTCATTCTCTGTGACTAGTTATAATATAAAATTATGATAATAAATGTAATACAGACCTATTGCAAGTCTGTCTAAGTTTCGTTTTAATTTTATATAAGGACATGACAGAGGAATGGGACGGACAATAGTCCATACATAATACAGAATATATTTAACACTCTGTTAACAATATTCCTTTCGTAACGGCCTCCATGCGTGTAAATATAAATGTTGTTCATCATTTCACATCGTCTTCGAACTCTGCAACGTCAGCGCTAATTTTATTCTCTACTAACTTTTAAATTGTTAAAACTCCACTCACCTGATCCTATTCAGAATTAGACTGGAGTATGCACCTTGTATTATACTGGAGCGCTGTCCTCGTGCTGTAAACTACTTACGAATTTAGTTTTATTTTCAAAGTAGTTTCAAGATTCCAGGAAATAGTTTTAGTACTTGGTTCACAGTGTACGTACGTAATCTGGTAATCTAGGTCAATGCATAACCCCATCTGTAGCAGCGTCTTTTGTTCTTTAAAGTTTCTAGAGGAGGAGCAAGCGTTACTTTTTCACAATAATAACAAACTACTTGCCACTAGTGTGCCAATACAAACATATGTCTCGAACACACAAACACACGTTGTGCGTCAGAGTGTTTGTGTTAAATTTCTTGTTAACACTTTTCTCTGAGGAGTTATTTATTTCCTCTGTACAGAAAAAAACGTATTTTTTTCCAAACAAACCCGAATTCCCGATCGGACTCTGTAAACAAGACAAAGACATTTGTTTACATTCGCCTCTTCTTTTAAGAACATGTCATTTGTCAATTTTCGCGACAATAGACGTTTTTCTCAGTATAAAAGTTGCGCACTGCTAACTGATAAACATACGAACACAGACATACATACATACTTACACTGTCTACGCGAGTTAGCAACAAGAAAACGTGTTTAATACATTGCGAAAAGATAGAAATAAAAGAGAATCGATCGACAGTTACACTGACAGAAGTAAATAAAACTGAACAAAGAGAGAGCCACACTTGAAAAGCAACCTTAAATTCCTTAAAACACTCAAGAAAAGTAATATAGGCCTACTATTATCAGTAGGTGTAGAAACAACATCAAACGAAAAATATTTGCATTTTCCAGTACTATTACCGATTACTAACAATTACCCATTTTTGAGTACTGGGCTACAAAATTCTTTCTTTGGTGAAAATAACCATGTGTTTAGAACATTGTTGGAACAGAGCGATAATCAGAAATACTCTACATCATTATGAGATAAGTACAAAAACTGTAGTACAGAAAATATTAGGTTACAGTAAATACAGCATGTGACGTTCAGACAAAAAATATTTAAAATTGAGAAAATAAAAGTACTTTTAATACTTCAAAAGTAAAAACAGAGTATATTATTAACATAAAGTAAGTCAGAGTAATTTAATTTTATCAACTTCAAAACCATTATATATATACAGTACAAATCGTCATCATTATACGTGAACCGTTCATAATTTTTATTCGGACTTTTTCTAACGTCTCTTTAATAAATGTTGCTGAACGAGCTTGTGTAGAACTTGGTAAAACAAACAGCTGACGTTAATATGATTGCCTATATGATATCTTACATACATCTTTTAATATGTATGTGTTCCTCCACAAATAACATGTTTTAAGCAAATAAAAGTAAGTAGTGTGAAGTGGAGGAGGTAGAGAGAACCTATAGCTTTTATAACCACCAATAAATTTAATTACAAATTTGTTTGTTTTTAATCGATTAAAAATCAGGTTACAACTTTACATTTTAAACGTGAAATGGTAATTGAAATTGATATATTTAACATAGGCACGAAGGTTACAGAAACGTATTGTGCAACTGATACCATATCATATTATGACTTCATTTTATTTTATAGGTGTGAGTTTCTTCCACACACAATGTACACGTGCGTGCGCATGTACACTGTCAAAATAACAAATAATATTTTTTTATTATTACTCTGTTAGTAGAACATTAATTTTCATTCATTAAAAATTTTAACTATGTAATATTTAATTTCACAAGCTTTAATTGCAATGAAACATAATTTTCGTGAACAATAATTCAGAAGCGATAATCGTCTCTCTTTATTTGGCATACAAAACCTTATTACCTCCTTTCTATAACCATGAAAGTAGCTATAACCATCAACGCTTATGTCTATGCAATTTTTTTGTCATCAAACTGTTGGTAGGATTCTTGAGAGAATTTGTAAATTTCACTTTTATGCGTTATAAAAAGTTGAGTGGGAATGCAGGATAAGCAAAAACTCGGATGTGTATAGATGGTGGTAATAAGATGTGGCGACTAAGATGGGGTTCAATAAGATGGGGTGAACGGGAATGATTATAAGAGGGGTGTCAAAAAGGATAAAATGAAATAGTGGGATGAAATGTGTGAACGTCTGACGCGGAGGGGAGACACCTGGAACATTTTAGAGCGTGCAAAGAAATCTTTTAGAAAGCTCCAGTACGTACCGAGCTTAGAGAATTCAGACGAAGCCGTACTACTCACAGTAATAAAATAAGGTATTTTCATTTTTTATAATATTATGATGATATTTTAATAAATTGGAATATTTCTACGAGGTTATTTAATTTTTTTTATTGGAAATAGTCCAACTACAATTCCGCTTATCAAGCAATTATTGTCCTACTTTAAATAATATATTTGTATTATTGGTTATACTAAACTGTTGCACACCACTGTACAGGCCCGATATTGCCTCTATAATGTGCAACTATCGGGAATTGTCTATATGATTGCACGGGTGTGTGCAACAATTTAATTTCTGTTTATTGTCTTATTATTGCCATAACACTAAGTGTGTCTGCTAGTTTGATTTTTTAGTCCTACCAAAACTGTCGATCAGAAGAAAGTTATATCCAGAGGCTGGTTAAATTTTCATTCAACTACAAATGGCATTTCTTAAACTACAGTAGCAATTTCTGGTGACATGTATCCTACCTCAGGTCAATGTAAGAATTCGTTTTTCTTCCAGTGGGCTATATTTCTAAAAATAAATAATGAAAATATAAATTTCAAAGATGAAAACCTTGTAACTTTTGCTCTCATGGTTAGGTGAAACATATTTTTTACGTAATGTCCCATTCGATTCGCATGATTTGATGTGCTTTTTTGACCCCGTTACTATACGACTTCATGTATATTGTTACGTACCACTCCTCTTGTGGTTTACCAGCCACACGTTGGTTGCGTTTATTTGTTACGTACCGGAGTCGTACCCGTTGAACCCTCACCCTGCTTCGCCAAGCTATTACTTTATTTTATTGATGTGATGTATTTGGTTTTTTCCCGATTTTAAGGTGCCAAATTGTTCTATTTCCAAAACAATTAAAATGATTCTTCTCACCTATTTCTCCTTTTCTGTTATTTTAAATTGATACAACTCACCTGTGTCTTGTAGTTGATTTGAATTCGTTCCAAAAAATCAGGGTTACCAACCTCAATTTTTTTTGTAAAAAAATTTTCACCTTGGCTATATTAAGGAATAAATTGTCTGTAAGGTTAACATAAATTAAATACACAATTGATAATAGTCAATACTATATTATTTCTGTAGTGTTTTTTATTAATTTCTTTTTTTAAACAACATGAAATATCAAGCAGAATGATCACTGTTGCACACCACTATATAAAAATTATCCCGATTAGCGCTTTCAAGCTTCACAGCTCATCGTCAGATCGGAATAGACAGAAATTATGTGAAAACAAACCCTTCACCCCTCTCACCCCACCCTGCTCACACACAACAAGCTATAATATAAATGTCCCTTCATCACCCCCTAAACCCTGTCCCACCATCTGTACAGTTACATATTTTTCTAGCAAATTCCTTGTGTTTCAGTGTTGTGTGTGTGTGTGTGTGTGTGTGTGTGTGTGTGTGTGTGCATCCTTTTGAACTTACTCTCTTCCTCTCCACACACGTGGGTCAGTCACACACCCTTATTTTAAAACATCCAATTAGTACTATGCAATATAATTCTTAATCTTATCTATCTGTTCTCTATCATTTACTTCTTAATTATGTTATAAAATACTTCTTCATTATCAAATTTAATTTTAATATTAATTAAAATATTAATAATATTTTATAACATAATTAAGAAGTAAATGATAGAGGACAGATAGATAAGATTAAGAATTATATTGCATAGTACTAATTGGATGTTTTAAAATAAGGGTGTGTGACTGACCCACGTGTGTGGAGAGGAAGAGGGTAAGTTTAAAAGGATGCACACACACACAACACTGAAACACAAGGAATTTGTTAGAAAAATATGTAACTGTACAGATGGTGGGACAGGGTTTAGGGGGTGATGAAGGGACATTTATATTATAGCTTGTTGTGTGTGAGCAGGGTGGGGTGAGAGGGGTGAAGGGTTTGTTTTCACATAATTTATGTCTATTCCGATCTGACGATGAGCTGTGAAGCTTGAAAGCGCTAATCGGGATAATTATTATATAGTGGTGTGCAACAGTGATCATTCTGCTTGTGATTTCAACCACTAGAACAAATTTCTTCATTATACATGAAATATGTTTATAATCTATATTTTGCTCCTTTTCTTGTTCTTTACTAGCTCAACAGTTGGCAATAGTGTTCTCTTAGTATTCAAGGTCTGGTTGATTAAAACGTTATGTTTTATTTTAATTATTTTAATTCAACTGGGTTCTTGTGATTGCAAGAAAGTTAATAAAAGATTTTTATAAAGTACAAAACTTCACATAAAACTTACTTAAATATTATACATGTTCTTATTAAATCACTTCTTAGGTTATAGCACATGTGTTGAGTCACAGTGGGTGACTAGGTAAATAGTTCTTTTTAAAAAGAAAATGATTCCAATGTCCAATAATTTGATCACCATAAATTAAAAAGTGAATAAAGATATAAACAGAGTGTCTCTAAGTTATTCCTTAAGTGAGTGTTTATATAAAGTTTTTCATTAAGTGAAAACGTGTCACAGTGTAGACTAGCCGTTTGTCAATTTAGTTTTTTTTTTTAAGTTAATTTATACTTATCCCATTCCTTTACATCTGATTTGTCTCTCTGAGTTCGTTTTTATTTTATAATATATTAAGTAGATTTTTTCTTTCAATCTCCAATAATTCTGGTTATTAAATTTATTTTTTCCATACTATTATTAATCATCTCATTTTGGTTCATTGCCATTTCATTTCTAGTTGATTTATTGCTATTATATGATTATATTGAGCTGCATGAATTTTATGATCTGCTCTTCTCTGAATCTTATAATGGAATAACCGTTTCTTACTGTTAATGTTTGGTTGTCAAGGCAGCAAGCCTCAGATTCCTATTGGTGGAAAATATTGTTTACATTGTTAGATCTTGCTCCTGAATTTTTACAAAATTAATAAATATTTTTAAATTAGCATAACTTTCTTATACTACTTTGAATTTGTTTGATAATAACATTATTGGATTGCATTTCTTTTATAATTTAATTAGAAACCAAACATGACTGGTTTTGGTTCCGTATTTACTGATTTACTAATTTAACAGTTTTGTTTTTTTTATATTAATTATTTTATAACTGGTTCTTTTGATATACATTAGGTGTCCTTAAATTTATATTATCAATTTTAATAGTATGCCCTACATTTTGTCCTTACTTATTACTGCTATTATATCAAAATTTACAAATTACTGCCTCCTTCCTATAGGCTCCTTAGGCCTATATCATCTAACTTTCCTTATACAGTTATTATAACATATTTGTAGAGTTTCATGAAACAAAACTATTTTAACCATAACTACAATAAATTAACATGGAACATTTAATGATTTATAATCATTTTCAAAACATTATACTATTCTTTCTAACATGCTATGCACATGCTATTTTTTAATACATTTCCTATCTCCATATGCTCATTAACTATTATTTATTAAACATGCTTTTTTACCCTTCTATATATTCTTTTTAACACAAACAGATAACTATAACTTAACTATTATTTTCGTATTTTAACACATGAACTTTAATTCTACCTATTACATTTGTGTAGACCTATTATGCATTAGTTTATTCACAGTTTGCATTCATCATTTTTTACTCAAGCATTCATTCTACACATTATTACTACTGCTGACTTTCAGTTAGTATATTTTTCTTGGTTCTGTTATTCACTTTAATATTATATTATTCACTGTTTTTCTTTCTTTTCTTCACTGGGATCTAACCACACCACTCACCTCATCATTAACATTGGGTATTTATTATATAAGGGGTTTGTTCCCTTCATATTCTAATAACAATATTATTTAACATTACTTAATTTACATTTATGTCTTGGTAGTCTTACATGGGACTACTCACGCTAATAACATAGCTTTGTACTTTCATAATTAAATTTACTATTTTATTATTGGTTGACAAGGGGTTGTGATATGGTTACAAAGTTATTTATTTTTATCCTTCCCTTTGCCAATCACTTGGGTTTTGTCATCGTCTCAGTCCTTGTCTTGGTTTTAAGTTATTATTATGCTAATTTTAATATTTTTATTCATTAATTCCTTCATACTTTGACTTTCTTTATTCTTTTAGTGTTGTAACTCACTTTTTTATTAAATGGTAATTTCTTCTTTATTTGTGGGCTACCTTTTGTAACGTTATATAATGCCCCCCCCATCAAAATTGATCATTTTTGAAAATACTGTCATAGTCTTTGATGAAATTATCAGTTGATTTGTTTTTTTTTTCATATTATCTTTTCACCTTTAGCTTCTGCTTTATAATTCTTATATCTTATATTCTGTTTTTATTAACCTGTTATTTGTGATCCGATCTTATCTCTCTCTCAATTGGTGCTTTATCCTTATAATATTTATTTTTCCGAATTATCCATAATATCATAGTTGGTACGGATTTAGAGGGGCTCTCTTGGCTACCATTATTCTGCCGTCCACACTATACTTACTGAGATCAGAGGAACATCATCTCTGCTCAGACAAAAAATATCTTGAACATATCCATTCACAATCGTTATATATAACACATTGAAAGTAGTCAACTTGTGACTAATAATAATAATAAAGATTTATTTTGGATAATTCACCCTGTTGTTGTTCAGATCATATTATTTCATAACAATAACATTCATATTTATTCACTCTCAAGTCCTTTAGCTATATTTGAAGCAATTCTGTTGACAGATACTATTCATATATTTACTTATTTTTTTTTCTTTGAATATTCTGTTTCTTCATGAATTCTACCTAGTTGTTTTTCCTCATTGTCATTATTCTGGTGGTTCTATTTTCACCTTAATGTTGGTTCATTTATTTCCATTTAATCATATATTTCTTTATTGAATTACTTTGTTGCTTTGCATTATATTATACTATTCTTTTCTTTTTTAATTATATTATCCTTGAAAAATTATTCATTTAATTTCGTCTGTGTTGTTAGTCATTCTGTTCTAGTCAGTTAGTGATGATTGGTGATTGTATTCCTTCATGATACTTCTTTATAGATGCCTGGTTATACGTTCCCTTAATCTTCTTTGTGACAGGGTTCATTATTTCGTACGTATTATTGTCATTACTTTTTATTATCACATAGGGTCCTGTATACAATAATAATAATAATTATTTTTTCGTTATTCCCTCTAGAATAATGGGTAACTCTCTATTCCTTGTTAACACCTTTTCGCCTACCTGGTATTTAATTGCTTTTGATTGGTTCTTTTTATACTTCTTTTTCTGTTTTTCTGCTTTCTCCATTACTCTGTTATAGAATTTGACACCTTCAAACTGATAATCTGGGTTATTGGGGAAATTGATGATATCCTGGATTTCTCTAGGTGGAGGTTTTTCAAACGTCACTGTATAAGGTGTATTTTTTATGGACTGATGGTCGATATGTTAAGGAATTCCTCGGTAGGTAACAAGTATTCGTGCCATCTCCTTTGTTGATCATGATAGTAAGTTCGGAGTATTCTGCCAACCTCTTTCAGCACTCTCTCCGCCGAATTGCTGCTGGGGTGGTAAACTGATGTCTTATATGTTTTAATTCCATGTCCTAGAAGATTATCCCTCCATTTACTACCATTAAACTGTGTACCACGGTCTGTAATAATGGATGTAGGTTTACCAATCTCTGGTATGTAATGTCCAATGACTATCTCCAGTATTTTCTTGGTGGTGGCTCTGCTGATGGCGTAAAGTTTGGTGTACTTGGTGAAGTGGTCGAAGATAATAATAATGAATTTATATCTATGTCTCCCTCCACTACGTGGGAACGGTCCGCAGATGTCCAGGAATACCTTTTCCAGCTTATGGTTGGATGTAATGGGAATCATTACTCCCTCTTTTTTGTCGTTGTTACATTTAACCATTTGGCAAATGTGACATGTTTGAATGGATTTTTGTACTTTTCGGTTAATATTCTTAATGTATACTTGTTCTTCCAGGGCTTTAACTATTTTTATGGCTCCCATGTGGCCATATCTTATATGGTAATCTAATATTAATTTATTTTCCACAGCTGGTGGAATTATTAGCTTCCAGCTTTCTTGATTAGGGATAACTTTAATAAATAAACTATCATCATGTTCACAATAATATTTTGTAAGGATTTCATCTGCACTTTGCACTCTTTGGCGGATGTTCATTAATTTGGGGTCCAGTTTTTGGTGTTGTTTAATTTCATTTGTGATGGTTTCCAAATCTTTTCTACTTTTTATGATATTGTACACTTTTGCTATTTGCTCCTTTTCTCCATCGAACGTTTGGTCTTGTATGTTGATTCGGGACAAGGCATCGGCTGCTATGTTCTTCCTTCCGGGTATATATTCCCAAGTAATGTGATATTCTTGCAATGCAAGGACCCATCTAGTTAACCGGCCATGGCTGAGCTTACATCGTTTTAAGAATGAGATGGATTCATGATCACTCCTTACCGTCACTGGGTATCCAAGTATATAGGTTCTGAACTTATTGCATGCGTATACTACACTTAGCAACTCTTTTTCAGTGACGTTATAGTTGCGTTCGCAGTTGTTCAGCACCCTGCTGGCGAAGCTAACAACCATGTGATGTCCTTCTTCATCTTCCTGATACAAAGTGGCTCCTAAGCTTACATTGCTTGCATCACAATTTAGATAGAAGGGTTTATTAAAGTCCGGGTAGTGCAGCATAACTGTTTCTAGAAATTTTTCTTTTATAAGTTGTAGAATTTTATCTTGTTCCGGTCCCCATGCCTATTTGTCTTTGGATGATAGCTGTTTTTGAAATTTAGCAGTCAATTTTGAATAGTTATCTTGGGATTTCCGATAATAATTACAAATTCCAAGAAAAGATTGTAACTGTTTTCTGTTTTTTGGAGTAGGGAACTGTTGAATTGCTTC
This sequence comes from Magicicada septendecula, assembly GCA_034769895.1. Taxonomy (NCBI): domain Eukaryota; kingdom Metazoa; phylum Arthropoda; class Insecta; order Hemiptera; family Cicadidae; genus Magicicada; species Magicicada septendecula. Next base: position 219,032,017 of record CM068369.1, on the reverse strand, counting down.
TACTTTTTCTTGTGACGGAGATATACCCATCTCTGTTAAATTAAAACCTAAAAACTTTACTTCGTAATGGTAGGATAGTTGTACCATTAAGCACTCCTCGGGAATTCTGGGCTCCAGATTACGGGTCATGCACACCTTGCCTAGGAAGTATGATGTTGGAGATTGTCCTGCGTGTGCCTCATACCGACCATTACTTAAGTCGTTTCTCACCATATTTTGGGTCGACTCCGACCAATACTTCTCCCTAAATTGTTTTTTAAATTCTTGTACGTTCTGGATGTCGGGCCGTACTGCCGTCCACCAATTGTCGTGGGTATCCTTGAACATATCATCAATCATTCCTCGGATAACATTCCACCGGGTCTCTCTATCCCTTGCTATCATCTCTTCTACCCTCTTCAGGAACTCCATGGGGTTACGTTTGTAATTCCTAAAATTGATTAACTCCTGGTTATCGTTGTTGCTGGTATAAGTATTTTGACATTTTCTATCCCGCCATGAGTCCACTTCTTCTTGTAATTGTATCTCGCGTCGACGGATTTCCTCGATCTTCTCTTTATTTGTACTCACTTGGCTTTCGACATTGTTTAGGTTGTTATATACTCTTTCCATTCGTTCGCCAATGTCTGTATGTACCTGTGCTATTCCTTCCTTATTCTCCTCCCGAATTTGATGCACTTCTTGCTTAATCTGCTCGCAGTTTTCTACAGTTTCCTGTTGGAGTCCTTCAACCAATTTTTATTTTCATTTTTGACGTTGTTTATTTTATTTAGTATTTCCTCACGGACTTGTACCACTGTTTCGTTGGTTTTTTCTAACTTTTCGTTTGTTTCGGCTATCTCTTGTTTCCTTTCTTCATTGTTTTTATCCACCTTCTGGTTAATTGTCACATGGACATTCTCAATTCTTTCATTAATCCGCCTTAAATTCTCTTCATTTATTTGTTTGATCTCTTCCTTCATTTGTCTTAAACTCTCATTAGTGTTCTCGTTTTGTTTCCTAAAATTTGCATTAGTTTCTTCTTTATTCTTGTCAAATTTTTCGTTCATTTGTTTCATTAAGTTTTCCCTCAAATCCTCGTTCTGTTTTCTTGAGTTTTCATTTAATGATTCTAACTGTTTCTTCAATTCTTCCTTGTCTTCCTCTCTTTGTTTCTTTTGTTCCTCCTTGTCTTTCTCTCTTTGTTTCCTTTGTTCTTCCTTGTCTTCCTCTCTTTGTTTCTTTTGTTTTTCTTTGTCTTCTTCTATTTGTTTCTTTTGTTCTGTCATTTTCTCATTCATACTATTCATTAATTCCTTTAATTTTATAAGATTCGGGTCCACATCCTCAACCGATGTTACTTTCTTTGCTTCCATTCTGACTTCTTTCTCGGCCTCCTTCTCCAACATCTCGATTTCCTTTTCGGCCTCCGCCGTGCGTTTCTTTGATGCGGATCTTTTGTGCATTTCTGTTTATTTCTTTCGCAATCGCCGCTAAAATATAATGTTTTCTTTAATTTTAGCCTCACTAGTTGGTCGCCAATTTGTTACGTACCACTCCTCTTGTGGTTTATCAATCACACGTTGGTTGAGTTTATTTGTTACGTACCGGAGTCGTACCCGTTGAAACCTCACCCTGCTATGCCAAGCTATTACCTAACTTTATTTTATTGATGTGTTGTATTTGGTTTGTTTCCCGATTTTAAGGCGCCAAATTGTTCTATTTCCAAAACAATTAAAATGATTCATCTCACCTATTTCTCCTTTTCTCTTATTTTAAATTAATACAACTGACCTGTGTCTTGTAGTTGATTTGAATTCGTTCCAAAAAATCAGGGTTACCAACCTCAATTTTTTTTTTTAAATTTTCTCCTTGGCTATATTAAGGAATAAATTGTCTGTAAGGTTAACATAAATTAAATACACAATTGATAATAGTCAATACTATATTATTTCTGTAGTGTTTTTTATTAATTTCTTTTTTTAAACAACATGAAATACGTTTATAATATATATTTTGCTCCTTTTCTTGTTCTTTACTAGCTCAGCAGTTGGCAATAGTGTTCTCTTAGTATTCAAGGTCTGGTTGATTAAAACATTATGTTTTATATTAATTATTTTAATTATTATAATTGGGTTCTTGTGATTGCAAGAAAGTTAATAAAAGATCTTTAGAAAGTACAAAACTTCACATAAAACTTACTTAAATATTATACAGGTTCTTATTAAATCACTTCTTAGGTTATAGCACATGTGTTGAGTCACAGTGGGTGACTAGGTTAATAGTTCGTTTAAAAAAAAAAAAAGATTCCAATGTCCAATAATTTGATCACCATAAATTAAAAAGTGAATAAAGATATAATCAGAGTGTCTCTAAGTTATTCCTTAAGTGAGTGTTTATATAAAGTTTTTCATTAAGTGAAAACGTGTCACAGTGTAGACTAGCCGTTTGTCATTTTAGTTTTTTTTTAAAGTTAATTTATACTTATCACATTCCTTTACATCTGATTTGTCTCTATGAGTTCGTTTTTATTTCATAATATATTAAGCAGATTTTTTCTTTCAATCTCCAATAATTCTGGTTATTAAATTTCTTTTTTCCATACTATTATTAATCATCTCATTTTGGTTCATTGCCATTTCATTTCTAGTTGATTTATTGCTATTATATGATTATATTGAGCTGCATGAATTTTATGATCTGCTCTTCTCTGAATCTTATAATGGAATAACCGTTTCTTACTGTTAATGTTTGGTTGTCAAGGCAGCAAGCCTCAGATTCCTATTGGTGGAAAATATTGTTTACATTGTTAGATCTTGCTCCTGAATTTTTACAAAATTAATAAATATTTTTAAATTAGCATAACTTTCTTATACTACTTTGAATTTGTTTGATAATAACATTATTGGATTGCATTTCTTTTATAATTTAATTAGAAACCAAACATGACTGGTTTTGGTTCCGTATTTACTGATTTACTAATTTAACAGTTTTGTTTTTTTTATATTAATTATTTTATAACTGGTTCTTTTGATATACATTAGGTGTCCTTAAATTTATATTATCAATTTTAATAGTATGCCCTACATTTTGTCCTTACTTATTACTGCTATTATATCAAAAGTTACAAATTACTGCCTCCTTCCTATAGGCTCCTTAGGCCTATATCATCTAACTTTCCTTATACAGTTATTATAACATATTTGTAGAGTTTCATGAAACAAAACTATTTTAACCATAACTACAATAAATTAACATGGAACATTTAATGATTTATAATCATTTTCAAAACATTATACTATTCTTTCTAACATGCTGTGCACATGCTATTTTTTAATACATTTCCTATCTCCATATGCTCATTAACTATTATTTATTAAACATGCTTTTTTACCCTTCTATATATTCTTTTTAACACAAACAGATAACTATAACTTAACTATTATTTTCGTATTTTAACACATGAACTTTAGTTCTACCTATTACATTTGTGTAGGCCTATTATGCATTAGTTTATTCACAGTTTGCATTCATCATTTTTTACTCAAGAATTCATTCTACACATTCTTACTACTGCTGACTTTCAGTTAGTATATTTTTCTTGGTTCTGTTATTCACTTTAATATTATATTATTCACTGTTTTTCTTTCTTTTCTTCACTGGGATCTAACCACACCACTCACCTCATCATTAACATTGGGTATTTATTATATAAGGGGTTTGTTCCCTTCATATTCTAATAACAATATTATTTAACATTACTTAATTTACATTTATGTCTTGGTAGTCTTACATGGGACTACTCACGCTAATAACATAGCTTTGTACTTTCATAATTAAATTTACTATTTTATTATTGGTTGACAAGGGGTTGTGATATGGTTACAAAGTTATTTATTTTTATCCTTCCCTTTGCCAATCACTTGGGTTTTGTCATCGTCTCAGTCCTTGTCTTGGTTTTAAGTTATTATTATGCTATATTTTAATATTTTTGTTCATTAATTCCTTCATACTTTGACTTTCTTTATTCTTTTAGTGTTGTAACTCACTTTTTTATTAAATGGTAATTTCTTCTTTATTTGTGGGCTACCTTTTGTAACGTTATATAATGCCCCCCCATCAAAATTGTTCATTTTTGAAAATACTGTCATAGTCTTTGATGAAATTATCAGTTGATTTGTTTTTTTTTCATATTATCTTTTCACCTTTAGCTTCTGCTTTATAATTCTTATATCTTATATTCTGTTTTTATTAACCTGTTATTTGTGATCCGATCTTATCTCTCTCTCAATTGGTGCTTTATCCTTATAATATTTATTTTTCCGAATTATCCATAATATCATAGTTGGTACGGATTTAGAGGGGCTCTCTTGGCTACCATTATTCTGCCGTCCACACTATACTTACTGAGATCAGAGGAACATCATCTCTGCTCAGACAAAAAATGTCTGGAACATATCCATTCACAATCGTTATATATAACACATTGAAAGTAGTCAACTTGTGACTAATAATAATAATAAAGATTTATTTTGGATAATTCACCCTGTTGTTGTTCAGATCATATTATTTCATAACAATAACATTCATATTTATTCACTCTCAAGTCCTTTAGCTATATTTGAAGCAATTCTGTTGACAGATACTATTCATATATTTACTTATTTTTTTTTCTTTGAATATTCTGTTTCTTCATGAATTCTACCTAGTTGTTTTTCCTCATTGTCATTATTCTGGTGGTTCTATTTTCACCTTAATGTTGGTTCATTTATTTCCATTTAATCATATATTTCTTTATTGAATTACTTTGTTGCTTTGCATTATATTATACTATTCTTTTCTTTTTTAATTATATTATCCTTGAAAAATTATTCATTTAATTTCGTCTGTGTTGTTAGTCATTCTGTTCTAGTCAGTTAGTGATGATTGGTGATTGTATTCCTTCATGATACTTCTTTATAGATGCCTGGTTATACGTTCCCTTAATCTTCTTTGTGACAGGGTTCATTATTTCGTACGTATTATTGTCATTACTTTTTATTATCACATAGGGTCCTGTATACAATAATAATAATAATTATTTTTTCGTTATTCCCTCTAGAATAATGGGTAACTCTCTATTCCTTGTTAACACCTTTTCGCCTACCTGGTATTTAATTGCTTTTGATTGGTTCTTTTTATACTTCTTTTTCTGTTTTTCTGCTTTCTCCATTACTCTGTTATAGAATTTGACACCTTCAAACTGATAATCTGGGTTATTGGGGAAATTGATGATATCCTGGATTTCTCTAGGTGGAGGTTTTTCAAACGTCACTGTATAAGGTGTATTTTTTATGGACTGATGGTCGATATGTTAAGGAATTCCTCGGTAGGTAACAAGTATTCGTGCCATCTCCTTTGTTGATCATGATAGTAAGTTCGGAGTATTCTGCCAACCTCTTTCAGCACTCTCTCCGCCGAATTGCTGCTGGGGTGGTAAACTGATGTCTTATATGTTTTAATTCCATGTCCTAGAAGATTATCCCTCCATTTACTACCATTAAACTGTGTACCACGGTCTGTAATAATGGATGTAGGTTTACCAATCTCTGGTATGTAATGTCCAATGACTATCTCCAGTATTTTCTTGGTGGTGGCTCTGCTGATGGCGTAAAGTTTGGTGTACTTGGTGAAGTGGTCGAAGATAATAATAATGAATTTATATCTATGTCTCCCTCCACTACGTGGGAACGGTCCGCAGATGTCCAGGAATACCTTTTCCAGCTTATGGTTGGATGTAATGGGAATCATTACTCCCTCTTTTTTGTCGTTGTTACATTTAACCATTTGGCAAATGTGACATGTTTGAATGGATTTTTGTACTTTTCGGTTAATATTCTTAATGTATACTTGTTCTTCCAGGGCTTTAACTATTTTTATGGCTCCCATGTGGCCATATCTTATATGGTAATCTAATATTAATTTATTTTCCACAGCTGGTGGAATTATTAGCTTCCAGCTTTCTTGATTAGGGATAACTTTAATAAATAAACTATCATCATGTTCACAATAATATTTTGTAAGGATTTCATCTGCACTTTGCACTCTTTGGCGGATGTTCATTAATTTGGGGTCCAGTTTTTGGTGTTGTTTAATTTCATTTGTGATGGTTTCCAAATCTTTTCTACTTTTTATGATATTGTACACTTTTGCTATTTGCTCCTTTTCTCCATCGAACGTTTGGTCTTGTATGTTGATTCGGGACAAGGCATCGGCTGCTATGTTCTTCCTTCCGGGTATATATTCCCAAGTAATGTGATATTCTTGCAATGCAAGGACCCATCTAGTTAACCGGCCATGGCTGAGCTTACATCGTTTTAAGAATGAGATGGATTCATGATCACTCCTTACCGTCACTGGGTATCCAAGTATATAGGTTCTGAACTTATTGCATGCGTATACTACACTTAGCAACTCTTTTTCAGTGACGTTATAGTTGCGTTCGCAGTTGTTCAGCACCCTGCTGGCGAAGCTAACAACCATGTGATGTCCTTCTTCATCTTCCTGATACAAAGTGGCTCCTAAGCTTACATTGCTTGCATCACAATTTAGATAGAAGGGTTTATTAAAGTCCGGGTAGTGCAGCATAACTGTTTCTAGAAATTTTTCTTTTATAAGTTGTAGAACTTTATCTTGTTCCGGTCCCCATGCCTATTTGTCTTTGGATGATAGCTGTTTTTGAAATTTAGCAGTCAATTTTGAATAGTTATCTTGGGATTTCAGATAATAATTACAAATTCCAAGAAAAGATTGTAACTGTTTTCTGTTTTTTGGAGTAGGGAACTGTTGAATTGCTTCTACTTTCTCTTGTGACGGAGACATACCCATCTCTGTTAAATTAAAACCTAAAAACTTTACTTTGTTTGCAATAAATTTTGATTTGTTTAGTTTAAGTGTTACATTATTCTCTGACAGATTTCTCAATACTTGTTCCACTCTTGTGCAGTGTTCATCCCAATTAGAAGAGGTTATCAGTAAATCGTCCACGTATACTGTGGTGAATTGCAGAGTTTCTTGTCCCAATATCTGGTCTATACATTTTACAAATATTGCGACGGAATTAATCAATCCGAAAGGTAACCTTTTACATTGGCAGTTCCTTCCGTCGAAAATGAACGCCATATATTTCTTACTATTTGGGTGCAACTCTACCTGCCAGTATCCGCATACAGTATCCCATGTACTAATGTATTTGGTACCGTGGAACTTTTTCAAAATCTCTTCGATCTCGCCAGGAGATGTTCTATCGTTTATAATCATTTTGTTTATCTCCCTAGCGTCCAGGCAAATTCTTACTTTCCCATTCTTTTTGGGTATCGCTACTATAGGGCTGGTATATGGTGATTGACTATATTCTATGATGTCATCCTTCATCATACTATTTATCTCCTCTCGAACTTCGTTTTTGAGTGAGTAAGCTATTGGGTAGGATTTTCTGCGAAAATCTACTGGTTCTTTGAAATTGATTTCACATTGGTAACCCTTGACTTTACCGGGGGCGTTGAAAAGATATGTTTATGTGTTGTATATTTCAATTAATTTTTCAGCCTGTACCTCACTTATTTGTTGACCTGATTTTTCCCTCTGGAACGCTCGTATTTCTCCCAGCTTACGATTCCATAGTTCTTGATCGTCGTCCTCATATTTGATCACTTCTGGCAGCTTATTATTTTTACAAAAATAGCTCTTCATGACATGGCATTTGGCATTGACTGAAACGGTTCTATTTGCGTCCACTAATTCCGCTGTCCACACTCCTTATTCTGACGTTAGGGAAACAATTCCTCTACTCAAGTCTGTTACTGCCGAATGTTGTCGTAATACGTCGCATCCAATTAATACGTTGAACGGTAACCCCGTTGCGACTAGGAATCCTATTGGTATCTTCACATTATTATTTGTGAGGTCGAGCGATACTTGCTTCTTCACAGATTTATTTTGCCGTCCAGTAGCTCCGATTATGATTATATTACTCACAGGTAAAGTGGGTATAGGTATTTGACTTCCCTGTTGCATTCTCTCCAGTTCTGTACTATCAATTAACGAGATATTAGACCCAGTATCTATCATAACTGTCGACTGTATTCCATTTAACTTAGCGATTATATAGATAATTTCATTATTGTGATTGTGTACATGGATATCCTCTTTTTCTAAGAGGTCCTCCCTGATATCTTTTAAATAATGGTTTGTGATGATTGTTATTGTCTGGTCAGTGATACGTCTGGTTATTTGTCGTCTTTCCCCAAGAGATTGGTTCAGTGATGGGCTGTCTTCAGTTCTCACTGCCTCTATTAGTTTAAATGAGAGCTTCCCTCATTCTCCCTGTTTTCTTGTGGGTTTTGTGGTTGGTTTGGTAGTGGTTCCTGTCTGGTCCCAGGATTGTTGTCCACCAGTCCACTATTTCCTCCGTATTGGTGGTCGTCATCGCGTTGTGACTGGTTATAATAATTGTGGTTCGTGTGTGTCCTCGGGTGGTACCGCCTCTGATTACCTTGAGTCGTGAGTATATGTAATTCACGTTGTGTCGGTTGTCCCCGTCTCCTCGATTATGCCGATTATCGTGGTAATTAGAATGGTTATTATCCCGATAATTATTATTACCTTCATTGTTATTCGGGTTGTTATTATGGGTTCTATTCTGGTTACCATTTTGGTTTGTTTGAGGATTATTATTCTTATTCTGATTTTGTTGAGGATCGTTGCCGTTGTACTTATTATATTTAGTATTCATTATGCGGTTTCGTTGATACTGTCCCTCGTGCTCATAATTCTCTAGAAAGTTAGCCATAGCTTGGATTGTCTTAATCTGGCTATATATTCGGGCGTTCTTTATCCCTTCCTCGTAATGGTAGGATAGTTGTATCATTAAGCACTCCTCGGGAATTCTGGGCTCCAGATTACGGGCCATGCACACCTTGCCTAGGAAGTATGATGTTGGAGATTGTCCTGCGTGTGCCTCATACCGACCATTACTTAAGTCGTTTCTCACCATATTTTGGGTCGACTCCGACCAATACTTCTCCCTAAATTGTTGTTTAAATTCTTGTACGTTCTGGATGTCGGGCCGTACTGCCGTCCACCAATTGTCGTGGGTATCCTTGAACATATCATCAATCATTCCTCGGATAACATTCCACCGGGTCTCTCTATCCCTTGCTATCATCTCTTCTACCCTCTTCAGGAACTCCATGGTGTTACGTTTGTAATTCCTAAAATTGATTAACTCCTGGTTATCGTTGTTGCTGGTATAAGTATTTTGACATTTTCTATCCCGCCATGAGTCCACTTCTTCTTGTAATTGTATCTCGCGTCGACGGATTTCCTCGATCTTCTCTTTATTTGTACTCACTTGGCTTTCGACATTGTTTAGGTTGTTATATACTCTTTCCATTCGTTCGCCAATGTCTGTATGTACCTGTGCTATTCCTTCCTTATTCTCCTCCCGAATTTGATGCACTTCTTGCTTAATCTGCTCGCAGTTTTCTACAGTTTCCTGTTGGAGTCCTTCAACCAATTTTTATTTTCATTTTTGACGTTGTTTATTTTATTTAGTATTTCCTCACGGACTTGTACCACTGTTTCGTTGGTTTTTTCTAACTTTTCGTTTGTTTCGGCTATCTCTTGTTTCCTTTCTTCATTGTTTTTATCCACCTTCTGGTTAATTTTCACATGGACATTCTCAATTCTTTCATTAATCCGCCTTAAATTCTCTTCATTTATTTGTTTGATCTCTTCCTTCATTTGTCTTAAACTCTCATTAGTGTTCTCGTTTTGTTTCCTAAAATTTGCATTAGTTTCTTCTTTATTCTTGTCAAATTTTTCGTTCATTTGTTTCATTAAGTTTTCCCTCAAATCCTCGTTCTGTTTTCTTGAGTTTTCATTTAATGATTCTAACTGTTTCTTCAATTCTTCCTTGTCTTCCTCTCTCTGTTTCTTTTGTTCTTCCTTGTCTTCCTCTCTTTTTTCCTTTGTTCTTCCTTGTCTTCCTCTCTTTGTTTCTTTTGTTTTTCTTTGTCTTCTTCTATTTGTTTCTTTTGTTCTGTCATTTTCTCATTCATACTATTCATTAATTCCTTTAATTTTATAAGATTCGGGTCCACATCCTCAACCGATGTTACTTTCTTTGCTTCCATTCTGACTTCTTTCTCGGCCTCCTTCTCCAACATCTCGATTTCCTTTTCGGCCTCCGCCGTGCGTTTCTTTGATGCGGATCTTTTGTGCATTTCTGTTTATTTCTTTCGCAATCGCCGCTAAAATATAATGTTTTCTTTAATTTTAGCCTCACTAGTTGGTCGCCAATTTGTTACGTACCACTCCTCTTGTGGTTTATCAATCACACGTTGGTTGAGTTTATTTGTTACGTACCGGAGTCGTACCCGTTGAAACCTCACCCTGCTATGCCAAGCTATTACCTAACTTTATTTTATTGATGTGTTGTATTTGGTTTGTTTCCCGATTTTAAGGCGCCAAATTGTTCTATTTCCAAAACAATTAAAATGATTCATCTCACCTATTTCTCCTTTTCTCTTATTTTAAATTAATACAACTGACCTGTGTCTTGTAGTTGATTTGAATTCGTTCCAAAAAATCAGGGTTACCAACCTCAATTTTTTTTTTTAAATTTTCTCCTTGGCTATATTAAGGAATAAATTGTCTGTAAGGTTAACATAAATTAAATACACAATTGATAATAGTCAATACTATATTATTTCTGTAGTGTTTTTTATTAATTTCTTTTTTTAAACAACATGAAATACGTTTATAATATATATTTTGCTCCTTTTCTTGTTCTTTACTAGCTCAGCAGTTGGCAATAGTGTTCTCTTAGTATTCAAGGTCTGGTTGATTAAAACATTATGTTTTATATTAATTATTTTAATTATTATAATTGGGTTCTTGTGATTGCAAGAAAGTTAATAAAAGATCTTTAGAAAGTACAAAACTTCACATAAAACTTACTTAAATATTATACAGGTTCTTATTAAATCACTTCTTAGGTTATAGCACATGTGTTGAGTCACAGTGGGTGACTAGGTTAATAGTTCGTTTAAAAAAAAAAAATGATTCCAATGTCCAATAATTTGATCACCATAAATTAAAAAGTGAATAAAGATATAATCAGAGTGTCTCTAAGTTATTCCTTAAGTGAGTGTTTATATAAAGTTTTTCATTAAGTGAAAACGTGTCACAGTGTAGACTAGCCGTTTGTCATTTTAGTTTTTTTTTAAAGTTAATTTATACTTATCACATTCCTTTACATCTGATTTGTCTCTATGAGTTCGTTTTTATTTCATAATATATTAAGCAGATTTTTTCTTTCAATCTCCAATAATTCTGGTTATTAAATTTCTTTTTTCCATACTATTATTAATCATCTCATTTTGGTTCATTGCCATTTCATTTCTAGTTGATTTATTGCTATTATATGATTATATTGAGCTGCATGAATTTTATGATCTGCTCTTCTCTGAATCTTATAATGGAATAACCGTTTCTTACTGTTAATGTTTGGTTGTCAAGGCAGCAAGCCTCAGATTCCTATTGGTGGAAAATATTGTTTACATTGTTAGATCTTGCTCCTGAATTTTTACAAAATTAATAAATATTTTTAAATTAGCATAACTTTCTTATACTACTTTGAATTTGTTTGATAATAACATTATTGGATTGCATTTCTTTTATAATTTAATTAGAAACCAAACATGACTGGTTTTGGTTCCGTATTTACTGATTTACTAATTTAACAGTTTTGTTTTTTTTATATTAATTATTTTATAACTGGTTCTTTTGATATACATTAGGTGTCCTTAAATTTATATTATCAATTTTAATAGTATGCCCTACATTTTGTCCTTACTTATTACTGCTATTATATCAAAAGTTACAAATTACTGCCTCCTTCCTATAGGCTCCTTAGGCCTATATCATCTAACTTTCCTTATACAGTTATTATAACATATTTGTAGAGTTTCATGAAACAAAACTATTTTAACCATAACTACAATAAATTAACATGGAACATTTAATGATTTATAATCATTTTCAAAACATTATACTATTCTTTCTAACATGCTGTGCACATGCTATTTTTTAATACATTTCCTATCTCCATATGCTCATTAACTATTATTTATTAAACATGCTTTTTTACCCTTCTATATATTCTTTTTAACACAAACAGATAACTACAACTTAACTATTATTTTCGTATTTTAACACATGAACTTTAATTCTACCTATTACATTTGTGTAGGCCTATTATGCATTAGTTTATTCACAGTTTGCATTCATGATTTTTTACTCAAGCATTCATTCTACACATTCTTACTACTGCTGACTTTCAGTTAGTATATTTTTCTTGGTTCTGTTATTCACTTTAATATTATATTATTCACTGTTTTTCTTTCTTTTCTTCACTTGGATCTAACCACACCACTCACCTTATCATTAACATTGGGTATTTATTATATAAGGGGTTTGTTCCCTTCATATTCTAATAACAATATTATTTAACATTACTTAATTTACATTTATGTCTTGGTAGTCTTACATGGGACTACTCACGCTAATAACATAGCTTTGTACTTTCATAATTAAATTTACTATTTTATTATTGGTTGACAAGGGGTTGTGATATGGTTACAAAGTTATTTATTTTTATCCTTCCCTTTGCCAATCACTTGGGTTTTGTCATCGTCTCAGTCCTTGTCTTGGTTTTAAGTTATTATTATGCTATATTTTAATATTTTTGTTCATTAATTCCTTCATACTTTGACTTTCTTTATTCTTTTAGTGTTGTAACTCACTTTTTTATTAAATGGTAATTTCTTCTTTATTTGTGGGCTACCTTTTGTAACGTTATATAATGCCCCCCCATCAAAATTGATCATTTTTGAAAATACTGTCATAGTCTTTGATGAAATTATCAGTTGATTTGTTTTTTTTTCATATTATCTTTTCACCTTTAGCTTCCGCTTTATAATTCTTATATCTTATATTCTGTTTTTATTAACCTGTTATCTGTGATCCGATTTTATCTCTCTCTCAATTGGTGCTTTATCCTTATAATATTTATTTTTCCGAATTATCCATAATATCATAGTTGGTACGGATTTAGAGGGGCTCTCTTGGCTACCATTACTCTGCCGTCCACACTATACTTACTGAGATCAGAGGAACATCATCTCTTCTCAGACAAAAAATATCTGGAACATATCCATTCACAATCGTTATATATAACACATTGAAAGTAGTCAACTTGTGACTAATAATAATAATAAAAATTTATTTTGGATAATTCACCCTGTTGTTGTTCAGATCATATTATTTCATAACAATAACATTCATATTTATTCACTCTCAAGTCCTTTAGCTATATTTGAAGCAATTCTGTTGACAGATACTATTCATATATTTACTTATTTTTTTTTCTTTGAATATTCTGTTTCTTCATGAATTCTACCTAGTTGTTTTTCCTCATTGTCATTATTCTGGTGGTTCTATTTTCACCTTAATGTTGGTTCATTTATTTCCATTTAATCATATAGTTCTTTATTGAATTACTTTGTTGCTTTGCATTATGTTATAGTATTCTTTTCCTTGCTATATTTTAATATTTTTGTTCATGAATTCCTTTATACTTTGACTTTCTTTATTCCTTTAGTGTTGCAACTCACTTTTTTATTAAATAGTAATTTCTTAGTTATTTGTGGGCTACCTTTTGTAACGTTATAATTTGTAAGAATAAATAGGCATATGTACATATATGCACATATGGTGAATTCTTGAAAGTTAGAAATAAAACCAAGAGTAAAAAAAATTATTAATGCTAACTTAAGCTCAGACTACTTGCATAACGTGACAGTTAAAATAAAATGCTTTTCGGCATTATCGACTTACCTTCCGACAACCTTTATTTCACAGATTGAAGCTTTTCTATTACAAACCTCGTATAAACTATGCCACTTACAGTACTTATTATTTACAGTACTAACAACGTTACATCCTTGAATATAAAGCTGCTATAGCAGAAACCTTCTATAGGGTTATTTTAGTTTTTTCCAGGACTTTTTATTCTCTTCAAGGATTAGGTTATATAAACCTGTTTCGGCACCCATCTTATCCTCGGACCCATCTCGCATTCCGGCACTTACGTCTCTTCTATGAATGGCTTTATAGTTCCGTTCCGATTTCGGCAATCGATCCTCTGTCATACTTTGGAGATGATCCCACCATTGTCTTTTGTAAGCTGAAATAATTTCATTTATGTCCTCTACTTTGAGTTCTGCTCTAATGTCCTCATTCCTTATTCTATCTTGCAATGTATAGCTTAACGTACTTCGAAGAAACTGCATTTCAGCACTCTGAATCTTGCCGCATTCCTTTTTTGTCATGACCCACATCTCACTCGAATATGTCAACGTGGGTATTGCAATTGTCTTACAAAATTTAATCTTTGTGCTGTGTCGTGTTTTATTCTAAGTTTTTATGAATCGTACTACAAAGATTCCTAAATTTATTTATCTTCTCTTTTATATCATATTTATTCAGCTTACAGGACATCCGAGGTATTTAAAACGGTTCACTTGTTCAAAAGTGCTGTTGTTTATACCTATCTTACTCCCAGGACTTTCTCCAGGATATTTAACATAATTAATTTTGTGAAATATTAGTTTTACCAAAAGAAAAAAAATAAGCATTTCTTTTAGAGCTTTATTAAAGTTAATTTGTTGAGTAATAAATGTAAATTTATTGTTTAACGTGTAACTAAATAACTTATTTTATCATTTTCGTCCCAGTTTCAGCTGAAATACGTCGTCTTGAGTAATTTTCAGTTCCTAGAGCTTGTCACATTTTATACAATCACACATGTAGGCTTTCTAATTGTCTACGGAAATACGGAAATAATATTATCGTTATCATAGAGTGCGCTACTCACTACACGGTTCTTAAAATACGGCATATCAGATGTCTATAGCAAAATTCATTAATTATCGTCAAAATTAAAAGTGAATCGAAGCGGTATTATTTAATTAATTCCAGCTGTTTGCTCAACACGCTGTGGAACAACAGAACCGCGGATTCTGGAGTCCTGCTTTCCTACATAGCAAAACACGTTTTATTCAAAGAATTTGTGGCGTTCTGTAAAACTAGAACGATGTTTATTTGGAGTATTTGAATCCGGCAGGTCGACACTAACCACTGAACACATACGAACGCACTAGTTTTAACTATACAAACAAATATTGCTAAATAAAAAAAAGCACACGGAAAACACTTCATCGCGCTTATTTTAACGGTTTACAGAGGTATTTGCCATTGGTGTACATAAATTTCACATGAAACATCCTGCTCAAGTAATTAACAAACCAAATAGATAGCTCTTTCGTAATTAATAAGTTATAAACAAACATATATGTTGTCATAACTGTGCTTTTAAAAGCTTAATTAAATTGAAGCTAGCGGCCTAATTCTATGCGAAAAACAGACGCATATATTAGTAAAAATAGTTTGGCGTAACAGTTAAAAAGGTTGCTTTGAAAAAAGTTGTTTTGTTTCTCAGTTGGCTGTTAGAAATTTAAATAACTGCGATAATGTGTTAGACCTGTTAACTCTTTTTAGAGGCTTGCCATCTCGCTCGTTATTACTGGTCTGCGCGAGACGACAGGAAAGCCTGTTGCCCGTTATTGTTACTATGTCTTGACGGTCCTAAGTTGAGCGCTTGGATTTGGACTTGAACTCCCTGGATTGTGTCATGTATTTCCACATGTACTTCTTGTATCATGTGCTACGTACATGTGATCCGAGAAGGCATAGAAACACAGAAACGATCAGATAACAAAGGAATTAACAACAATCTCAACATTATACGTAAGTGCTTCTAAACCAACATGCAGACCGACGAAACGCAACAGTATTCGCCACGAACCAAACTTCGGCAGTGATGTTCGCAGCAAATCAGTGACAAGCTAGTTCCTTACAGTGACGCAACCAATTTCTCTTCCGGGCCCTGACGGCATTGAACACTCTCCTTTTCTCTCCTACATTGCCAAACACTTCCTCATTTGTCACTCTATCCTTCAGGAAATCCTTTCCATTCTTCTCCATGTCTACATCTTTGTGGTAGTCTTGGTCCAAGGCCTGTAACATCCTCTCCTCTTCTTTCCTCAATGTCCAAACTTCTGCCGCGTATAGGACCACGTGCGAAACAAAATTCTTCACATCCACTTTCCACTTTCTCAGCTCTTTGTTTAATGACCCGCACAACAACTTTTCTTTCTATTAAGGGCTTCTTTGGCTAATGCAATTCTGCATTTCACCTCTTGACTACACCTCATGTCCTCTCCAACTAAACATCCCAAAATAAAACCTGTGACTTGTTCAATTTCCTCATTGACTATTTTAATTTGTGCAGTCCTGTATCGCATTTCGTAACTCTTCTTCTTCAATCAAGACAATTATTTATTATCATCTAAATAAGTCTATTCAGCACTTACTCTGAATAAGTTATTATTATCTTTCTTGCAGCGTCTCAAAAATCCCTCGAAGTAATATTCCGAGGCAATTCGAGCCATTTCTCTGCTGCCATAAATACAACAAATGGCAATATCCATTCCGTATGCCCACATATCCACATCCTTGCTATCTTATTTCATACGCATACGTACCAAGGGTGTCTAGTTTTTTTTCCTTCATCTCCTGTTATCCAACTCTTCTGACTGCAACAGAGCGCATACATTCCTGATACTAAGAACACCGAATTACAATTTTATTATGTGTGGTATAATTGTATCTCGGTAGACGCCCAATTATAAAAGTTTTAACTAAAACTGTTACAATATATGGGGTAATCGAAAAGTCGTACAAATAAGAATTTTAAAATGTCCTTCTATAAAAAAAAAGATTATGTAAGGACATTAGAAGTCCGATATTGGTAACACATATCTTTTCCTTAACTAACATGGATTTTCAACAATGGTTTCCATCAAATATATACAGTCAACATAGTTGTTTTAAAAGACTGTGCTGTTTACAGGTATGTGCATAAAATGAATTTTTTGCAATAGAGGCAAATGTCTAATTTACAACAATATGTGTTAACGAATTTTTATATGCAAACGAAAAAGAATACCTGAATAAATAATATCGAAACAAGTGCCAAGTAAATCCAACGATTTTATTTGTTTTTCCTTTAAATTTATTTACTTTTAGTGTGCCACATTTTTCAAGCACCCCGTCCCTAAATATCTGAATATGATAGCAAGTATTGCACTGATAAATTACAAATTAAAGCAGATAATAAAGTCATATATTACAAATAATTTAAATGTATTAAATATGTTACTAACTTTGGTAAAAGAAACTAAAGATTTTAGTAATTATACACGTTTCTTTTAGGAGTTTCGTTAAGATTTTAAAATGGGAAAATACGAAATTTAAGTAGAATCATTTAAAAGTATTTAATTTACTCTGGGTAAAGTAATTCATTTTATTCTCGGTTCACACACACACACACAATGACATCAGAAAACTTTCTGCCCTACTACCTCCATAATAGTAATTCTTCTTTGACGTTTTGACCCCAAAAAGAGTCTTTGTCGTTGTTGTAGCCATCCTTGGAAGCAAAGAGTAACCGCTGAAAGACCTCTCAACAAGGCCCTTGAACCGCCACTCTCACTCTCATTTTAAGTGGACAACTATAGGTTTTAGGGATCGAAACATGAAAGAAAAATTTCTACGATAGTGGTAGTGTAGCAGGAGATTTTTTCAAATTAAGTTCACCTATCTGAAGGTGTCTTAAAAGACACACGGTACAAGCGACTCTACGTCTTTCACATTCCATCTGTCAAACTCGCAAACAGAAAAACGAGTTCACAACACAACGTCACTTCTATAAAAAAGGATTGCATGGGGATTAAATTTCAACAGCATTGTTAACGTCCGTTAGTTTCAAGAGAGATTAATTTTGTCGTTTGCAAGTATGATCCATTTTATTTTAAATAATCATATCGAATATTGTTATTATTTAGTGTGAACAGTGATTTGTTTTAGTTGTACAAACTACCGTTACTAGTGTACAGTTCAACAACACGTTTTAATCGCGTGTTACTGTAAATGGGATATTTGTGTCTGTCGATTGTCATCTGGTCATGGATTTGTATGCCCTAAGCATGCTGATCTTAACTACGATGAAATATGACGTTGAATATTGATTAAAATATCAGTAAATCGAACATTAATGCAGCCAATTGGCACAGAACGTCTTATGAACTATTTCTCCATGCACATCTGACGTAAAGGGGGGCATAGATTAATCCTATTCCATAACAGATGCTAGCGTTACGGAAGCAAAAAAACTTATAAAGTTAAATAGTACAGATCAAATTATTGATAGCGTAATTGAACATTATAATTTTACGAACAACTGTGATGCGTAATGAGTTAATAATAACACGTTCCAGTACAATCAGGAACCTCTTATATATATTGAGAGAAGTCTGGTGCTCCATGCTTCACGGGTGATGTTGGCTATCTTTGACCTTGACATTGTGAGTCATAGGAGGGGGTGGCAAGTTCAGTGTGTAGTTGTTTCTACAAGTGATTAATGGATGTTGTGATTTGTGTACAGTAATAATAAGCGTATTTATTTGTACTTATTCGTTTCTATTTGTAAACTTATTTATTCAATTATTTTCAGTGTTTGTTGTAAATAGTGTATAGTAGGTATGTGGAGTTAAGTTGGAGAATTATATTAGGTGTTATTGGGAGATAAGTTTAAGCTTTTGATTGTTTCACTGTCTACGAAGGCACTTTTTTATTTCATCAGACCAAGATCGTTATCTATTCCGTATTCTGTTCAGTACTTTTCTGTATGTTATTTGACTTTATATTGTAATTAAATTTATTTTCGAAATAAATTATTAAAATATGTGTAGCACGAGAACTAAGAAACACATGTAAAAATAATATGTTGCTTGTTTTATAAAGACAACTTAAAATTATATTTATTTTAAAACGAATTATTTTTAACATGAAACAAATTTTTATACGAGGATTTGATTTTTGAGAGAAGTGTAAGGTACATTTTTTGTTACAGGGTTGTTTGATATATCATAAAATACATAATATTTAGACAAAAGATTGGTAGATGTATTAATTGAAAAAGTAGTAATTGGAACAAATATTATAAAACTATGGAATGAAGTACACAAACAGACTGCTGTTGACTTGGTCTGTAGGGAGTAGGTATGTATATATGACACAACTGACGTCGGAATAGAATTGCACTTGTAACTTTACGGGGGAACAGTGTTGCCACATGTGCACTGACTCTAGTCAATAGTGACCTTCGAGAAATGTGACAACGTTCAGCGGTTTCTAAACAACACCAGTAGCCGGTAGGCGTTGATTGGGCAAGAAGTTAGAGAGATGCCCTTTTCCCCCCATGTCTTCTGCAGTTAAAATCCTATTCCTGTTTTATTCGGAATATGGTTAATAGAGATTAGCAGTGGATAGCCTCGTACCATCCAAATGACTTATGACAAAAAAGGAATGCTTGATATGTTTGGTTTTGTAAAACCATTTTTTAAAATGTATGAGCCAACGTGGATGATACCTCAGACAGTGCGACATGCTTCTGAAAACTGTGAGAAGCGGCTACCTTACCATTACGTACATATTACCTGAGTACTATATATTTCCTTCGAGTCAAACAAAAGCACTTAATGGTTTGAAATAATACCGTTTCAATATGGTTTCAAGACCACCACTAATTTGTTTTGTTTTCTACTTACCTATGTATGTGCACGTATGTGTACTTGTATTCGATATTACGTTTTATCGAATACACATCCTCGTCCTCGCTCGTGTATTATTTTAATGCATGTTTAATTTCTTTCTTTTATCCTGTATACAATTTTTGACTTTGTAACGTTTCTGGAGGGAAGAACAGAGAGGGGAGTGTGAGAAAAGTGATTTTTAAATTACTCATAAAATTACATTTTAGCACTGACAACATCTTATGATGATAGCTAAGCCGAGCCTTACGAAGTTTACCTTACACTCCTCACCAAAATGTGTGTGTGTGTGTGTGTGTGTGTGTGTGTGTGTGTGTGTGTGTGTGTGTGTGTGTGTGTGTGTGTGTGTGTGTGTTGTACAGGGACGTATTTAACTCTATTACTGCTATTAGATAAGTAATCCTGAATTTTGGTGGAACATTTGATAAGTTGGCGTAGAACGGAAATTTTGAAACAAATTAATTATTTTGTACTTGCGTATAATTTTATTTATACTCCGATTATAGTTTATGAAAGTATTTATTTAACGACTATTTCTTTATTTTTAAGGGATTCCTATACCATCTAATAATTTATCGTGTACACATCGAAAATGCTTTTCCATAAATTCATAATTAATTATTTAGCACATAGTAACACACTTTATGACATAATTTATTTTCGTGTGTACTTTTGCATTAAAAAAGAAGAGTTAAATGTTTGAAAACTTTCTACTTTTTAACCGGTTTTAGAAGAAACAAATGTTCTCGAGTAAACGATAGACATATGCTTACATTGCAAACCATTGATAATGCGAAAAATGTAAAATATCTTTTATTATGAATATAAAATTTTGTAGTGTAGTGAAAAATTATCTTATTTCTTTGAAAAAAGGAAACTTTTTAATTAGTATGTGCTTTCTGCAATTACTTACGGTTCAGTATAATGGACAGTGTGCAAAGTAATGAATATCGTATTGTGATTTTCCAAATTATACTAAATATATTAGCTCCTAAACACACACACGCATATTTATATATATGCAACGATACAAATTATAACTGCATAGATAGGTTAATTTGAAATTATTATAACAGAGTCTATATCTGGAGGTAGAAAATTTTATTCATTAACACATTAAAATTAACTATTGTCTTATGGCTTTATAATATAATATTGTTCATTAACGAACTGTCTTTCAATAAATGAGTCTATTGTTTGTTTTACATATAAGTTACTTGTGCGTAGAATTCCAACTGTTTACGTAGACACCAGGGGCTCCGCTGTTATTGTTTATAACTTTAATAATCTTAATCTCAGGGATCAAACTGGGTATAAATAGAGCGTATGTTAGGGTTACGCAATTCCGGATTCTTCAAGTGTTCTCGCGTTAATACACAGAATACCACGATAGGTAGGCTATTCTGCCCGTAATCCGGAAATCTTCCACTCTTCGCGAAAAAGCACTAGAATATGATCTATTAAACTTATTTGAGTTCTCTAATGTGGCAAAGGTTACGAAGAACTTGTATCGTCGACCAACAATAAAGTCTTTTCTGGAAATCGACTAGTCCTGACACGAAAATCTCGTGACAGCGAGTACGTCTTTCTATGGCAAAACTTTGGAACGAACTGAACGATCCGTACTCTGTAAGAGACCGTCTCAAATAATTTGTAGACCCTCTGATTGGTGGAAAATCTAGCAACGTCATAGATATGCACACTGATAGACCGAACTTAAGTTAAGTCTGTCCAGTTCTGTAAAGCCCTGTCTAGATTTAATCTACAAATTTTATTACTCTATAGGAGATAACGAAATAAAGAAGAACTGATTTCACGAAAAAACCATACAAAAATTATAGTTGAGGAGAATTGAGTATATGGAAAATGTAGCTTATAACCATGAGAACACCCTGTCCAAGTTTCAAAATGAAATGTCAATTATCAACGAAGTTAGTAAATAAAATGTGAATCACCCGCGCACCCGCGCACTTACACACAAATATTTCACTTGACATAGAAGAGTACAAAATGATGAACATTTTGACATAATATACTTTTTTAAACATACCGTGGATCAAAACTTATGACTACTTTACAAAGAAAAGAACAAAATCAATTTATGACATGTCTATGGCCGTCAGAAAATGAGTTACAGCATTAGTATCCCTATTATATGAAACTTACACCCTGTTTTGTTGGAATATACTTAACGTAGGTTCTACATGCTTTGTAACATAGATGCAATACTTATTACGATTACTGTACAGCAGGTGACCAAATTTTATAAAGTTTTAACATTTGACGAAAACATGTAATTTAAGCTAATTAGTCTAATTTTTGAAAGACACGTGTATGCACAATTTGTGTTACTAAATCATTGAATCAGAACATTTGATACGAACGAAGTATAGTATTGGCTGATATCAATGTATAGTATACATTGACTAGTATAGTATGATTCATGCAATTAAAGCGTTCGATTGAACTGTTTGAAGTTATACTTACTACTTGATACTTTTGTAACCAAAACAACTTCAAAGTTCCTATTTAACCATTTTGGCTGTAAGTGCTGACTTTTCTTCAAAATAAACCATACCGGTAGTCATAGTAATTGCTCTGAAAAGTCGTCAATGAAATGATAATGAAGATAAAATTTTACACTTGAAAGCATTGTACCTGAAATAATTTTCTTCTTAAAGATCTATAACAAATTTTCTCCTTCACGAAAGAAGAAACAGTAAAACAGTGACAGCTTACTATCTTGTCAAAGCAGAGCTTTATATTTATCCCCCGGTTTTAACAGTAATGTCTATCACTGGATTCTCAGAAGTCACATTTTTTTTCTTAGTAATGCAGAGGTTCAACTTCGACGACCTACAACGTTGCCAAACGTAGTCAACTTTTCTCCTGTGGTTTTTAAGTTATAGGGAACAAGTTTTACTATATTCACAATTCGATACGATCACCAAACACGGACATAGATTTATGTCTAAGACAGATAATATGCTAATGACGTTTATATTGTTCAGTTAAGGAAGCTGTAATAATATTGAGTATAATTATCCAAAAAATGTGAACATAGAGACTTCATGATCATTCGGATGCAATCGTAAATTCGTCAGGACATCAAGAGTTATAGAGTTATAAATAATGCATGCCTATCTGGTTTTTATGATTTACAGTCACATATTCAGACTTAACCTCTTTTTTTATTTTTACAAAGAAGTGCAGGTATAGCCTATAGTATTTCATTGTTAAGTCCAAAGACCGTAATGTGAAGTTCAAGATAAACGTAAAATTTTGGGTATTAGATAAATAATTTTAATTTCTTTAAAGTTCTTCAGCACGTAAACATTTTTAAATAAAAAAATCAAGTTTTTCTGAAATATGAATGTAACACAAGTAATCGACAAAAAAATTACTAAGAGAAATCGTATTTTATGGCCGTTATGCTTAATATATTGGCCAGAAAATTGTCATATAAAATTTAAAGGCATTGCAAAAATGAATGCGCAGAGAAGGGCATTGAAAATGCTTCAATAAATCTAAAAAATATATATATTTATTTTTCTTCATTTACCAATGCACAGATTATAAGTTAAATGTAGTCGCATTTATTAGCGCGCACACATTCACCAATTATCCGTGTTGATTTTGCGCTTTTTCTCCGGCTGTTCATCTTCCGAAGACGTCTGATCCTCTTTGATTGTAAATCGCGACAATACTTTACGAGGTCCTGCTTTATTAATCTTGTCCATTCGTTCAAACTTATCGATATTATTTTATAATTTTTATATGGGTACTACGTTATTGACAACAAAGAAGTAGTTTCTATGGAAACTCACCGGTTCCCATTTTCGATCACGCACCAGCGATCGGCCGCAAATGTGCGACAAGTCCTTATAAATATTTTCAATGTTAAAATTACAAATTTTGTTTGCTGTTACAACTGAAATAGGGAGTATATTTGGACGCCTTTAATAGTGATTACAATTATAATATACTTAATAATATTAATGCAAAACATCTGCAGCTAGTTTCCTGTAATCGGAGGGATTACTTTTTTTTTAATTACGTCCGCACTTAACAGAGTTTCAACTGTATAGATTTGTAGAAACTACATAAGGAAAACATTATTTTTTGTAATCAGGTAAGCTTAATACGAGATATTTAAAAACGTCAAAGAAAAAGAATAAAAGTAATATTTTTCCAAAACAGTAAAAGAAAGTCGATTTCGATCACAGACTACGGCAGAAAACTCAGAGGTGAACTCTTTGCTGTCCACAGAAAGTTTTCTAAAGAATTTTCATCCATGCAATTTTTAGCTAGGCAGACTCCGCTATAAAGATAGTTGGCCGTTCCGAAATAGTAAATTATAATGAATGTTTCATCATGCTGAAATAATGTATATAATAAAATCCTTGTTGGAATACGGAATACCATAATAATTTGGCTCTACAGAAGATCTAAGAGGCGCTGGATAGAATGGCTGATAACTGTCCATGCAAGCTAACATACCATGACAGAAAACCTCAACAACTGTGAAGATCGAACTACAAATAAGCATAAACAGCTTACGTAATGTAAAATTAATGCTTAGAAACAACGCCGTAAATTATTCTAAGCATTTCTGAGCTGTTGTCCAAATTACGGATTACCCAGCTGGACATATTACGTAAAGACCAGTACTTTCGGCGAGGAGATTACTTACCGTGCCACGGTTCATTTAATTTCGTTTCAAGGAAGTTCAAGACATTCAAAAAAGGAATGCAAAGCTAATTTCACACCAGTTGATAGTCGTATTCACCCATGACCCGTTTCAAAACGTCGCTACGTGCTTTATCATTAATCTCTCCTCTTTCTTTCGCCGTCTCTCTTCCTACCTTGTCTCTAACATTACCCCACTTCGTCTTTCTTTTCATGAATGTAGTCTGCGTCTTCTTGCGTCCGTATCGTCGACTTTCAGAGCAATAACTGTTATTCTACTCTCTGTTAGAATAGTCTGTACAACCACTTACATCATATTTAAACATCAAATTCGTCAGTAACATTTACACTTTTCTTCTCAGTGCTGAGGGAATGCCTGGCTAGCCTCCAGTCCAGTAATTACGCCCAAGAGGGGACTTTGTACTCAGTTTGTCCAGCCTGCTAACGTTACCTTTATTCACAACCTAACGTTTACAATTCCTGGTTCTATCATAATTCCATTAATCATCGTACCGAACTCCATTTTACAGAATGTTCATTTTAACAAGCATATATGGCTGTTTAAATTAAAGTAAATCTATTTATAGCATTATTAACTATTATTGCTTTTATTGATGTTGTTGTTACTGTTACGTATTTTAACGAGTAAGAAAGTTTAAACACTGCTTCAAACTTTGTAGAGTAAGTGCTAAAAATGGTCACTATTTTGCATCAACACATGTTTGTATTCTTCTATTCATATTCCTATTAACATTTCTAAGCGAACCGGATGACTTCACTAGTTGAAATGATTGCAAAATGAGGAAGCAGGTCGGTAGAATATAATGGGCCACAAACCCCATTTCAGTACGTTTTTCTCAAAAAACGACTCTCAAGGCGCCTCCACGGTTGATTTAGCAGTATGACGTGTGGCTCGTCTTGTCACATCGCTAACTTTCACAATTACCATGAATAACTTTCATCCTTTAATACTGCAGTAATCTGTTTAATACGAGGGCAGTTTGAAAAGTTCTCGGCCTGTAATACGCGGCAGCACTATCGCGAATTTTTTTTCTTATGTTGGTACTACATCTATTGTTACCATACGTGTGCAATTTATTGTCATTCTACCAAATAATTTGTATTATACAGCCGTTTGAAACAGAAGTGTTGTCCGTATTCCTTAAAATGGAGAAAATCGAGTATCATGCCTGTTGTCTTAAATATCTGTCAGCCCTACTTGTCACATTCACTGTGCACACGCATGCGTCACACAGACACACACGCGCGCGCGCGCGCGCGCAGAAAACACTGAAATGAATAAATATGAAGAATATTACAGATGGGTGCAAGCACTTGGACGAGGCAAATACTAACTCATACTGTACTTCATAAGCGAACGCGCCTACAGACATACGTTAGGCTTCTTTATTTACTATATTACCGTACTGAATGTACTGCATCTTTTTTAAAACAGCAGCCACGTTTTTACTTCACTCAAACATATTTTAGCTTATATACCAAGTACTTAGTACTTAGTATCTTTCTATAACAATCTGAAATGTTTAGATCGAGTCAAAAGAACTATTTTTCTAAACAAGAATTTAGCAAGTGTAGACCTCACAGATTTAACTGCTTGTTACCGCGTATTAAAACGGTTTAAGTTTCAATCCCGCAACTACTTCTATAAAATACTTTTAAAACTTAATATAGCCGTCGTGACTGTAAAATTTTTCTTTCTAAAATAACTGACATTTTTTATTAAAACTTGATTCGAAAATTAATTACTTTTACAAAATATTCCTAAGTTATTACTAATATTTTTAAATAGTGCCTCAAGGCGAAACACCCTAATATTATGGGAGAGAATTTATCAATATTATCTTTGTGAAAGATAATAGTCGCCGTAGTTTCTGAGAAAGTAAAAAATTTAATTTTTAAATGTACGTAATTGAAATGTTAGTTGACAACATTTATCCAGTGCTACTAGAGAATTCTTCTACAATACAATTTATATACGCCCGATTGGATTGATTTTCCGTCCTTTAAACACACGCGCGCGCGCGCACACACACACACACACACACACACACACACACACACACACACACACACAAAGGAATGGCAGCGCGTTCTACTTTAAATCTCACACTTTCTTCTGTACTCCTAAGAGTGCGTAAGACGTAGCCAAATAACGAAACTGTCAACATTTCTAAGCCAAAATTTAGGCTTACTGATATTTATAGCTTCCGACAATGGTTCCAAACAATTCCATGTAAATGTTAGCTAACGCAGGTGAGAGACACGAACCCACAGGTAAGGACTAAGATAGAACCCATCCACAGGTACAGATTAAGGTAGAACCCACCCACAGGTAAGAACTAATGTAGAACCCATCCAAGTCTGATATCTCGAGGTTGAGCAGGAGCTGTTGTTATCAGCGGTACTGACGAATATCATGGAAAGGTAGCCGAGAGCTTAGGATTGGGATATAGGGGCCTATGAGTACTAATTAGTGTCCAAAAATTCTACTAGTATTATGAACGTGAAATCTTTATTAAAAGTTTTTTAAATATGAAGAAGTAATTCCATCTCATATTAAAGAAAGATGGACTCCTCACAGTCAGAACCACCAAAAATCTTCAATGGGTGACCAAAGGATTATATACATTAAAATTATTCGCTGTTAACAATACAATATTAAGTAGGCCTACGATTAAGTACAATAAATTTTACACGATTAAATATGATCACTTATTGACTTCATTTCATTCAAAAGATTGACCAACTAATAGTATGAAAAATTCTGTAAGAATAACGCAAAACGACCACCAGCAGGTTAGAATCAACTGAAAAATTTCCAAAAGCGAGAAAGTGTTGGGCTAGGCAGAATATGAACAGCAAACCGTAGGCTCAGTGGGAACAACAACGAATAATCCGTAGTATAGTAGTAACATGAAGTCATCTTTCGCTGCAAACGATGCTTGTCTAATGAACCACATTTGGCCTTCACGCTCACATAAATAGCGTCACAAGCGCCCGCGCCCGCGTCTGCTCGACGGCTTTGGAGGCGCTTCCACGACACTGGCTTTGTTCCGCGATTAGGCAAACGGATTTGGGACAATTAATATTTCTGCCGTAGCAGTGTGTCATCTGGCCATTTGCAGTAACCTCTGCATCTGAAAACGGTACGTTTTGGCAATTATTCATGTTCCTTGGCGAATTAAATTTAACCGTTGCGAAATACGTGTTTTCATATGTTCCATTTGTTGCGACTCAATCTTACGCATTACGCCAGTAAACATTATTGCTCTACTAACTGGACGATGACTTCTGACCCATACACATTTTTTCTGTGTTACTGTCTGTAATTTCTACACTTTATTTTTACGTTTTCTTAAGATTTATGTCTTAAATCTTAAAGGCACTCTCAGAATCTACTCGAATGAGAGAAGAAAGCGTACCTTCCCATAAAAAAAGTTCTTTAAATACTAGAACAATTTTCATTCGCTCTTCCAAAACGTGCAAAAATACTACCTAATCAAAAATTTTTACCACACCAATAGTCGCAGAGGTATCAATATGATCGTAGTTAAGTAGGAAGTTTAGTAGTGAATTTAATTTCATGACAGATGAATGAGATTATAGCTTTAATTGTGAGGGAATAGCCAACCCACAATATAGGTACACAGCGAGTGAATGCTGTCTGACAGTAGCTAACGGGAAACACTGGAATCAGTTGTATTAAATTATATTTGTGCACAGCTGACTACGCAGAAAATTAGTAACTTTGTTGATCCGAATACATTTTTATTAAATTTATGTATTTTTTTATTTAACGTTTCGGATCATTTTTTAAGTATATGGAGTCAACCAATAGGAGCAGAATCCAACTATGTCAGGCGTATTGACTTATTTTTTTGGTCGCACGCACTCATGCGTAGGTTTATTAAAACTGGAAGGTCTGCTACTCTATACAAGAGCCAGAGTTATTATAATGAAAAGAAACGTTGTCCCGTCAAGTTGTTTGCTACTTCTTGGCAGCGACCAGAGATTCTGTTGCACTTTACACTTGACATTACGTTGACATTTTGTCTACGTACATGTTTTGTCCACCTGTTTTGAAACTGTCAGGTGACGAGTGTTAATGGGATTGAAAGACATGTTTGAAATGGTATCCAAGTCACTTATTGACAAAATCTGTATAATATTTACCTTATTTCTTCCGTCATGTGACTTCGTTTTGCGTTTTGATTTGATTTTACGCGTTTCGAGACATATGTCTCGTCATCAGAAATAAATAAAATAAAAATAAAAAATTCACTCTTGCGAGGTCATTACATATTAAAATACAAATATTCGAAAACGATTACACACATACCCGCTTTACTTGAGTGCCCACTCGAGTCGGACCGATCGGACACTGATTATCAGTAGCTACCGTGTAGACAGGTTTATTGCGGTATCGTAATATATAGGGCGTACAATGACGCACACAGTCGTGACTTCGTGTTAAACGATCATTTAAATTTTAAATCAAACCCGCTCTACGATATTTTAAATTTTAAATCAAACCCGTTTTCGAATATTTGTATTTTAATATGTAACGACATCGCAAGAGTAAATTTTTATTTTATTTATTTCTGATGACGAGACATATGTCTCGAAACGCGTAAAATCAAATCAAAACGCAAAACGAAGTCACACGACGGAAGAAATAAGGTAAATATTATACAGATTTTGTTAATGGGATTGCTGCCGTCAATTATGCGTACACGAAGGTCTACACTGAGTCAAACATGCAGAAATAATTGTTAACATGTGCACTGCTCTATCCTTGTGCGTGCATGTGAGCGTACGATTCGGATCGTGTATGAGCGTAGGTTGGGAGTTCGTAAAATCTTACATATTTTGTCTCGCAATTAAGTACCGGTACACGAAAAGATCGTACAATTATTGTTAATGCTTCAGCGTAATCGCTATCCATAACCTTCTAACTTCTTATAACTACAGTACAAGAGCAGACGCACGGCAAATGGCTGCCTAACGTGTGACAGGAATATCATCTGATTACTTAAGAACAGAAAAGAAACTCCATAAAAAGGAATTGCATTCCAAAAGGATGACAGACGGAATTATTTATGTGACAATGTGTTCTCCGACCTCTCTGTGTGAACAATCAGATTGCATCGTTAGTAAGATGTAAGATCAAGATTTCCGTTTTGAGTCCACGTTGACGCGAGGCTGCCATAATTGGTATTCATCAACCGCAGCTTATAGCCTTCAGTGGAGACTACCCGTCGTTTCGTCGCCATTATGCTGTCGGTATAGCCGTTGTTTAACTATGTGCAGAAACACGTCAACAACGAAAGTACACTGATGCGAAATAAAAAATTAATTACAACCAATAAGAGATGCTTTGATGCCGACAGATAAAGGTTTCAATAAGGGGGTTATATATTTGGGTAATATGTCAGGATCAATAAAAAGTTACCCAAGGAACTACACGCATTGAGGAAGAATGTTGAATTATAAAACCATAGCTGTATGTAAATTGTTATGTGGCAGCGTTCAGTATCGCCATTTGTGAAAATGCAAGAAGTATATTAAGAAACCACGGAAAGGAATGTTTGAGATTATGGATAGGTGTGGTAAGAATAAAGTCACCAGCGAACATTCTAGAATTCTGGAATACATTGAGACATTGGAGTTCATCCCTTACTACGTTGCTTAAAATGTGTGTTGCAAAGGGTTTCAATTAAATTAGCAGAAACGTAAATACTAAATAGATGGTAGACGTGCATCAACGGTGATCACACCAAGAATAAAAAAGTCTTATAAATAGATAAAATCAAATCTTTCAAAAGAACTTGTAAAGAACTTTAAATTGTAACCAATATATTTTATCAAACCTAAAGCTTACCATAATAGGGAGAGAAGGTTGTATAACACTGAAACTACTGTATTGAATTCCAAACTCTCCAAGTCGTGAAACATATATTAAGCCGTGTATAAACTGATGTGTAATCACTTGTAGACTGTTAATCCAAAAAATTCAAACTGAGTAGTTTAAACCGCTTTGACAAACCGCTAAATCTTACCTTACTATTTCTTATTCTCAAAGTATAAAAAAAAAGTGTCTTCAATGTAAGTGTGTTTGGTAAGAGCGTAGATTAAGCATCAAGTTATTCAGGCCATTCGTTTTACATTCTTGCTTTCCATCAGTATCCGCAAAACACCAACTTCGATTACACACATTCAAGCACTAAATAAGAAGCCTACCAATATTTGACAACAATTTGCCGTTAATAAAGAACACAGTTTACGTTTGTTTTTCGTATTTAAACATTTACTATCGGTGACGGGGATAAAACATTCAACGTCTGTCACAATAGACCACAAACAAACAAACAGAACATGTTCTACTGAAAACTTAAATGTGGAAACTGCGGTCGGTCAGTGGATTCAACACAGCTGGCAAAAAACTGGAGCCAAAATTTATTTTTAAAACGTTGAAAGCAAGTTTGTCGTCAAAATGTAGACTATAGGTATGCTTATTTATAATTTACGTGGCGACCGCTGGCTGAATTTACGTTTACGTCGCCCGCCAGTCTGTGTTCTCACCATTTGGTAAGGCACGTTGATAGATAGGTAAATAATGTTTATTTATTCAGATTTCTCGTTAAAAAACGCTTGCACACGCCCGTCCGACTGATTACAAAAGTTAGAACAAGAACAGCATTTATAATAGAGAGAGAGAGAGAAAGAGAGAGAGAGAGAGAGAGAGAGAGAGAGAGAGAGCGAGAGAGAAGGAGTGGGAGGAGGGGGCTCTTAAAAATCGATTAAAAAGCAAGTACTAAATATGTTCTGCAGTAACAATAAAACGATAGTTGGTTAGTTTTAACAAAAGAGGTTATTAATAGTTAGCCACTTTCGGTAGGACGGCTTGTGTTATGTAAAATGTTTGTGTTCAGTGTTTTACGAAAGAGTATATTTTATTAATGTGAATAACTCTTAGCGAAAGGTCATACTTTGTTTTGATAAGACTAACAATAAACAGACTTCAATCGCATTGTGTATGTGGAACGAAGCGACTGACACCAATGTATAAGTAATTTCACACACACACACACACACACACACACACACACACACACACACACACACACACACACACACACACACACACACACACACACACACACACACACACACACACACACACACACACACACACACACACACACACACACACACACACACACACCTCCACGCCACAACCGTAGCCACCAGTTGCTCGCTGGAGAATAGGGTTATCTGTAAGGTCAGAGGTTTCGACTTTCTTTCGAAATAGGTCGACTGGATTTCTTATCGAACGAGCTTTCCCGGCTATCGAAATCAGTAAGTCCGCTTTATAACTTTGTTTTTAGTAGCAGAAGAAAGAATGGCCACGAGAAATGAGTTTGTATCAAGAGGAGGTGCTGCGCGAAATTGATTACTAGTGACGTAACGTTATTGGGTGGCCCGATTTCTATCATTTCACGCAGTCATGCTTTTCTTCTCCGCCGCCTTTGTGAGAACATTACATTAACTAAATAACTTTTCTGTGTTTGTGGATATTGTATGTGTGTGTGCGTGTGGGTGTGAGCGCGCGAGCTCGAGGGAGCGCCTTCTAATCCATATCGTATTGCTATTGCTTTGGCTGTATAAATAAAGATAATTACCTTTTTCGTCTACGAACACGTTACAAGTACATGCAGGCCTATATTCTCCAAAACAGGCGAGTATTATTTATTCAGAACAGTAAACGCTGACTGAATACTCAACGTTATTACGTGTTAACACTTTTTTGCTTTCTATTTCAGTTCAATAATCTGGGAACGAGGTAATGCTCGGAAAAATTGTGACATTACAATTTGTTATTGCAATAAAGATATATCCTTAAACACGAAAAGAAATAATATGAAACTAATCTATAAGTTGGTTCATTTACTAAATGATCGTATTATATGAGTTTATCGTTTGAGGTTTTATTATGTAGTTTTAGTAAGTTTTAGGAAGTATTCCCCACAGTATTCCCTGAATACGCTTGTCTAAGTAGTGTGTTCTCTTTAAAATTTGCATTTCGTTAGTACATTATATGAAGTGTTTCCTAACTTTTTTTAATTTCAAGCACTATTTTCAGGAGATGAACTCGTCATGCCGAGCTAAATTACAGGTAGACCTATTGAAATTAGCATTAGCAACTTTATAGGTACTAAAATGAATGACAGCAGGATCGACGATTTAAAGCAGTTTTACACATTTGGGTATGGTAAATGTCAAATTATTTCATACGAAGTAACAGAAATTTTCAAAATTTGAAACAACAGAAATTAGAAAATAAGAACTTTTTACGGTTGTCAAAAATATTCCACGAGCGTATTGTACACCAATCTTCACATTGAACAGGGTCGGCGAAGAGACATTTGTAAGACCACGTGAAAGATACTATACCTTGAGAACCGGAAGAAGAGAAAGAAGAAGAAGAAGAAGAAGAAGAAGAAGAAGAAGAAGAAGAAGAAGAAGAAGAAGAAGAAGAAGAAGAAGAAGAAGAAGAAGAAGAACTGTAATTATTTGAAGCAATTGGCATATCAGTTTATGAACTAAAGATACATTAAAACCACATTTTACAACATTATGTCGTTAAAAAACTGAAATGTTTGGAAGAGATATAAGGAAAAAGAGATATTAAGTGACCGAGAAAGAGGGAAAGAAAGGGAGAGAGAGAAAGACATGAGGGAGATAGAGAGTGGGAGCCGGAGAAAGACAATGAGAGCCAAAGGGTAACAGAGAGTAGAATAACAGAAATAGGGTAGAAAGCTCGCGTATTCCGAGAGTGGTAAAAGTGACAAAAGGGTTGTATTAAGTGGTAGAAGCGTACGATTAATGTGATTATATTTCCCTGTATCTGCTTACTTCCAGTCAGTAAATTAGATATTTCTCGACTATGGAAATATTTAACTTAATGCTACGCATAAGCGTTTTGAAGTTAAAGAAAACATTAAGGATCAGGAACAGCTCTGCCAATAAAGAAAGCTTTGTATACTCGCTCAAGGCAGTGTACTCTCTTAATGACCTTTCTGATAGCAATCTGGATCAGCACTCAAAAGTCTCTCTCTCAAATATGTACATCTTTTTAATTATGAAGTTTAATGGAGGAAAGCTAAAGAATTACAACTTGAAGTTTCGTGTTCGCAATTGTCCAAATTTATTCTTCAGATACACAAGTTTATATTTTGCATTATTATAGTGTAGTACGTAGTAACGGTTAAGTAACATTTTTAATCGGCTTGCATGTTTTATTTTTATAATTTCACACAAGTGATTGTTTAAAAGTTGTATGGCTTATTGTAACTTATCACTTGTTATAACTTATGTTATTATTATTCACTTGTACAGTTTTGTCCGATTTACTTACATGCTTGGCATATTTTCGTTTTGCTTGCTGGAAAATAATTTGAATTAATGATCTATTTACACTTGCTTCATTGTTGTTAGTGTAATCAATGTTATGTTCCAAAATATGAAGCAGGAAACATTCAAAATAGTTTTTTAAATGTTGTAGAAATGTCTTGTTGTCACGTAAGCGCTGGCATATTTTTAAGACAAACCTAACTTCAGCGATATAATAATTTTACAAAAAGTTGCTGAAGACTTGATGCCTACTATACAGTATATGCCAACTTAAAAACTGATACGGAAAAGATAGTTGTCTATAGTCACCGAAAACGGTTGAAAGACAGTCTGAAACACTTTCAGTCTCATAGCGTCTGTCTTGTATTAATTTTGAAGAACCCGCATTTCTGACCTATGCCATTGACTTGTATGATGTTCAACGTAATCACTACGCATCTTGTTGCAGATACCACATTATTGTACCACAAAATTACATTGTCCTCATGTAGCTTAAAACACTAAGACCAAACTGTGTAATGTTAAGTGGTCAATTTGCGATAATTTCTCTTCAAAGACGGTATTAGAAAGATTAAAAAAATTATATATTATACACAAAAAATCCACACTTTTTTCTTGAAATAATTTATTCAGTCTTTTCCGATAAAAATATGTAGTCTCTGTCTTATTTATATTGATACAAAACGTCGTAACTACAATACGTCTTAAGGTCTCAAAGTAATAGTAGTAGTCTACACGTTCGACGCTTATAATATTTGTTCCTAATCACTCTCATAACTTATGACAATAGTTACTGTTGTACAGTATTAGGAATTGTCCAACGTCAGTTCAATACGTCTGTCGCATGTGCGAGGTGCAAGCCATCACGCTCGCGCGCGCGCGTACACGCACGCACAAATACCTCGTATACACGTTTCTACTGATGATTGGCTGGTGTGCAGCAGTAAGTACGACTTCGAGATGACACAGTGAGAAAAACGTCAAATTGCAGAGTTGGAAATTTGTCTATGCAGAGTTGGAAATGTAAGATTTATGCAAATGCTGAGACGTATTTCAGAGCGCGCATAACGACGCTATTGTGTGGAGCGCACTAGACGTCAAATTGCACAGTTATTTGCTTCTTTCTTTGCTCTCGTTCGCTCTCAAGGCCATAAATTCTCAGTAGTTTACGTAATCGTAATAATAATCATAATAACAACGATAAATACCATAATCTTTTCAACACAAAGTGTTTCCGTTCCGAGAATTCTATGTCGTTTAGCGTGAACTGACCGTGCAATGTATAGTTGGGTAAGCTGATTGAGAAGATAAATGGAAACAGATCCACTAATTGGAAACAGATTGGCTGAATTGATTTGTAACAAGTACATTCTCTGCGACTATTTTTAAAATGACTGTTCGTAAAAAAAAAGTATCCAGAATTCAGACTTACTCAGTAAAGCTTGTCTAACAATATTTAACCAATTTTAGACGTGGTATGAGAGCCTGTACAATGTCTACAAAAATGTGGTAATTTCCATTGACTGTAATGTCTTATTATTGAACTGAAACTGAAACTGAATAGTATTAAAAATTAGTGACAGGAACCAAATAAATTGTCGAATGTTTTGACCAAAACACTTGGTATTTCTGAAGATAACAAAAAAGACTAACTTTTAGTTAGTGGGTTTTTGGTAAATAGTTGTAAACATCCATCGAGGTAAATAACTAATTATCAGTACATCATCGTAAGTGCGAGCGAGAATACTTAGGAAGAAGGTGTAATTTGCATATTACAGAAACCTAATAAAACTAGTTCTAGAAGTACTGTTATCATTGACTCATAGGCTAAAGCATATACTGTACTACTAGGAATCTCCCTGAGCTGCAGAACTCACTCACTCTTTCAAACGAAATCCATTTATTATAAGGTAAATTTCACTATTTAATAAATTTTTAATTAACAGAAAAATTACGAAAATCACTTTTACCCTTCTATTTTTTTGTTTAGTAAAATAACAATTGTAAAGCACACAATCACACATTAAACACTACAAATTCGCAACTATGCATGGGTATTTACTTAAAATTATTATCGTAATCCCTAAGCGAGAAATAATTTAGCTATAGTTTTAAATTTACATACGTTTCTAGAGATACTTGTAGGTTTATAGCTAATTATTTTTA
The DNA here is from genome assembly GCA_034769895.1 of Magicicada septendecula. NCBI lineage: Eukaryota > Metazoa > Arthropoda > Insecta > Hemiptera > Cicadidae > Magicicada > Magicicada septendecula. The sequence goes on along the minus strand of CM068369.1, from coordinate 218,995,910 downwards.
CAAATATACTTAATCGACTATAGACCTACACAATGCTCTTTTACATGGCTTAGAAAATTTTTGAAGGCAATTAAAAGTTTGCAAGAAGTATTGAGAAAATGAATTTTATTAAATTGTTTTAAATACTGAAGTTTATATTTCGAATAAAATTCTCATAAGTGGATCCCCATATAAACTGTTAAAATGTTATTAAAATTTTGAGTTCTATTTTGGCTCATGGTGCCCCTAAAGTTAAAAAATGCTAATGCTAAACGTTTAATTCGGTCCTTGTAGTCTGACATTCAGCAGAATTTTTAATTTAGTTTTCCGTAAACAATCACTTTAATTTTATACCCTACATGGATTTTTGCGTTTTTCTTTACAGTTTAGACTCCCTTACATTTTTGACGCCGCCCCCTATTTTTGGGAGGATTAATCTAAAAAACAATAGATATCTGTAAGATATAAGTTTGAACACGCATGCCAAGTTATACGAAAATCGGCTTTTGCATGTTTTATTCAAATGTAGTCGTGAGGTATACCTTCCTTCTACAAAAATTTGATTTCAAAAAAATTTTAAAAAGCAAGCGTATAAAGATCTGTAAATTTTGTCTTTGTAATAACAGATTCTTTTATAGTTTTAACAGATTTAACAGGCTCTTAGAGTGGAGCCTGATGTAAACAGAACCACGTGTTTGTACTCAAACTGGATTGGTTAGATAAGTGGCCGCATCACTAAATCCACTGCTAGAAATAAAGTAGTTGACAATTGATTACAAATAAATCGAAAATGTTTTTGATACAATTGGGATTAATACAGCTAAAAATAAGGTAAATGATTTTATAATTCTTTGGATCTGTTAAGAAAGTTTTAATTTTGTACTGTATACCTATGTGTTGTATCACTCCGCTTTGTTTACGTCAGGCTCCACTCTAAGCGTGAACAAACTTTATGTATTGTTTTCATAAGAATATGTTTTCTGATGGTGTGTGATAATAATAAATTATTTCACAAATATCCGTAAAAACATATTATTGTAACTTTTTGAAGGACATATAAGCAAGAAAAATCAGTACACCTTAATTCAATAGCGTCTAATTGGTAGCGACGTAATCTAAGTGTGATTTCTCGCTTTGTCTTCAACAAAGTTGACTACTGTCGAATATATAGAAAACGTTTAATAATTTTAGTGAAGATAGACGCAGCATAGTTTTGACATCTTCTGAAGACAGTTGTATGCATTTGTATGCAGTTGGTGCCTTCGTTATAGACGCTGAATGAATATTTATATAATTAGGGAAAAGTGTATTGGAAACCTATATCAAACGAATTTTGTTAGTGTTAACGTACGCCCTACACTAGAATATAAGACGTTCTACACACGTCTTAACTTCTGTTCTACCTGCAGCAGTAATAGTAAAAGTCAGAACGTGTCTTTCTTCTTCATCTTATACACGTAGGATGACTTAAGCAAGGAAAGCTCACCTAAGAAGATATTTGGCATGACACGGAAAGAATGGAGACGCTAAAGGAGAATTACCAGGACTGTGTGGGACCATACAGTCAGGGAAGATCCTCGAACAAATCAAGATAACTGAAAGAGAAGAAAAGCGCACAAAATATGACTTGATACTCCGAGAGCTTGATGAAAATTACAGTAAGGTAAGTAATTTTCCTTACTATCTAAGTTAGTATTCGAAACGAATTGTTGGTTTCTTCGTATACGCCGGATTACTGCGTTCGTAGCTTCGTACGTACGTTCCGCTACTTCACGGTTACTGTAGGATTAATAAAACTCAACTTTCGATTACTGTGTGTAAAGTGCGTAGAAATATTATTAGTAGCTGCATGCGAAGTGGAAGTGCTCAACTCTCAAGCCAATTCAGTCTCCTCGTTTATTAAATTAGTGTTAGATACGCGCGCTACGTTCTGTGCATTGCTCTGCTGACCGAGAATTGCTTTCCTATCTGTCAAGTAATTATTAAGTTACTGACTATCGCCATCAGCTTTTTCTCTTAAACTGTTGTGTTTATTCCTTAGACGAGGAGCGAAATAACAGCTCTGTCTATTCCAGATCCGTCGGTTTATTGCATAACTATTGGTGGAAAGACAAATACAAATCGTGCCCGCCAGTTTACTGGTTAACTACAGAGTGGGTAACTTATACGCCTAAATTTATAGTTCAGGCACTGTGTTTAAAACAAATCAGAACTAAACATATACTAGTTCTGTCTCTCTGAACTGGTCCTCCTCTACCTTACTGAGCTCCTTGGGTCCTGCCTGGAATAGACACACACATCCCTAGGCTGCGGCTTGCCGGCGCTGGGACTGCATACAGCGTCTACCACCACGATTCACAGCAGTTTTTTTAACACCCAGTCAGCACCTTCTTTACTACCTCAGCTGGGCTGAAACTCAGAGCATGGGAAACCGCGAGGTGTGCAAGTGGCTGTAGTGGCAACCCATCATTAAGGACGATTCGCCTCCGGGCCTATTGACCACACTAGCGTACCTCTAAGCTCCTGCGTGAGATGCCTTAAGTGCGTCACGGAGGCGTGTTTCAGGCCTGGCGACTTGCTGAAAGAATGGAACAACTCATTCGAGAGATGTCCCCAAGGTACACATCACGTCGTGTATTCGTGGATCACACCTAAGACATTGTGCCGAGCGAACGACCGAGCTGCACTGTAAGAACCTGGGCGTTCATCGGGCTTCGGCCTGAACAAAGCAAACAAACCAGGGCGCGAGACTGTTTGTCTGTCTCTGTCTGCCTGTAACCCATCTTCTGTCTGTCTGTATACCTTCGGCTCATAATCGGTATAAAATAACTTTGTAGATATCTACAGCTCTGTTTGTCAGATTGTTGTAGTGTAAATAACTCTTCGGAATTGAAGCTAAGCAGGTTAGTAGGGTATATTTAAATCTGATGTCCGATGTGTGCATATTTCGATGTAGATGTCTCGTTTAAAATCTATGAGGCCTTTTTGGAATATTTGGAAGAAACGAAGTTTCTGAATGATAGATTTTTACTCGAAAGATAAACGAAAGGTGATTATTAAGTTTTTAACACACACCTTAATTAGTTGTTAGCATACCTTCTCTTCTATCTTCTGTTCTACAAGGTAAATTATCATAAATTATAAATTATAAAATAATTCACTCTCTCCGTTTGTTAAATTACTGTTTAGGTACGCACTCCACATTTTGTGCATTGCTGCTGACTGAGAATTACTTTCTGCCATGCCAAGTAATTATTCATCTATTGACTATCGCCATCAGCTCTGCCTCTCAAACTGTTGTGTTTATCTCTTAGCTGAGTAGCAAAATAACAGCTCTAACTACTCCAGATCTGTTCGTTTATTGCATCTTAAATAATTCCAATGATTATCATTTGAAGCTATTTTCTTGCACTCAATTTAAATTATTTTGAAATTTTGATGAGTCTGTAATAGAATATAATTTTTCAGACGCCAAATATATTTTAACACCTGTTTGTCTGTGTGTGTGTGTGTGTTGTGGTAAGGGAGAGTAGGAGGACACACGTCGTCATACATACGTTTATTTCTAATCGTCGAGATAAGAGGAGACAGCAACCTGGACAGGATATATAATTTCTCACTCTCCAGAAGACAAAAAAGATCTGTGGAAAAATGTTTAACAGTTTTACTTTCAATTGATTATTTTCAGAAATAGAATTTTAGACCGGGTGGGTCATACTCATCTGGCACAGAATAATTGTGCTACACCGTACCAAACGTTGGTTAAATTCTGTGAACTGCGATTTATTCCAAATAGTAAAATGTCCTTGTCTTCAATCTGTACGATTTGCTTGAGTATTATTTTATAAAATTACGGCCTTCTTTAAAATTTGAAGTAGATGACATAATCATTTTGTGTAACATTTTAATCTGTAGTCTCAATTGGGTGGAGAATGTACTGATTTTATATTCTATAATAACCTCCACATAAATGTACATGTTTCTATTTATATTAGAGTGAAGTGAAAATTAAAATATAGAAGCGGTAGCAAGCATACTAATAGCAAATTAAGAGTCGGAAACGATAGAGAAAAATAAAGTTAGGAAACATTTATTGCGTAGAAAAAAATAGAGAAAGAAAGAGAAAGAGAGAGAGAGAGAACAGTGTGTGTGAGTGAAACAGATGAAGGATTTTCAGAAGCTGCTCAAAATATCTCTTGATTTATGAACATATTAATAACACGTAGTATCTTCTAATCTTTTTAGAAGGTGATTAAAAAATGCTCTGTGCTGTTAATGCAAAACACCCTCCGGCATTAAGGGAGGGTGAGATTTAACGCAAGTGCAAATTTACGCCACTGTTTCATGTGCAGCCCCAACCCTCGTGTCGTGTAGATACATATTGTCTTTATACCTTTAATATCTTCCTGGGAAAATGAAAAATTTTGTTAATAGCACAACGAAAAATTTTCCAGATTAATTAATAACTCATTTAAGTTGCCTTAGAAGACATGGAATTACTTAAATAATAAGTCCTAAACATTCAGTAATGCTAATTTATATGTCGTTTCAAGGCGGTTATTGTTTCCCAATCAAATAGAACGAGCAATAAACATCCATTTAACGTTAAGACAGGTTAGAGAAATAAGGACAAGACGTCTGCGGTCAATAAAATGTGATCTCATCTCGCGAATTAGTTTTTTATACGTCAATATTTCTGAAAGAAAATATGGCGCCACGTATATTTCTGGATATAACTTGTTTTGGCTTTCTCTTCCAAGTTTACAAGCTTCTCCGTCGAGTACCAATTATTTTATAGGTTTTTTCAACTCACACTATAGTTACTATTATTTTAATTGGTATTAAAAGATTCAAACTTATACAGTTTACAAGGACGTAAACTGCACTCAATACACGTAAATTTAAATGAAACTTAAACAGTAAATTTATATAACAAAATGAATTAATCTGATTAAGATTGTTTTACCTTTTTCTTTAGTCTTCACTAGGTGCATTATTTGGCATTTCAGTTAGCGGGCTTTATGTGATGTAACCAAGCTAGCAGATACTAAGACCAAAAGAAATTAAGATTTCGAGTGGTTGTAGATTTATATACCGTGCTGTCGTGTAACCGTTGACCTATACTTAACAAAGTACACAGATAGGAATAGTGAAACGCTAAACCAGTGCCACTTGGGAATATCACGTGGATGTGCACCCTCATCATTTACAGATTGAATACTGAACACTGAAAGCCTTACTTTCGTGATACAATTCAACTAGTTGGTAACTTATATTTTTATGATTATCGAAAGTTGTATCTGTTAACATCGGTCTGTTAATATTCTGGGTCATTATGCCTCCTTGATACATAATTATTAGAAGGTTTTATAGTGAAACATGTTCCAATGCTTTAATGTTTTTTGTAAACTGTAAAAGTATAACTTTTTTATTTACATTTCGGAACTTTTAGCATGCAAATCTATTTGGTGACTTTATTATTTTAACTTTAATCTGATTAATGACGCTCTTTGAAGACAGATTTAAAGTTCATTAGAAAATACATATTATACAAACTTAATATAAACAACGAGGTTAAGCATCTTTATTTTAGTAAATACGTACTACCCAGTTTTTAGCTTAAAATTCCGAGGGTTGTACAAAATCTTAATTTGTGAATTGAAAACATAATAATATTAGTGCTTGAACGTTTGACTCGTATAAAAAATGTATACATTAAAATTGTTAGAAGTATAGTTTATTCGTTTTATTATCACTGTTATATCTTGTACTTCCCGTTCAGTAAAATTTTAAGAGCTTTACAATCCATATGTGGAAATTCGGTAACGAATTACTTATTCATCAGCCTATACAGCATTAATTACTAAATGGAGTGAATTTAAAACCGTTCCTCATTTTAGGCGTATGTTGAAGGGCATTAACCGTCTATTAAATTAATTAACAATACCGAAGGTGTTTCCCAGAAGGGATCAAATCGAGTTTTGTAGCCCAAAGACCCGCAGCAGCAGCTGAATATTTCATAGGGAACCCAGTAAGTAAGGCGGCAACACGAATTAATTTCCATTAGCGGTGTACTTATTAAGATTTCACTACTTGGGCGCACTGATTACCGCCGCTTACATGTACCCACAGTGCATTTAAAACGATTTGGAATTACATGCGAATGTGTCTCTTGAAACGCGATACATTCGGGGCGAAAGTAACAGAACTCTAATAACAGGCAAGAGGAACAGGTATAAATAACATAATGTTTTTTAGTTATTAAAATATCATTGTGTACACTATTAGTATCAAGTTGGACAATATTATTACTGTTACTATAACTACTGATATACTGTAACTAGTTACTTTCACCATTTTAACTATTCTCAACATTATGTGTCCAACGGCTCAGTGTTGGACGAGGCTTTCAGGGTCTCTGACATGACTTAAAATTAGTGTAGACACCAAACGTCTTCGTCCTCTACGATTCTGACTAGTAACTGTAATATATGTGTATATATATGTGTGTGTGTGTGTGTGTGTGTGTGGGTGGGTGTGTATGTGTTTGTGTGTATTTTAGTTGAGTTCTTCTCATCTCTTAATGGCGGTGGTGGGCCATTCCACTAAGTAACAATAATAACTTTCAAATTGAGACTTCTGTCAAAATTGTGAAATTGAAGTTACTATTAACTGGGTAAATTTGCTTTTCTAATAGTCAATCTTTTATCATAGAAAATGAATGTTAGTCTGACAAACAGTTTCAATTCTGCCAGCTGACTGCAGCTATTCGTTCTTCACCTGGAACAAGGGACTACGTATTTTCTACATATTTTCCTACTTGATTGAGACAATTCGCACAACAAACACCCATCAGTAATAATGTAAATCATGAGTGGAGTAACATCAGAGCAATCGTATGACAGGCAGCATGAGAAGAAATGGAAACGAGACGTAAACGATACGGATATAGAGGCCTGTGCATTCAGGGTGACGAAATACAATTAGTGATTGATAGTAGGCCTACTAAGCAACAGGCATATTTGAAACGTCTATCTTTAAACTCTGATCAGACAAGATGTGACTATCAGCTCCGCTGCGCCATTGCTAGAAGAGGTGTAAGGAAAATCAAACAAAATAGTTAGAAGAAATATCTAAGTGATACACAGCACGGTGAACAGGGTAGACAGGACAAAGTTTATAAATTATTTCGGCATCTAACTGAAACAGAAAGATGTAATTTAAAAATCAGTAGTATCAGAGAGAAGGAATGGCTTCAACATTACGAGTGGCTGTGGACGAGCAGCAACTGGAAGAAATAAAGTTTTCGGACACCCATGAATGTGTCGATCCAATAGCAATGGATGAGTTTTATCTCCTCTACAATGCTGTAAAAACAGAGAATCTCCGGGTTCTGATGAGCTAAGCTTCGAGCTTATAAAGTACATGCCAGCCTTGCTGCAGCATCGCTTATTGAACTTTATCAATACATCCTGGGCTACTGGTCATATTCCCGAAGATAGGGGAAGAGAGAGTACCCATATTTAAGAAAAAAGATCGTAATGACTATGACATTTATAGAGGGGTCAGCCTCCTTTATACGTCTTACACATTGTATGCATGTATTCTAGCAAAAGGATTGAATGCCATAACGGACACCATTCTCTCGTAAATACGGCATGGTTTCGGGAAGGGCAGGTCATGCTTAGATTACATCTTCATTATAACACAGGTCATTGAAAAGCACAGAGGATATCCGTTGCCCTTATGCATAGGTTTCATCGACTTTGAAAACACATTCGATAGAGTGAATAGGAGCAGACTGTCAGCAGTAATCGCAAAGAAAGGGATCCGACAACACCTCGACAGAGTAATAATACAAAATCTTTATGCGGAGAGAAGTCTTACTTGAGACAGGAAACCGGACTCCTAGTGCGGGGCAAATCAATTTTAAAGTACAACAAGGGCGCCCATTACCACATTCTCTTTTTAATTTGTTTATAGACAATGTCATATACAATTGGCCGATAGACGGTTCAGAACAGTTTATACTTCGTAACTCTGCGGTTGACACATTGTTGTTTGCTTGTGACTAGGCTGTCTTGGCGAACTCAAAAAACAGCTTGTGGATGGCTTTACAGTCATTGGACTGAATCTGTAATCCAAAATATGCATTCAATCTAGAAGGATTTTGAATTAAAGATCTCCACATTTAATATCAAGGTGATGACTTTTTTATGGAGCAAATCGCATACGAGAAAATATTGTTGTAGATTATACTGTAGTGGGGCAGGTCAGTAATTTGAATATCTGGGCTGTAATGTGTCTTATGTTATAAACAATGAGGTTGTGGATAAGCTACATAAGTTTAACCATATGTGCGGGACCATAAGGGTTTAGGAGAACTGTAAAATCAACAAGAAAAAAAAAGTTCTAGAAGGTGGTGGTCCTCCTCACACTTCTCTATGGGTCTGAGAATTGGACTTCAACGAAATCGCAGATCAGTCATATTAAAGCGGCCGAAATGAGATTTCTCACGCACGTGGCAGTGTATACTGTTCAAGATCGTAGAATAAATGCAGATATGCGGCAGGACTGAATATTATAAGAATACTAGATAGAATTGCCCAATCTAACATTTTTGGAACATCTTAACCGAGTGGGTGACTGCCTCATCACTAAAAAATTATTGAATTATAAGCCGAAGGGACGAAGAGGTGTGGATCATCCGAAGAAGCGTTGCAGTGACCATCTCTAGTCTCCCTACTTGACTTGGAACCGGAACAAATAATTCTTTGGTTTAATCCTTGTTGAAGATGATATTATATACTTAGATTCATTCTTAAGGATGAGGACATGTGTTTCAATAGAAATGGAGAGCTGATTAAAATTATAATCTATTTATGAAATATTGCAGGCTGAACAGTGGAATCTGTAATCACGCTGAAGTAAAATTAGCGTCTCCGCATTTCTTAACAGACGGAACATTTAAAAAAATAAATAAAGAAGGGTTTGTTGAGGAGACTGTAAATATTCAAGACTTTTCTGGATGTCAAGAATTTAAGAACATATATAGTCTAGAAGACTGCAAGAGAGGGATGGATACGTCATAACTGCGGTTTTTATTATAATGTGTAGATAGGTTAAATTCTACAACATCTGTGAAATGCAACATCCATGTACAGGTGGAATCTAGCCTTCTGCGGCTCACCGACGCTGTTAGAGTCAGACCATGGTAAAGCGTCAACACTCATTAGAAACAAAAAGAAGAGAAACAAGAGGAACATCATTGTAGCAAGATCAGCTCAAATCTGTAGTTTGTAGAAGGCAAGAATATAACATGTTTCTGGAGAAGAATCTGAATGAGGTTCTTAGAAACGGAATGAGGTACAATTTGTCGACAACAGAGAATATATAACCTATACTAGGCATGGAATTTTCAGTGTATATCTCGTAGATGTTGTATATATATTGGCCTTCGTTGTATATTGCAATAACTGCAATATTGATAAATAAATTATAATTGATAATAAATTATATTATAATCAATTACTTAGCAAAACACCAAGCAAAATATGAAATTATTTAATTGTAGTGTGAAAGAAATGTCTATGGCGACGGAGTTTAAAATTACTAGATCCGGTTGCAACATTGGCAGTGTTAAAAATCATGAAATTTTAGTAACAGCTAAAATTAGAAGAGCTGGTAATTACTAAAATTCTAGTATAATTACTAAAATAATAAAATGTTAGTAATGACGAAGTCATCAATTCTACGCCAAAACCCTGTTTCCTTGCCTCATAAGGTATGACTTTCTTTTGAATAATCTTGAAATACTACGTTTTAGGCAGATCTTCAAGTGACAAATAGGGTATCATTAACGTTATCGTCAACATTGTAGAAGGATTTATTATCACGATATATGAGGTAAAGGTTTTTGAGTATTTATAATAATTGTGACGTCATAATAGAATTTCTTCTTATAACGCTATTATAATTTCTCAGACATAAGTTCTTTTTTTCTGTAAACAAGTGTGAATTAAATTCTTTTTGTGTTATATCCGCATTGGCGTCTGTACAGTTCGAGGTCCACCACGGGTTTCAATTTACTTGCGCAAGTGAATTTACCTCATTCCACAGCATCTATTTACCTATACTCACGAAGGCAAAAGAATTGAAATAGAAAAATACCCTAGGCAGCGATAACTCTGAAATTGTCAGAGCAGTAGAAACGAAGTTAGCCGACACGAAAGCGAACGGGACGGAAAGCAAAGCGAGAGCGAATCTGTAGTGAACGGGACGCGTAGGGACTCGGATTGAATGCACACACTTATTGTCAATACACACATGCGCGCGCGCGTGCTTGACATTATTGAATCATACCGACGGCTGATGATGATGTAAACAAAAAATAAACGTAAATAAGAACGATAACAGTAAAATTAAAAACTGGCTTCTGCGGTTTGCAGTAAATTATCTGCAGAATGTTTTTCGGAAAAGCAAAAAATGAACGCCGTAAACCAGTAAATTCAATTGATGTATACAAGTCGTAGCTTTTAAAAATCCCTTTTTGCCATATGCGTCCAACGTTTGGGAGCCGAAATTTATTGCACGTCCGGAACCAATATATGATCGTTTTGCTTGTTTTAACTGGTATCATTTTTGCAGCGTACGCATAACATTCACGCAACTCTAGGTTGGAAGCTATTTTTGCATTAACGCAAATACACTTCATTATTCTAAAATAACCACATCGTTAATAGCAGCAAACGATTTATTATACATTATATAATGTATTATATTATATAATACATTGCAATATATTATATAATGTTAATAGATGCAGCAATCTATTTACATTATAAATAGTATTTTTAAATCATTTTCCAGACATAATAGCTTAAAATTTTATTAGTTATTTATGTCAATGTGAGAATTCATTTTCCTTTTATTTCATTCCTACTTTTAGACTGGGTGTGTCTAACATAATTTTTCATTTATGTTACACGTTAAATCTTCCTTCATCATGTATGTGTAGATTGTACTTTATAGTATGGTTTTTTATATTTATATGTAGTTCTATACGACATGTAGAAGAGTGTGTCTTATTTTTTGGATTGCCGTGGATGGAGCATTCATTTGTGCTTAGAATTTTATGTATAAAAGTGTTTTATGTCAAAAACAATTTATCTAATCATTTTCTTTACCAATATCAGTCCTAAACCTCTTTAAGTATTAGGTTTTTGCTTCACAGTGAATCGATGTTCTTCAATTTTTCGCTCTTCGTCCATTCTGAAGTTCCTCTACACAAAGTATTATTATAATAATGATACTGAGAGTCTTTTCTAAGTGAATGTGTATTTTGATTTAAATGGAATAAATCCTATTGTAGTCCCAAGCCACGTGTTTGTTAACCAAATACACTGTTACTCACCGTCTATGGCCTTTCCGTAATGTTTTCTCGTGTTTACATGTTTCGAGGCACTTGCCTCATCATCAGAACTTATAAAAACTAATCTATGTCATAAATGATGACATTTGTCATAATATTAAAAACACAATACGGCAACTAAACTATGTACATAACTTGTTTTAAAAATGTTAGGTGTGCCTTGCAAGACAACACGCGCCGTAAGGAGTACGGCGCGTGTTGTCTTGCAAGGCACACCTAACATTTTTAAAACAAGTTATGTACATAGTTTAGTTGCCGTATTGTGTTTTTAATATTATGACAAATGTCATCATTTATGACATAGATTATTTTTTATAAGTTCTGATGATGAGGCAAGTGCCTCGAAACATGTAAACACGAGAAAACATTACGGAAAGGCCATAGACGGTGAGTAACAGTGTATTTGAATGTGTATATCAAAAGGCTAGTAACATGAAGACTTTTACAAAATAAATAATATTTCTTTGTGAGATTGTTATTACATTCTGAGTTGGAAGGGTATTAATTAACTGTTTCTGTGTAATATAGGCCTACTTGTCACGTTCTCTGAAAATTTTAAACCAACGTCTACGAATAAAAGGAGGTATAAAATATAAACTCATTAATTATATGAGAAATGTCTACTTTTTGCTTGAAATGATAAAATACGAAGGAGACGATAGGAGTAATCAGATTAATCATCAACAGACTAAAGGTGCGTTTATAGGACTGTCAGAAATACATAGTTACGTTAAACGACTGTCAGAAACCAGGTAAACAGGTATTGTAAAGAGGGATCAGAATGATCACCAAGCGGAATATCTCAATATATTATAGACAGGGGTGCCGATCCCCCCCAACTCCTATGACGCTTCCCCCTAATTTTATAAAAAAAATCCCCATTTTTTCATGCTCCCTTTTATAAAAAAATCACTTCCATGCCGGGGATTGGTTTTGTCGATGAACGGCATTGACTGTAACAAAGTACGTCTGTTATCCCTAACTAGATTCGGCGGCATAATTCTCTTATATGTTCCTCAGATTCCTTATCGACGTTCGGTATCCTCAGTGCTTGCCATAAGCCGCCACACGGTGACACCTTGAACTCGACCTGTTTGAAGCATCGAGTAGAAGACTAGATCTTTTTTCCGTGCACACCGCGCCTACAGCCCGCTCTAAAAAGTCATTGGGTAGATTTATTGTGCGTCTGATATGAGTCCGTTATAAGTTTTTACAGTTTTGTAAAATTGGGAAACATTTTTCATGCAACAGTAAAAAAAAATCCCCCCCAAAATTTTCTAAATGTCGCCAATGGCGACACGATTCCCCTCCGTAGGCACATACATGATTATAGAGATTTATAGTTTTACAAATGCACGGGAGAAAGAAGAATAAGTAGAAGGAGAAGAACGGGAGGAAGAAGAAAAGGAAGAAAGAGGAGATCAAAATCATTTGTCAACTCACAATTCCCTACTCTGTCAAAAATTTCAAATTTACGTGGAAAGCTGACGGAAAATAAGTATTGTTTTGTTTCTTGAAGACTGAGTAATTGATTCATGAATTAATCAACTTACACCTGCTGGTGAACTGATACGATTAGAGGGAGAATTCCCGTTATTCCGCTGGGAAGATATGATTCTACTGCGTCAATATTGCATTAAACCGCTTGTGGGAGCAGACGATAACAGTGTTGGTGTGAAGCTTGACTTTTAAAAGTCACAGTGTTGGTGTAACACGCTGAGTTTTAGAAACCACGGGTATGTTATAAAGTTAAAACTTATAAACTAAAATGACGCGCAAACCGAAACTTCGTAAGCCTGTTGCGTAATATCTGTTTGACAAGTCGCAGATGTGCCAAAAGGTTCAGCTGTGTGGCACCAGTAACATGAACTGTGAGAAAATTTAGTTTTTAAAATCACATGTGTTCTAGTGCACATAGTATGTGAAATTTCGATAGGCTACATCACTATAGGGTACGTATCATACGTAAAAGAACATTTACTGATTAGCCTAAATATAGCTGAAATGTCATAGACTACTCCAGTTTCGACGATAAAGCACGAGGCGACAGAATTATGAGGAGTTATGTAGACAAGGTAAAGAGCAATGAACAGCAATAAATTGAAACAAACAATTGAAATGAAAGTGCTCAAACAAAGAGCATTTCGAATAATAAAAAGGAAACCTGTTATATTTTTAATAATTTACATTTTATTTCAATAAAGAATGCATATATTTTATGATGAAATACTGTTTCATTTCGTAAACATATAGAAGAATTTTAACATTTATAAACTTTAATTAACCGACATGTAAAACTTGGGATTGAATGACAATTTTTAATCTGTTTTTAAACATTTTAAAATTGTTAAAAACTCCTCATATATTTCGGTACATAAATTCAAATTTATTCTTTCAGTTATTATTATTAAAGTTTCGAATCTTGAAAGTCTTGTTATTACTTCCATATTCCTTAAGGAATGGAAGTATGGTGATGGCAAAAAAAATCGTGTTAGAGATTATTGCAGATTCTGATTCTACTACACTCAAAACATGAAAAAATGTCGTTTTCCGAAAAGTGTCTGTGTGTGTGTCTGTGTGTCTGTCTGTCTGTCTGTGTGTCTATCTGTAGATTTTTTTTCTATGGCAAACGATAACTGCCGCAAATTCAAACAGAATCAAATAATTTTTTGCATACAGCCCTGATTTGTAGAGGACTCGCGACCTATTGTTTTTGGTGAAGATCGGTTGAGGGAAAGGGGTAGTTTACCGGCAACGGTTTTTTTTATCAAGGGAAATTTTTTTTTTGGCAAACGATAACAGCCGCAAATTCAAACAGAATCAAATAATGTTTCGCATACAGCCCTGAATTGTAGAGTTCTCAAGACCTATTGTTTTTGGTGAAGATCGATTAAGGAAAAGGGGTAGTTTACCTGTAACGTTTTATGTTTTAACAAGGGTATTTCCTATGGCAAACGATAACAGCCGCAAATTCAAACAGAATCAAATAATGTTTTGCATACAGCCCTGAATTGTAGAGTTCTCAAGACCTATTGTTTTTGGTGAAGATCAGTTGAGGGGAAGGGGTAGTTTACCTGCAACGGTTTTTTTTATCGAGGGAAATTTTTTTTTTTTAGGCAAACGATAACAGCCGTAAATTCAAACAGAATCAAATGATGTTTCGCATACAGCCCTGAATTGTAGAGTTCTCAAGACCTATTGTTTTTGGTGACGATCGGTTAAGGGAAAGGGGTAGTTTACCTACAACGTTTTTTTAACAAGGGTATTTTCTATGGCAAACGATAACAGCCGCAAATTCTAACAGAATCAAATAATGTTTTGCATACGTCAGTGAATTTTAGAGGACTCAAGGCCTCCAGATTTTGGTAAAGATCGGTTAAGGGGAAGGGGTAGTTTACCTGCAACCTTTTACGTTTTAACAAGAGTAAAGTACTTGAAAATTCATTTAAACTTTTTCAAACAATGGTAATTGTTGAAAATAAAATAATTTTGTTGCCAGGCATTCTGAGAATTTCAGATTTTGTACCACAAAATCTGAAAAGATTATACGATAGTTTATGAAATGGTTAATAATACGTCAGTGGAAGGTGTAATGAGAAATTAGCAGAAATGGAAACCTGGGGAATGTTAACTGTTCTGTAGATACAATTTTGTCAGAATGTTTGGAAATGATCATCAACATTGAAGAAAAAGTAAGCATATTAAGAAACATATGTAAGTACTTATTATAAAAAAATAATGTTTGTTTTTTGATAAAGTCATTTTGATTATAAAATATAAATATTTACAACAAGAAAAGAATTTTCAGTTTTCAAAATTTAAATATATTTTTTACTATAATTTACAATGGATTTTCACCAAGTAAAGGCATCAAGCATTAATATATTTTTATAAAACAATGGGTTCTTCATTGAGGTGGGGACCATGTCACTCACTCCATCTCAAGCCTCCTCTCCCATTTTGCAGAAAAAGAGGACCCTGTCAAGGCTGATACTTTGACGACAGTGACAGGGCTTTCCACCAAATTCAGCAGAGTGACAGGTAGGCCCAACTCTGATTGGCTCCTCAGATTTCCCCAGCGTTAGTAGGTTCTATGAAAATATTTTATTTCAAAAATGATTTTAAATATAAATCTTAGATATGTTTTATAAATCTCATGTTTTATGTTTTAACATGGGTAATTTTTTATATGACGAACCATAACTGCCGTAAATTCAAACAGAATCAAATAATTTTTTACATATGTGCCTGAGCTATAGAGAACTCAATGTCTGTTGATTTTGGTGAAGATCGGTTACGGGAAAAGGGCAGTTTACCTGAAACATTTTTTGTTGTAACATGAGTAAAGTACTTAATTTTGATAAAGTATCCTGATAAGATCTTAATAATCCACTGTAGAAACGTAGATGAAATATCTATAAATGAAGAGGCTAGTTGAACGGGCTGGGGGTAATTTTCTATAAATCAAAATTATAGTTGAAGGGGGAGGGGATAATATTTTTTATATGTGTACTACGTTATTGGCAAGAAAGAAGTATTTTTTTGTTAAAATTCCTTCCCTGGCTGTTTGGCTGAAAATGATTTTAAATATAAATCTTAGAATATGGAAGTCATGTATGGTTCTCCATACCGATATTTTTTACTGTATATTGGAACCCGTTCTCCAATGGACATACAGTATTATTTTTATTATGTTTATACATTCTCAAGGCTTTATTTTCCGCTGTAAGACAATCTTAATAAAGCCATATTAATGCAAACAGTGATTGCAGTTTTATTGGAAGGAGAAATGAAAACTGTAAATAAAAGTTTTAAATAATGTATTAAATAATAAATTATATTAAGTAAAATTCAACTTTAGATATACATAAAAATAAACATTCCTACATCAATAAGATGACACAATTAGATGATTAACATTGATTTAAAATTCTGAGATAATTACATTATAGACAGATACAGATATACAGGTATACAGATACCCATTTGATAATGGTGTTGTTCTGTCGGTGACATGGTCACATGAAACTTGGAGTGAAGATAGTTCAGTCTCTATGGGATCCATTACGCACTTTATAAAAGGAAATCAGTAGTTTAAAGTGAAGACATTAACGATAAGTTGCCTGAATGTTCTGCCTTATTATTTTACATTTTGATTAAAATTTAAGGAACCGCATGTTTGAAACCGAGAATTTTATAATTAAGCCCTCTTTCAAGTCAGCCTACATCATTTACTTCAAGTACGTGGTTGCAACGCGGTCTTCAGCTCTCAAGAGAAATCCTCTTCAGTGTGTTGCCTTATGTATTTGTAAGAAATTTATTATAACACCAGAGTTATTGTGTAGAATTATGTGATGTTACTGTGTGAATTGCGTATGCTTAAGGCTCCCTAAATGCTTCACGATAACGTGAAATTTTTACTGTTCTTTTAAGACAATTTGAAATGTGCTGACGTATTGTATGGAATCTTCAAATAATTCCACATAGTTGATTTTCCAATCATTAGGTTAATTGTATACCTGTAATCTGAGTTACGTGTATACCTAGATAAGCTAACGAATGTCGCTAAAATATAGGACTTACTACTGATGGGAAAATTAATCGACTAATTTCATAATATTCATATATTTCCTGGAATAAAAGAACCCTATATGACAAAATTATTCAGTTAAAACAGAATTTGAAAGCTATTTAGTAGTATAAACAATAAGTAAATCGCGTATGTACTTCCCTTCAGACGCCCATACACAATTCTCCTAAAATACTACAAGAATATTAGGAACGGCAATAATGCTTGTATAAATAACATTCATGTATATATTATGAATGAAACGCCCAGACAAAATCGTAATAAAAGATACTGAGCTTAGATTCCGGCCACTTACTGGGGAATTATTATGGTAAAGACGATTCG
This sequence comes from Magicicada septendecula, assembly GCA_034769895.1. Lineage (NCBI taxonomy): Eukaryota > Metazoa > Arthropoda > Insecta > Hemiptera > Cicadidae > Magicicada > Magicicada septendecula. Next base: position 218,978,586 of record CM068369.1, on the reverse strand, counting down.
AAGAATCTATAAGGCGAGACTAATAAAGAAAAGAAGGAAAAGCAGGCTCAGAAATACACAGCAGGATGAAATACGAAAATTACATAAGGAAAGGAGAGAAGCTGGTGGGACACAGGTCAGAAGAAAATAGAAAGAAATACTCGAAATGGACGACAAAACGTTGTCTACCTGTAAGGGCACACAAAGTAAAAGGTCATCATCATAATAAACATCACGGATTAAACCAAGAATGGTTTGTTCCGGTCTCAAATGGGCAAAGATTAGAGCTGGTCATTCCAGCGCTTCCTCGGACGTCCCACACCTCTCCGTCCCTTCGGCTTATAGTTCCATAGTTGTTTGGGGATGCGGCAGTCATCCATTCGGCAAAGATGTTCCCACCAATTCAGCCGATACTGAGCGATCCTGTCGAGTATACTCATAATATTCAGTTCTTGCCTCCAGCCGTATATATGTGTTTCTTATGTGATCATGGGTAATATACCCTGCCACGTGCCTGAGAAGTCTCATTTCAGCCGCTTGGATGCGACTGGCCTGGCCTTTCGTTAAACTCCAATTCTTAGACCCATAAAGAAGAGTGGGAAAAGCCATCACGTTGTAGAATTGTAGGCGTGTTCCTTTACTTGCTGACTTAAGGGTTCGTCTAATGGTCCCGCACATAAGGTTGAACTTACGTAACTTATTCACAATGTCGTTGCATGCATTATAAGACACACTGTACCCCAGATATTCAAAATAGCTAACTTGTTCCAGGACAGTACCATCTATAACAATTTTGCCCTTACGGTATCAGTTTCACGAAAAGCCATCACCTTGGTCTTACGTGTGGATATCTGCAATCCAGAGTCTCTGCAGATTCGATTTAACAAATGAATTCCTTTCTGCAATCTGTTTTCCGAGTCCGACAGAATAGCCTGATCGTCGGGAAACAACAAAGTGTCACTTGTAGAGTGCCAATCATAAAATGTTCTGGAAGACACATCTGCCAGTTTTGTATGACATCATCAATATATATAAATAAAAACGAGAGTGTGATAATGGACACCCTTGTCGTACTCCACAATTGATCAGGGCAACTACAGGAGCTGTTCTCGGTTTCTCTGCTTCTATTAAGATTTTATTCTCTACATAAAGACTGTATTTCTCTGATTAGATGTTGTGCAATCCCTTTCTTTGCCATTATTGCCTATAGTTTGCTCTGATTTACTCTGTCAAACGCTTTCACGAAATCGATGAAAGCTATGTATGTGCGCAGCTGATACTCTCTACGCTTTTCAATGAGCTGGACTATTGTAAACATACAATTGAAACATGATCTGCCCTTCCTGAATCCGTTCTGGGCCTCTGAAAGCATGGTCTCCGTTATTGCATTCACCCGTATTAGTAATATAGATGCATATAATTTATATAAAGTGTTAAGAAGGCTGACTCCTCTGTAGTTCCTGCAGTCACTACGATCACCTTTCTTGAATATGGGAATTACTTTTGCAATCCTCCAGTCGTAAGGAACATGACCAGTGTTCCAGCATAGATTAATGAACTGCAGCAAACGATTATGCAGAAAGGCTGGTGCACACTTTACAAGCTCCTCGTTCAGCCCATCAGTGCCCGGTGCTTTTCTATTCTTACAGTGGTGTAGAGCAGCTAACAATATTCACTCATTGTTATTGGGTTCATACAATCATTGGTATCAGCAAAGGTTATTTCTTCCAGATGATCCTGGATCCATAGCTGCTTACAGTATTCAAGCCATTGTTGTTCTGAGATATTATTGACCTTCAGGTTATCTCTTTCCGTATGATTTAAATGCCTTAATAGTTTGTAAGCCTTGTCCTGCCTGACATGTACATCGTATTCTATATCACTGACGAATTTATCCCATGAACATCGCTTGATTTTCCTGACTTTTCTTCTGGCAATGGCACAGCAGCGCTTATATTCACACCTTGTCTGAGTAGTGTTTAAGGCTAGATGTTTCAGGTATGCCTGCTTTTTAACATCACTATTTGTCTAATATCGTCATCGCATAACTGTAGACCTCGGTTTCCATACCTTTTCTTTTCGTCCCCAATGCTTCAAATGATGCTTGTGATATGACGTCTCTGATGTTACCCCATTATTCATTTATATTACTACTGATGGGTTTTTGTTGTGCAAAGTGACTCAACCGGGTCTGATACAGGTATCTTATTCTTTCATCTTGGAGCAGGTGTACTTTAAAAGTTTGCTTGAAGCACTGGCGCTCTGTAGATCGAGCCTCTCTCCACCTACCTGGAATACTAATTTTTTTATACGAGCAGAAAATGGTCAGACTCAACGTTACATCCTCTAAAAATCCTAGTATCCTCCACTAAATTTCCTAATTTCACATTAACTAAATGATAATTAATTATTGAACGAGACCCTCTTGCTTGCCAAGTATATTAATGCATCTTTTTATGGGGGAAAAATGTGTTGGTTATCCTCAAATTTTTGAATGTGGCAAAATCGATGAGGCATCGTCCATTTCCATTTTCCATTCTTTCGCCGTGACATCCCATGATATTTCTTATAGGGGAGCTTCCAACACGTGCATTGAAATGACCTGCTATTATCCCATAATCATTCATGTTTATATTATTGACAACTTTCTGTAAGATCCTGTATATTCTTCTGATCTTCTCTGCGACCATCTTCTGGGCTATATACAGCTACCAATGTTGTGTAACCCCTTATGATTTTGTACCGTACTGTTAATATATGCTCATTTACAAACTGATAACTATTAATCCTGTTTTACAACTGCTTCTTTATAATTACTGCTACTCCTGCAGCTGCCCGCTTCCTAGCAGCTACAACACTGTATATTAATATGTAGTCCGCCAATTCGGTCGAACCTTTAAGCTTATTCTTAGTCTCAGGAAAAAGTAAAAGGTTAAAAAGTATATTCTGGGATCGGTTGCTCAATGATTTCACGATACGCTGTGAGGTAACACAGTTCGTACAATTCAATGTTATTCATTACCAACCAAATAAGTAGCGTGTTTCGTCGTTATAATGGTTAATGTAACAGTTAATAATAAATAATTATAATACTCATTTACGTGGATTTATTTAAAGTTAAAAGAACAGAATACAAAAGCGTGTGTGATAGGCATCGTCACAAAATAGTTTCGGTGTAGAATTCTGAGATCGTTTAGTCACATTTGTCGAGTACTGAGATTTATGAGCACAATTCGAATACAAAATACGAAAAAAAAACATGTTTGTTTTTCCAACTGTACATGTAATGAATACATTTAAGACGCGTGTTTAAAATATCCGCTTTACGTGTGCACGCGTCCGTGTGTTTAATTAGTGCTCGTGTGCGCTGAATGTTTGTACGAATTATTTAATAAAGCGGCGAAATATGGAGCACTGTTTCGCTATACGTTACGACGGAAAGTCCGCTCTAATTATGAATCGAGCAGAGCTCAGTCCGGGTACGTTAACCTGTGTCAATTAGATAGATTGCCGATGTGACGTGCCAGACCAGTGTCTGGAGCGTTTATCAGCGACAAGCAGCAGCATGCCTCCTGTTAACACAGTTGGTTTAAGCCGGCAGTTATCATTAAATATGGGAGAAAAAAGGAAGCAGACAGCAGATGCAACTAACTATTTTAGAACAACCAACTATCATTTCAGAAGCGCCAGAAACGCTTTTTGATTAAAGTATCCACAACTGTCAAGTGTACTGTTTGTTTTACAGCTATTTATATAGCTACAAAAACACAACAGAGAGGAAGACGCTACCATTAAATTAACGTCTGTTACCGTGAAATGGGCCACGGGACGCTGTAATACGAAATATTTAAATCCGTTTCAAAAATAGAATACATAAATTTGATACGGATAAGAGAAAACAGAACTGGATAAATTATAACAATAGTAAAACGGTCTCAGATTGTGTAGAAATTTATGTGTTGCTGGATATTTAGAATATACAGGATATAGGCTTAATAGATTTTTTCTTCCACATGTTATGTTTTTATATTTTCTATTAAACTTATTTAATTTCCCTTTGAGAGCTTACCTTATGGTATTATACATGAACCTATGTTTAGTAGATTATTATTTCATCTCTATCATTTTGAGACACAGCCTGCCTTTGTGCTTATGAATGTTTAATGGTTTCAGCGCACATGTACGGCGAAGAAGTGGGGTTTTAATACATGCTGGTTGACTGGTGTTCTATTGTCCATAACAGAGTTTTTAAGAAAATAAAGCGTTTAGAAGGTATATTTTTCACTTATACGAAAGTTTCATGCTACCCTATATATATCCTATGCATAAAACTCCCTGCTTGGAGGCCCTTAATCTCTTCTGTAGAGCCTTCATATTTAGACAAATTTTTACAGCTCTAAGGCACCAGAAACCCCCTTTAATCCCTCTTCTGACATATAACGTACATATGTTTGCACGCCATTCATCCTAACTGTTAACTTAGCTGATCTATTAGTGAGAATTACTCAGCGTTAAGTGTTATATGAACATCGGCAAACCACAAAGTCCGTGAAGACTCTTTGTAGAACTTAACAATGCTTTTATAAAACCCTAAAAACCTGCATAGAGTTGTCATTTTTGTCAGATCTAACGTTTCGGGACTCTCTCTCCTCGTCTTCACCGCTGATTTGACTTCCATCCGTAACTGTTTGCGAGAGATTCTTACATGATCCTTCCAGTAGCAGTCCACCAAACTCGTGTTTTTAGCGAAGTACAATAATTTAAGCCCACCTTCTTCCTTATCTGTTAAGTACAGAATCTCCGACTTTGGCCTGAAGGCTCCATATTTTGTATTATCTATAAATTCTGTTGATATAATTGTAAATAGAAACACCATCTCAATAGGAGATTGGACAGGATACTCCTCAAGCTAATTTGCATTCATAAGCCGATAGAGAGAAGAAGTAATGGATATTGGTGAATCTCGAGAAGCAAGCGGTGGGAGTAACTGAAGTCGGCACAGGCCGACAAGCCCATTGTCCTTGATAGAAAAGAAGGTGAAACTAGTAGGCACTTAAAAAATAAAATAAAACTCTATGTTATTCTATGAAAAGAACTGCAACATCACGTGGAAGGTGGTTTAAATCATTTCTTTGTGTCTACATATTTTTTTATTTATGTGCATTTAAACAAAAAATTATAACATGAGTTTCAAATAACAAATGTGAAGAGACTGTTTGTGAAAAAGGTAATGACAGAAATTGTAGAAAGGAAACTGGTAAACTGCCTTAATGAAGGAAGAAAGAGTAGGCTGAACGGTAAGTTAACATACACGATAGTAATAATTACACAAATAAAAAAACTTACCATGCGAGAATAAACAACACCCTTTGTAAACAAATACTTGAATCACAAAGAAAACACACTCATAAATTTGGAATAGTCTCGTTTTATCTGCGGATACGGCAGTGTAGCTGTCATGTTAATGACGTTACGAGTCAACAACAGTTTTATGAAATTGTGTACGCGTGAATCACACGTTTTCCCCCTGAGGATGGCGTGACGGCTAACAACGTTCGTTCAGTAAACAGGTATCAGTACGTAAGGGCAGAGAGAAGTGGACAAACATTTCACGAACGCACCGGATTCAAATTAACACGTCGTTTACTGTAACAACTATCGTGTTATCACTCAATTACAGTTTTTTATCTGATGCTTCAGTCTCGCACGCGGTACCTTCACACTACCGACACTTTTACCGGGGTTAATTTCTCAATCGCTGACCAAACGTTCCTTTACCGGACATTAAACGTCATCCACAAGATTTCTGTTACCGAAGTAAACAGTATGGGAATATAGTAGAATACGCCTGCCTGTGAATTATGAAAATCACTGAGACGACCAATATTTTTGTTAACGTATTCTGGGCATCAGAGAGGCACCCCACGTTTTCTACCGCGCCTTATGACTGGAATCTCCTGCTTAAATTTTTTTTAATAGTTATTTTTTCGTGTTTGTCCAATACGTTTTGGATATCTTGGGCTGTATGCACTGGTCGAAAAAAATATATTCTTTATTACTTATTCTAAAACTCTGCGCAGGTGAGTCTTTCTAAACTTGATAGATGTAAATGATATAGACCTATAATTGGCTCTGAAGAGTATCAGGGCCCTTCGGGTATGTACATATCCAACCAACTGCCTCCTTTTACAATGAAATGCAGCTATACGCTGCTTTGCTCGATTTAAGCTGGCATCATAACTTAAAAATGTAAAAACAATCAGCTTTAATTAACGTTTTAGTAACTTCAGTCTCAACCTTCTTAAAGTACACAGAAAGCTTTATAGCCTGGTAGATAACTAAAGCACCAGAAACCTTCTAACTGATGTTTGAAAGAAATCGAGATTCGTAGTTCAATTAATATTGTAGCCTAAAATTTGGCACACACATTCGCCGCTATTAGAAATATAGTTTCTATAAATCTAATAAAATTCATTTTGAGTTATTACAGATTTTAAAATTTTTCTTCACTAGATAGTTTTTCTGTGTTTTTTTTTTTTAAATTTGAGTATGCATTTCAATGAGTCTACTATGTGCAAATTTGTAGAAAAATTCGTAACTGAAAGATCGTTAGTTTTTGTTATGATAGCATACACAAAAGCCGAGACATTTAAAACGTATTCCACATAAACAGTAAAACTGCCATTTAAAGAAAGTAAAAATGTTGTATACCAGTCAATAATTAGGTTATAAAACGTACTAGCCGACTCTACGATGTCCAGAAAGAATTGCTTCTCCATGAAGTATTCTCTTTTTTCGAAATTTTCAGTGGGTGCGGGACATGCATCTTCAGTACGTTTGTATCCTCAGTTATCACTACTCAGATGAAATACATTTAATATTTATAATGAATTTACCTCAAGACATTTTTTCCTTATTAGGAACATGTTTCGGGTACCATCTTGTACCCATCCTCAGCCTTCTATACCCATTTCATCTATATCACATGAAATAATACTAGTACAAAATAGCTACTCCGCCTACATCCTATACTAATTCGGAAACCTGTTATCGAAATAGGTGATCATAGAGATTGTGTTTATCAAAAATATTAGTCGCTAATTCACTGTGAATATTCAGTAGTGATTTAAAAGTGGTTGAAGCCAATACACTTTGTAAAGAGTGAGCCGCTCTTTCTTCAAACATTTTTTTAATTGACCGTTATATCAAAAATTTCAGTGCATGTATAAAATAAAAATGATTGTCACCAAGGACTAGACTAATCTCAATTACTGTCGACATATCTGCTACAATCTTTATTTTCAAATTGAAGTGAAGGTCTTGGTAGACCAGTGTTATAGCGTTTTGCTGTCAACATAGAGGTCCGGACTGAATTACAGAGCACCACCATAATATCGAGGTACGTATTTCGTCACACAAATTAATCGAGCCTGTGTAAATAAGTATCTAGGAGAAGAGATGACACTCTGAGGCAGAAGGTAGTATTTATCATATTAGTTTCCTTGTATGGAGTACAGCTTAGCAGCCAGCCTACTCCGGCTGATTCTTTTAATCAACTTCTGAAGATACTTAACAATGAAGTACCATTTAACAAGGATTACATTGGAAGCCTCATATAAATAATCATACGTTATCAATGTACCGATTTATTTTGAGTTACATGTTCAACGTTCGATTATTCTAAGAGGTAAAGTATAGCTAATGGCTATCTTATTTAATTGTTGTCCTCTGTCAATTAATCAATTAAATTAAATAATTTTATTAATTTATAAAAGTAAATCGGTTGCTACAATTCTTTATATTATTACTTCCATGTTCCATAAGGAAATGGTCATGCCGAAAAAAGTAGTGTTCGAGATAACAGCAGATTCTGATTGTACTACCATCAAAACATGAAAAAAAGTCATTTTTCAAAAAGTGTCTGTGTGTAGAATATTTTCAATGGCAAACGATAACAGCCGCATATTCAAACAGAATCAAATAATGTTTTGCATGCAGCCATGAATTGTAGAGGACTCAAGGCTTATTGTTTTTGGTGAAGATCGGATAGGGGAAAGGGGTAGTTTACCTGCAACGTTTTTCGTTTTAACAAGAGTAAAGTGCTTACTTTTGATAAATAAAGTATCCTGAAAAGAAGGTCATAATAATCCACTGTAGAAAGGTAGATGAAATATCTATAAATAAAAAGGGTATTTGAAGGGGGAGGGGGTAATTTTTTTATAAATTAAAATGGTAGTTGATGATGGAGGAGGTAAATTTTTATAAGTTTTATATGTGTACTACGTTATTGACAACAAAGAAGTAGTTTCTATGGAAACATTTCATTTAACTGTAACAAAATTCTATATTTTTTCATTTTAATTTAAATTATGTATGAGAGAAAATATATCGTTCGTGGCAGGCAAGCATATCTCAATTATGTAATGTTTACGTTTCCATTTTATTATTATGATTACCGCAATAAAAAGGCAGGTAAGACACACACACACACATTTCGCGTTATTTCTGGCCTCACTCATGTTTATTTCCTTACATTTGCACGCTTTTTAAATGGAAAGTGCTGAAACCCACACCAACACAACGCGTGCAAGCCGAAAAATTGTCCAGCGTGGATAGCGATTTGCTTCCTGTGGATCGCTGGGCAGTGTAACTGCACGTGTTTACAGAGGAACGGTTCATAGACAGACTTTTCGTCTTTAGGGACTGAACCCTTTGGAAGATGCTCAGGGTCCATGAGTGACTTCGGAGCGCTTCGGAGGAGGGATGATTATCTGCGTAGTTCGGTTTCTTTATAAGAATAAAGTAAGCCTACATAATTTTTATGGATAAAGTGACTGAAAATAACATTATATTAAACTAGTACCCCATAATAACAAAAATATCTATAAATAGTGAAATTAGTTTGAGGGTGGGCGATATTTTTTTTCGAAATTATCAAACCGAATTCAAGTAAATTATTTTAAACATAAATCTTACAACATGGAAGTCATGTATGGTTCTCCATACCGATTTTTTTTCGGTGATAAAGAAGTAAAATAATGTCATAGTGCATTTCACCGTGATAAATCCAATGGCGATATTTAATACAATAATACTATCAACAATATTAACTAAATGTAAAAACTAATAGTAACAATAATCTGTAATCAAAGTGACTGTATTGGAAATGTTTATATTTAATTGTGCACGAAGAAATCGTAACACTAATTCCACACTGCGAAGAAACAAGATTACGAACAGTACCCAACTAACAACTCAGTTTAAGACGTTGTCAGCTCAGTCTATGAAACCACTGTTAATACAGGTAATCTACTTCGAATTGTCTGAATTTTGTATTGATGGTCATTACCTTGCGACAAGTGTTCACACGAGTTATAACACGCCCTCACCAGTGGCAGAAAAATTGGTTTTGTCCGTGTAACTTGCGACTGATTGAGCACGCTAGTAACTGTATTTATCGTAGAACCGTATAATTACAAAAAGTACAGTGTTTATCGTTTCATTTATACGCATTACAAATAGATATAACAATAATAGAACGTAAGCTCTTACGACCGGTATTTATATTGTTCAAAATTACCAGACTATTAGACCATAGAAACTTATAACAATAAGATACAATATATACTATAAATATAAACAAATCCCTAAAATAAGCTTACAGAGGCGTGTATGGTATTCCTACCATTTCAAGTGTTACATAATACAAATACGTACATGGATGGTACGAATTAAAAATTACGGATACGGAAATGTAGAATTGTCGGATTGAAGTTGTCGAATTGTTTTCAAATTATTACTTCGAAATCAAGTAATATCGTAATAAGATAAAAGTAATAACGATATTACTATTATTATCTTTCCTTACTTTAAAAAAATTAATTTTAAAACATGAGTACCTCCGCACAATTTATTTTCCACATGAAGAAAAAGAACGGTTTACTTGAGGAGGCGAAAGTAAACGTTCCTTTCTGTGATACTATTCTTGAGATTTATGCAACCCAAATTAATGCAGAGGAAGACAGATTTTAACAAAAATATATTCGCAATTAAGTGTGGGACAATGCACCTTGTTGATCCCCAACATTAGCTAAATATAGTTATAACATTTTTAATAATTATTCCATCCTTAACTTTCAAAGTTATTTGACGAATTCCAATTTAAAGTACTCGAGTTAACGTATGTGTCTACTTTTGTTAACGTAGAATTAGATGCGTAATTTGATGTAACACGATAATTTTAGGTAAATTAATTTCATTAAATGGCAGTCAGCTGTCAGGTCAACGTGCGACAAAGACGAGATTGAGAGATGACGATAGGTGTAACGAAATCCTAGGAAATAAAATTTTAAGAAAATGCGTTGATATAAATAACTAAGAGAATACAAGAAAACAAGCAGAGCTTCTTTAAACGCACGTATAGGAAACGTCAGCGCGTCAACGTACATTCATAAATATCAAATTAACAGAGACTTCCTGAACTAATTGGCCAGTCGGCACTTCCTGTAGCTTCATATTTATAGAAATCCAGCTGGCTGTGACGTAGATGGCAGGTTGTTCTTTTTATAAACACGGTTGGTTATCTGTGACATTTAGAAAGGCTGCTTGCTTCAATTTGTAGCGGCGCTAACCAAGTCGCGTAAACAGAGTCTACTCAGTGCACGTGCATACGCGATCGTTACAAACACTCGTTTGCATGTAATTACAATTAAAAACACTAATTGTTGAAAGATTACCGTTTAATATTTTTTAAATGAAAAACTTTGTTAATTTAAATTACATATTTTTTTAATGTTACGTTTTTGTGTATCTTGAGCAGTCGTAGGAGATTTCCTTATATAGTTTCTTTTAAGAATATATGAGCTTTTCTGTTCGTGAGTGTACATGGGTGTAGGTGGATGAATAAAATATTCCGATTTCATGTAAAAAGTTCAAGTATTACTATATATTTAATGTCTGTTATGTTTATACTCATTACAAAAATTTATTTTGAAAACAACCTCAGAGAAAATTCTAGAAGGCAACCTGCAGGATCAAACCATTTTCACAACTGCGTGAATTCAGAATAAATTCGTTTGGTGTCCTTATGCTGTATTCCGTTAAAAACAACCTTAGAGCAAATACTGTTGATGGACTCAACTCTTAGCTACTCAGATTAATGTTTATATCTGCTTGGATGATATATGAGCACGAATTCCATATCCAACATCATCTACCAAAAATCGGTATGTACCAGCAAACACTCTTTCTAATTCCGGTCAGAAATTCTGAATTCAATTATTATTTTTTCAACAGAGTAAGCGACCAGTTTTTTCAACTGGTCTCCTATTCGATATTGTGATAAGAATGCAGATTTCAAATATTTTCAATTCGACAATTGGAATGTGGCAAAATATAGAAACCCAGTTTGTTGGGAAACCTGTCTTACGCGCTCCCATATTTCCTTCCGCCTTCACCAAAAAAAATTAATTAATGAAACTAGTAAACAAATGTCGCCTTAAGCGTGAATGACGCAGCCGATTCCGGAGATAGTGGTGTGGTTTTGCCACCTGTGTATCTGTGGTAGTTTGGTTTATTCTATCTCAAGATAAATGTATCACAATCATCCTTGGGTCTAGCAATGGTAACTTTACACATCTCGGTACTAACAATGAGACGTATTAGGAAAAACATAAATCGCATATGCACTTTTCGAATCTTTATGTATTCAGTAGAGTGCTGAAGGAAAACAGCCTTGAATTCGACTTGAGATCTTCTGACATGCAACTGTCCATTTAGGAAATAAGTCCGAGAAGAGAACACGCAAATGCTATTAGATAAACTAGGGCAGATATCAGTACGCTACAGTCTGGTTTATTGCTAGTTACGAATATTGAAGGATTAACTGAAAAAAATAATACAATAGAATGAACTGTACCGAAGTGTGTAAGATGCTCCTGAGAGAAAAATTACGCTAGTTTCAATATCAATATTACATTTGAATACCAGGTAAATCGTAGACCAATCAAAATAAAATTAAAGCGATAGATTAGTGTCTATGATGATTAAAGATGTTAGTAGTTGTCGAAATAACAGAAGTAGAGGTTTAAACACGCTATAGGTAGACAACTGTTGCCTTGAACTGAAAAAGTGAATAATAAAGAAGAAAGACGTATGGAATTTACGGCTAGCAAACCTGACTTCTTGTTAAACTGGAGAGAAATGAAATCGGATTTCGGCTGGTTTCTGAACATGGATAGTCAAATGTCAACTGCTGCTTGTACTTGTTATTTTATCCAGGCACCTGTGTTATCTTAACCTTTTCCAGCCTGTTCTCCATTTTTTACATTAATAGCGTTTACTGAAAAATTAAAATATATAACAAAAATAATTGCTTATGTTTATAATTTTTCATGTTCATTCTGTCTGTGTTAGATTTAAACAAATTCGGAAAGCCTTCCATGATATTCTGGCGAATCAAGGCCACAGATAAGAGCTATGTAGAAATTTGTTTAGATTGAAATACGTAAATAAAAAATGAGATGTCTGGGCCACACTCACCGTGGCGGATCTCAAGGTGCCTTAGATTGATCATCTGCGGGGATACCTATCAAGAAAGTGGTTACCGGCCCAAGAACTGCACGAAAACACTCAGTTTTGAACATAGCTAAAAGACTTGAGATTTCTGGTAGAACTGAATAAAATTTCTAGCGAAATACTGAATGAAACGGATTAATTTTGGTGAAAAGCTACAACTTTAAATGGAGTGATCAGTTAAAGAAGATGTTTTCTGACCAACTTCCTGAAAAAACTAACAGATTAATCACAACCATCACGATGTTTCGAAACAAGTTTCTCTATGTCTGTCACTAAGTCATTCCAAATTAGGAAGATTATCCTTCTAGTGATAATTTTGAAAATTTATATTTCTTTTTCTTGTAAAGCGAGGATTTGTACATTAAATTATACTCAGCAACATCATTACTGGTGCGCTTATAAAGTTGTCCAAAATATCTACTAACCTTAGACGTTAGTAACAGTCACAACATTGAACTGAGATTTTTCATTCAAAAATTAACTACCAGTTTTGCCTTAAAAATCGTTTCTAATTATTTCGTAATTTACAGTCCTATTTATTTAACCATACGTCATCGTCCACACAAAAGTAGGTCACTAAACATACAGAAATACTTGACAAAGCGAAATAAATCAAGATATTTATATTTTCAGACGTCTATAAACAGTATTGTAATGAATAAGCGAGGTTAAAATATTATAATTAGTAACAAAAATGTAAAAATATTATATGGAAACACTTCTTGTTGTGGAAACAGAAACAGAGGCTATCACCCGGTCATTTCAATTTTACCATCTTCAAAAGTTAAAATAACGGCTGCACTAATTGTTTTACTAAAATTTCCCTCATCCAGTTATCGTCGTAGTGTAGACAGATTAAAACATCTATTGCAGACATAACATCTATTAGGTACCGGCTTGCAAGTTTTCCAAAACTTTTCTTACGGTGCACTGTAATTCAGTTTTCGCAGGAAAATGTAAGCAAACTACGTCGCCATTTGAATGCTGCAAGCAAATACAGAATCATTCGTGCAACAGAATTACACAATTCCAAGTCTGCTTACATTTGAATTATTTTAAATTTGTTTTAAATTCCATTCGCAGTTGTAATGCTTTCACTCTTAATCTGCGCACGTAACCTGCCGCTCTTGCCCTTTTCACTTGACCTTCACATTCTGTATTTTTTTCTATTTTTACTTCCCCGTCAATTGAGACGATCGATGCGCTAATACACGCAAAACAATGTTTCGCCGCAACCAGACGCTAACGTTTCGGCGACAGTGTGTTCTCTCTGCACTTTTCTTGAGTGTGTTCGAAAAAGATTAGTTTAATACTAGATTTTAGGACTAATAAATTAATTAAATTTTTGTAATAGATGACGTCACAATTTCCACAAGTGATTGCACAATAAACAACGAAACTTAATAATCATATGAAACAACTCTAATTAATCAATAATATAGAAACTAATAAAGAAGTGTTAAGATGTTTACTAGGTTGAAGTATGCTATATGGCTGTCATATCGTGAAACGTTTTAATTTTACCATGTACAGTCCGTATTCTAAAGTATCATAAAGTAAATGGCACCATGTACGTCTACACAACAAGTCTACATAGATAAAAGATATGTATATTCAGAATTCAAAAGCAAAATATTCACAGAAATTGATGTAAAGTTTTTTACGTTTAGAAGATTTAACTGTTAGAGTAAGATTTACGTAACTGATAACACATTCTTTAACTTTAATGAACTTTAACGAAGGTTTCATATAGTAATCTTAATTAAATATATCTAAAATAACAGTTCCATTATATGTTAGGGAAATTACTTTTAAGTATTCGGCTTTATATATATTACAAACATTTATGAACTTTACCTAGCTCCAAACGTTTGTGCTTGTGACAAAAGAAAACTGCTTGAACGAATAAACACCGGATTTGCATCATCCCTATTTTACAATAATTTAAAAACTAACGATAATTACAGCGCAGACTCACGGTCGTTCGATCCCAAATAAAACAGGTTTAACCTTATATTAACGGTATAAAGTTATATGTAATTCTCAATTGAAATAGATCAGAGAGAAAATGGCCTGGTTAATACGTTACTGTTTGTGGAGGCCGTAAGCCCCCTTTGAGAGCAAAGTGTGTTTGTTTGTTTGACCTGCCCACATATTGAAAACCATACGTTTATTACCTTTTATTTACAATATCACAACGAACGCAAACAGAACACTCGCGTGCAAAGAGAAACACACGTATTTGACAGACATTCCACGTGCCTGCTCCTGGATCAAGTGAGTATGTTTAATTGAGATTTCTTCGATAAAGAGAAAATAATAAAACTGTAGTTGCTATTGGAGACGTAAAATAAATAGAAACCAAGCATTCTAATCTTAAAATAAAGCTCGATTCTGAAACTGGAGCTGTCGACCGTTACAAGATATTTATTAACGGTGTGCTCAGTTGATTTTCTCTTAACAAAATATTTGCAGATAATAATTTTTTACGTTATACTAGTTTCTGTTTCTGTGTTAACAATTGTGACAACGAATAAACTTTTAGAAGTTTCACTCTTATACTTGTACGCTTGTTAATTCGTCACCTTATAGTTTTGATTTTCAGGACACTGAAGTGTCGTCGTACCATCCAATTTGTGGTGCAACATTTTCAGAGGATAAAAGGAAACTATAAGCAGTTAAACACGCCTCATTATTTACGTACGCCACTCACTCCTAAATAAGTGAATGTAGGTACAAAAATTGGTTGTTGCCTAAGTCAAGTGTAATTACGTTTTCGTTGATACTTTTTTAAAGTATAAGATTCGAGTTCTATTTACCGGTAGCGTGATAATGTTCGCTTTCAATAGAAGGTCGGATTGTTACTATATGTCCTAAGCTTCTGCGGCAGAATCTTTAAGGGCATGGAGCTGCATCTCAGAGATGATCTGCACCAATGCGCTATCTTCCGATCGCAATGTAAATCAAATGCGGGAGCCATCCACCTCTGTGTAACAAACAATCCTCACCCTTGGTACCCTTGTGTCTCTCATTTTTTGTGGGTAAACTCTTATAAGGGCTGTCATCCTACCTCTATTGGGAAAAAATACATAACTGCCACGTACCTTATGAAACTGGCGTTCATTGGTTTGCGACCCCGACAACTAAAACACTCTAGGGCTGTAAAACGTCACACGCGGTTCTGTCTATCGGCCTTGTTAATACATGTCATTGATATCGTGACCTTACTAACCATAACGGTGCACGGCCTCAACTGCTAGGGAAGTAAAATGACGAACATACATAGAACTAGTAAACTAAAATTAATCTTACACTTCCTGCTTGCCTGAAACGACGTATCCCACAATAAGGAAGCAGGACTTTTAACACGAATAATTTGTTTTAAAAATGAAATCTTGAATTTTAGATACCGGATCAAATAAAATTATTATGACGAAAAATTAAGTTAGAGATAATCACAGCTTTGTAACCTATTCGTGATCATCAAAATGTAAAAAAAAAATTACAGGCATTGCACAAGTGCAATGAACAGAGAAGGGCATTTTGAAAATGCTTCAATAAATCTAAAAAATATATAATTTATGTTCATTCACCAATCAATGAATTCATTCTTCATTCACCAATCAATGAATTCATTCTTCATTTACCAATGTACAGATTATAAGTTAAATGTAGTCGCATTCATAAGCGAAGTTTTATATGTGTACTACGTTATTGACAAGAAGGAAGTAGTTTCTATGAAAACTCACCGGTTCCCATTTTCGATCACGCACCAGCGATCGGCCGCAAATGTGCGACACGTCCTTATAAACATTTTCAATGTTGAAAAAAGTTCAATGATGTTTCTGAATGTGTGTAATCACTTAAACATTTTGATCGTTCATAAGTTAAAAGGAATTTTCAGTATTAATTTCCTTCCAATTAATGCCTCGTAGCCAGAAAAGTCGCGTGTTTAAATTCATTTTTCAATAGTAAGTATTTTAGGAGTTGAGATGAAAGTTTTCAATAAAAATTTAAATATTTTTCAAAATATCTTCAACAAAATAAAATACCCAGCTTCTGTAGAATATCATCTTAATAAACCTTTGTGGTTTTTACTGTTAATAATTTAGCTGAACATGTTTCATGAAAGAATAGACGAAAAATCTGAAGCTAAGTAAAACCTGTGACTTCAATCTCTCTCTTATTTGGTTTAAATACCTTATAAACATTGTTAAATGAATAATTATACTATCATAACGTGAAACAAGGAATAACATAATGTTTGTTAATTTATACTGTAAAATATTAATGTTTTAATAAATATCTTAATAAACGATCGTTTATATATTCAATTCTTAGAAAAATTAGTTATTTTAGTAAGGAAATCAAGTTAGGTACACTGTGTATTATTTGGTGGTAAAACGCTATTAATTCTGTACACAAACATATTGTCACATAAGGAATGTTACAGTTGTTAAAAAAGAGTGCAGAAAATCTCCTTTTCTTATATATGTTACCGGCAAAGTACGTAATCCAGGCACTTTATAGAATACCTAGGAATTTCATACAATGCCTGGAGTTTTTTGGCAAAGTATAGAATAGAATAATTTTCAAATGTTTTTTTATACTTTTCCCAGGTATTCTGTACATTGCCTGGGCATTCTATATATAATGCCAGCGACTCTTTAGGCAAAGTGTAAAATAAGCTTACTACGTTCAAAATGTAAACATTTTATTACAAAATCACACACAATTGTTTGATTTTACACAAAGGAGGACATTGTATGGCATTTCGAGATTATCTATTCTCTACTTAATTATATTCAGGTACTATTTTATTAAAATTATATTGTATAAGAACTTTTTTAACCAATCTGGTTAAAAAATACATTAGATATTACTGGTGTTTATTAATTCTAAATATATGGAATATACTCTACTTATTACAACAAGACAGAGAGCTGTGACATTTAGAAGTACACTTTCTTTCATTTTTACACAATTACATTTTTTTGACATTTAGTCTTGCACTCTCATTTTACGAACCCTTGTCCGGATCCTGACGATTGGGAAGTAGCAGCAGAACGAAGAGCGGGGTCTTGTTCAGGAACATCTTCAACCCCCATTAGTGGTCTTGGGCATACAGTGAAGTG
This sequence comes from Magicicada septendecula, assembly GCA_034769895.1. Taxonomy (NCBI): domain Eukaryota; kingdom Metazoa; phylum Arthropoda; class Insecta; order Hemiptera; family Cicadidae; genus Magicicada; species Magicicada septendecula. The sequence goes on along the minus strand of CM068369.1, from coordinate 218,960,896 downwards.
CAGTCATGTGTACATCTGCTTTAACAATCCATTAGCGGTTCTCAATTTGTAAAATCCGTCATCTGTCACACTCACGACGATTGCTAGGATGTTTCGAAGATCCCCCGCCCTTTGTCTACTTCAGGAATTGGAACACAACCAGACGCGCCCACAGGAGCTGGAGGAAATTTTTGTCAGAATCAGGTTTCATCATCTTTGCCTGAAGTTGTAGAAATTATTTTGAACTTTTTCATTCTTCAATTGCAACTTTTACTTTGAAGCAGAGAGTACACAGCTTTTTGCCATCGTGGCACTTATCTCCACTATTGCCACTAGTGTTAAAAAAATGTCTACACGTACTATGCATATCTCTTGCAGCACTCTGCACACTTTTCAGAACATGAAACCATAGCGTACACATTGTCTTCTATACATTACCTAGAAGACGTTAGGCATTCTATACAATGCCTAGCCAATGTATGAAATATGTTTTATTTCAAACTTTGCCGGGTAGATTCAGGCATTGTATGAAATTCCTAGGCATTCTATAAAATTCCTGATTTTGTACTTTGCCGGTAACATAGGCCTATACATAAGCAAGACGTATTCACTAGTCAGCAAGAAATTAAATGGCATGTAGAAAAAATTAATACATTCTTTTTTGACATGAGTTCTGGTATATCCTATTAATAAAACATTATTTAAATTATAATATAGACTTTGAATACAATTTTGATTTTTTGTACAAAATTTCCAAGATTTTCTTGGAATAAACTGATAGTTGCATTGTAATTAGTCATAACATATTGTGTAAGTGCATGAAAACCAACCTGAAGAATTGCTTATTTTGAAATTCACGAGGCATCAATGGGAATTAAACATTTCGTTACTTAATTATTACATTTTTAAGATATATGATATATAACATTTTGTATAGTAAATAGCTAATTATATTACTGTAATAACTATAAAATAACTACAATACTTTATTATATAAATATATGAAATAATGTAATGTTAGTAATTTACATCGTCTGGTTTGTTTAACAATTTCTATGATAAACTTCTGACACCCTGCATTCGATACGGACTGTTGGCAAACTATCAAAGAATTCTGCAGGTTATGTTCGGGTAAGAGCAGACAGACGACTGCAATCAGAAGCAGTTTTTAATTTACGTCGGTAACTGTGAACCATCAGCAGCAGCGGCAGCGGCACGACTGTATTACAACTCGCCGTATTCTCTACGCCAGCAGCCGATTTCTGTCTTATGGTTGATTAATTTTAATTCAGTGTCATAGTACAGCTGTCAACCCCTCTGGAAGTTTTAATTAATTTTCTTTTGATTCTGAAACGTCTTTAAATCCAAAATACTTCCATTTACAAAAGTCTCGAACTGTTTGACAGTGGAAAGAGCGACAGCGAAGAAGCAATTCACACATTTAGAGAGAGAGAGAGAGAGAGAGAGAGAGAGAGAGAGAGAGAGAGAGAGAGAGAGAGAGAGAGAGAGAGAGAGAGAGAGTGAGAGTGAGAGAGAAAGAGAGTGTGAAAGAGAGAGAGAGTGGGAGAAAACGAGGGAGATCGAGGGACATAGAGAGGAGTGGGAGGGAAAGAGCGTGTGTGTTTTGGAAAATACAAAGAGAGTATATAACAAGTGAGGGGAAAAGTAAGGGACGAGAGAAATTGTGGGAAAGTCAAAAAGTTTAAGAGGAGAGAGACGAGAGAAGCAAGCTCCGACGTGTATTAAGACATATACAGTCGACGGCGAAGAAAATAAGTGAGAAAGCAAGTTTGAGAGTGTTAGCAAAATTACTGTGACACGTGTATAAACCTACACATAGGCGCACACACGCGTTAGCCCACACACACAAAATGGGAGTACAGAGAGAGAGAGAGAGAGAGAGAGAGAGAGAGAGAGAGAGAGAGTGAGAGAAAGAGAGAGCGCCATAACGAGTGGTGGGGTTGGCAATGAGTGAGGGGGTGGTAACATTTCCACCGGTAGCAGTGTACGTGCTGTTATTTTTTGTTTTTAATTCTGCTCATAAATAATTGATGGGACGATACGGTGTGCATTATGTGTTTAACTGTTTTAGCTGGAAATGATAATAATTCACAGGACACCGCAATATGGTGTTTGTTTTGCTTTGATAATTGCGTTGTTGCCAGTAAAAATACATAATTGTTTTGTAAGCAATAATTCACTCATCTTTCACTGTGTGTACCACCATACCTAATACTACTCGCAGTAAATGGCGATGTGGGTCGTGGACGTTGTGTACGTATGTGCACGCACGCGAGCATAGACATCTTTAATGTCACCTAATTCGTTAACAGCTAGTAGCAAATATTGTTGATGTCAAAGGGTTGTGAGCGTTAAAATCTACAAATTCGGCCGAATTACCGTCCTCATTGGTACACAAAGTTCAGCTGTACTAGCTACCACTTTATGATATTTCTGTAAGGAGGTATGACATCTAACTGTGGGAATGTGTTTCCAGAGTCCATCTAGTCCACAGTGTCCAGGGTAAAACTCTCCACCTGCTAATAAAGATCGAATGGTGAATCAGCAACAAAACGCTTCACACGAAATATTTGGGTTGAAGAAGTTATAACTTACTAATCAACACCAGAAGATACTTATGGGGACTAAGAACTCATACTACAAAGCCTTGGTGTTGCTGCTAACGATAAACGAAGGTTAAAAAGGAAACGAGCTTTAGAATAATTATAAATTATTATTATTGCTACGATTTGTTTAATTATTAGTGCTCACCGAGGAGTCCACCATTTGGTAGTATATCTCCTGGCAAGCCAATTGTTTGTCATTATTTTTATTAAACAGTCATGTTTTGAACTTTAAAGATAATCATTATTAAAATATTATTAGAGGTGTTGTGAGAAAAATTAGAGCAGATTATAACATATTCCTTAGAGTGAGAATTTTTACAGGTCGAGTTAATACGAACAGATTTTATATTTAATAAACAGTAACATAAAAGAGGTGAAACTATTAGAAACAAATATATTACTCCTTAACCATAAATAATATTTTCAAAATAAAATACAAGATTATTAATAATTCATAACGGCACGAAATATTAATCAAAACATTACTAAAGCCGCTGACGTACGGTTTTGCCGTAGACATTTGTACGGAGCGGCTCGGCACGCCATTGTAGAAATTTGATTTCGTCTAATGCTCGAAATATTCACAACGTTTAAAGTGTTATTAATAGTGGCAAACTAATACCGAAGAGTGATAAACTAAATAATGCTCACAAACGAATTCCGAACGAGCCCATGACCTTGAAGATTACCGTCTACTCTGATTCTAGATTTAATAAATTATTAAAGAATATTTCGTTCCGTCCAGAAATCTTAGTTCTAACACTGCATATATGCGTGAATACGTATGTGTGCGGATGTGAGAGAGGGAGAGAGTGGGAGAAAGAGAAATATAGAGAGACAGAGAGATTAGTAAATAGGGAACGTAGTTATTTGTATTCAAGTAAGAAGTATACTAGTGTTAAAACAGCGACAAATTAACAGATTGTTACGAGAATTTCATTAGTTTTTCACAGCATATGATTTACAAAGACAGTGACTTTAGATTGAGAGTGTAAAGTAAGAGTATACGGAAATACACGAAAATTTTTTTATGTATTGTTGAAAAATTGGTTATGTAGTTTTAAATCTTTGCTTTAAAAACGATTTTATGTAATGACATATGCATCTTTCAAGCAAATACTCAAGCGACGTTATTATTATTTATGTGTAAGGGTAATTTAAACAGGCCTCGGTTATTTTATGATCTCTTGCTTGTGAAAGGATTAACCGGATGGAAAATTTTAGGGTTAATATTAAACGTTAACGATCCGCAGAGAGCGCGTAATGTGTGCAGAAATAACGAAGGAATCCGAGCCTCTAAAATTTAGGACTTCAGTTATTAGTGCAGAACAATCGATAGGTGACGCTTTCAACTCGTACATTCGACCACGATTGCCGGTTACAATAACGGTAATTGAAACTGTGGTTTTTGTTTCAAAAGCTTTTGAATTCCAACCAATTTTCTAGTTTTAATACCTTCGATCGCAGTTATTCAGTGGAATTTTAATTTTCCCTATACAATGCTTTTGTCGCTTCTCGCGTTAACATTGTTTATAAACAAAATGTTTTTGACTATTCGTCTATAAAGAGTGGAGTCATCTGCACCCTGATGTACCACATTATCAACCTCAAGTATCAGAAATATTTGACTTCTAAATCCTAAAATAAGCTGACGTAGTTAAAGAAGTCGGTCATATTGGTCATCACACACTACCGCGTGCAAGTTGTAAACTACCAGCACTAATAACATACAAACTTCTAATAGGTATGTAAGAAAATTTTTAAAAACACAATTCCATATAACCAAGAAATCAAAACACCTGATATGCATGATATTGCAGAGAATCCAGATTTACTACATATTTTCTCTCGAGTCACTGCCTGTCACCAAATAGGAAAAGCAGACAATACCAGTTGCTGAAAAATACTATTTTCATAGCGTACTATATTAAAGGGATCAGGGAGGAGGATTCCTTAAGTCTCATACTCTTCAATGCAGTTATGGATGAAATTACTAAGGAGGTAAAGCATATGAGAGGATGTAGGATGGGCAGAAGTGTGTTTAATACTATACGTTTTGCAAACCACGTTATTCTAATAGCGGAAAATGAAAATTACTTTCACAGACTTGTGTATAATTTTAACAAAGCATGCCAGAAATATAACATGAAGATCGCGGAAGAAAAAACAAAATCAATTACAACTTCACATAACCCACTATGGTGTAAGCTTGTGAAAAATGACAGATTAGTAGAACAAGTAATGCAGATAGACTACTTAGGAACACGGCTTCATGTAACAATAGGGCAAATGAAGAAATATGACATCATTTGATGATAGCAAGAAAATTGCTGGATGCATGAATAACCTTATTTGGATTAATTACTACCTCACACAAGATTCAACAACTAGGGTTTACAAAAGCACAATGCGTCCAGTAATATCCTATGCATCAGATACCAAGGCCAACAGATACAGCAACAACTCAAAGAAAACAACAAACTACAGAAATTACTATATTACGGAGGGTAATAGGAAACACAAGGTCCGTTAGGTTACCAAGCAATAGGATAAGAGAAACGTGTAATGTAACAGATGTTAATTCTTGGGTTGCGGAAATAAGAAGGATATGGAATGAACATATATCAAGAATGGATGACGCAAGGCTAGTGAAAAAGGCAAGAGATAGCCAACAGAACACCAAGAGGAGCATTGGTCGGCCAAGGAAAGGTGGAGTGACAACATGTAGGACCGTTGTTATAGAACTGGACACAGTCCTAACAAGTAAGTTAAAGAAGACGAAGGTAGCGTACTAAGATATTAAACGAAAATCGAGATGCACAATTATGAAATAATAGGAATAATGGACGCTGAAGCATAATAGGAATAATGGATAGATGCATAGTCCATGATTTACCCACTTTCAACATACTGTAACCAGAGGAGAGAAAGCGTATCGGAACAGTTGTAATCCTGTATTAAAACCGAATAAGAAGTAAACATTTCGCAAGTGAGTTCAAATAATAAAGAGGATGGTTTACAACGTAGACACAGCTTCCGGGGATAAACAGAAAGTATGTATAGTATATAAATATAGCCTACATTATAATATAATATACATATAAAACCACCAAACGCCTTTCGTAATAGAAATTGGAATTTATCATAGACTTAAACAATTATCATACCAAATAGGCAGAAAGATAGTTTATTCATAATTTTTTAATATTTTGTTGTATTCAGTTACATATATTTCAAATACTAATTACTGTTTTGTTAATAATTATTACGCTTTTATTAATTACAAAGCGTTATAGCTTTGCTTGCAACAGTATACTTTTGTATTAAATTAGGTACAATTTAGACAAACTGGCAACTATGAAGAAGCGTGTAAACACAAGACACTGATGTACGGAAATCTCGTTGACATTATTCTAGTAATACTTAACATTGCACTTAAATATAATAACTAATAACAATATATAACATTTAAGTTGGACGTTGAATCAACATAGGGGCTAATCGCAACGAATCGGGCACTTCAAACACTAGAGATCAAAAACATAATTCGAGTTTTACCTTTCGCCAATTAATTAGTGTAATCATTTTATATTTTTGCTGCTTCGCCGAATTTTGAAGCACCAGTTAATTAAAACGTTGCAGGCACGACGCGTGCAGTGGTCGTTCGAATTCTATGATTAAACATTGCACTTCAAGGGCAGTTCAGTTCTCGTCATGTCTCGTTAAACTGCCTGTGATGTTCTTCTCCCACAGGCTTGATCTTTATTTCTTTTACTTCTTACTTTATTTAGTATTTCGCTACTTATGTGCATCTACCTAACGCTCCAAGTCTGAATGTTAAAAGTTAGTATTTATGTAACATAATTTAGAACAATAAATACATCACTGTATACTACGTATATGTAGGTTAAGTATCTTAGTATAGTTACAAATTAAATGTGTATCCATCATACAAACACTGTCCTTTTAAAAACATATATTCTGTTAGAACGCCAAAAAGTTATTTTATTTGAAAAATATCAGCATGCCCTATCCATCCTTGGGAACATGTGTTTTCTTGTATTATACTATACTAGCACTACTACCCGTCGCGGCTTCGCCCGCAAAAAGAGTACAGACTGATTAAATAACAACTTCCTCATCAATGCCATACATTATTTGTAGTTTAATACAATAAATTTACGTGATTACTTGCTATCTCTCTGATATAGTTTGACCTGGCTGTTATTACTATTTTATACATATAACCCTGGATTCCTTTGAACATAAATACAAATAACATAGAAATTACAATTATATTGCCTTTGTGGCCTAAACAAAACAAAATTACTACAACTTATCATTAATATTATAGTTTTATATAACATATTGCGAACTGTATTTGTTTCACAAATTTGTGAAATGCAATGTTTTTTAACTCTTTCACATAACATACTATGTTCCACTTTGTACACTGCACTTTTATAATTACACTTAGTATTGTTTTCTATGGTTACAGTGTTTTTAGAGTACAAAGGTTCTCATAGTTTGATACATAATCCCAATATAACATAATTTTTGATGACATAATTATAAAAAATCATTCAATTTTCATGAAAATTATAAACATTAATGTATCTCTCGGTGTACTCGTATACTCTCTGTGTATATTAGCTATAGTTGTTGCCCGCGACTTCGTCCGCGTCGAAGAATATTTTTTTCTAAAGTACCTATGTCCTTCCGCGTATTTCAAGAAGCTTAAAAAGTAAGTTAGAAGATTTTCAGTTCCTTAATTCTACCGCTATGATTTTCAGTTGCTATCTTTCCAAGACCTCTCTGTAAACAACACTCCTGGTTTTCCTTTCTGGCTGGAGGATGACCAAGCTATCAGATGAACTGACTCTCGAGCACGCCACGTACAACTGACCATGGGAGAAACAGTCACTCCTGAGATTCACACCAGCCACTTTTAAACTTTGTCCCTGCGCCTTATTAATCGTCATAGCGTAACAAACTTTAACCGGGAATTGCAGACGTTTAAACTCAAAATGGTAATCGGATGGGATCATTGGAATTCATGGGATGAAGACAGTTTCTCAGTGAAAATCTGGGCTTCAATCACGTGCTTGTACAGATTTTTTACCTGAAGCCTAGTGCCGTTACAGAGTTTGGGTGGATTTAGATTGCGCAAAAGCATGATTGGAGCACCAACCTTAAGGTAGAGGACGTGTGGTGGGATTCCTGGTGGATCGAGTGTGTGCAAAAACTCTACAGGATAATGGACCGCATCTTGTACCTCCACTACCGAGTCAATAGATTCATACTTCATGAGTTCATTAGGTAGCTTCTCTAGTAGAAGATTATTGATAGAATTGGCTGAATCGTTGGTTGGAGTAAGAATAGCCCTTTCCTTGAGCCATGATATACAATCTGCACCACTCTGTTGAATATTACTTCCATAGATCTTGTCAGTCAGGCTTGTTAAATCTCTTACAACGGAGCAAAGATTATTCGGAATATTTATTTTTCCATCCCCAATATCAAGTAATAATTTAGAAAAATCCTCTGCTCTCAAATCATGTTGAAGGTGGACACGCATGTTAACTCTTAAGGACAGTATTTTGACATTAGGCCATAAAGTGGATGACTTTAGACAGGCCTTAAGTTCATTCGCACGTGTCCCTCGTGGAACAACGGGTAATGTTTGTCTGAAGTCACCAGCTAAAAGAACTGTAACTCCACCCATAAGGCTTTTGCGGTCTCTAATATCCTGGAGTGTTCTGTTCAGAGCCTCAACGCCTTTTTTATGAGCCATAGTGCACTCATCCCACACTATTAATTTAGCTTCACGAAGCACCTGTGCCATATCACTCTGCTTAGAAATATTACAAAGTGCAGACTCAAAATGATTCAGGTTAAGGGGTAACTTGAATGCAGAGTGAGCAGTCTTTCCTCCTTCAATCAAGGTAGCTGCAATATCTGATGAAGCAACTGCAACTGCGATATTCCTTTTGCGCCTAACTGTGGCGAGAAACAGATTTATCAAGAACGTTTTCCCAGTGCCGCCAAGAGCGTCCAGAAAGAACAATTTCCCAGAATCACAATTAATACTGTGAACGATTTCGTCATAGGCATCTTTTTGTTCTTGATTTAATTTTGGAACATTTACAGCCACTGTTTCAGTCAACCGAACACAATCATAGGACAGTTCGTTCAGGTATTGATGGTTGCTGATAACTTCTTGCTGTCGTGATGGTGTTGGAAGACCGAACTCCTTGAGTGTTTTACCCGACATGGATATGACAGTATCCTCAAGAAGCTTAAGGCATTGGTTGTAAACAATGTCCTGGCCTAATTGGACGTCTCCGCGCTCTCTTTCTATTTGCCTTCTAACATCTTCCGCAAGACTGTCACGGTATTTCTCCCACAATTTTAGGGGGTCTGCCACTTGGCAGAATACTAACATTATGGCAAATAGCTCACGAATTTTATTAGGAGAGTCAGAGATAGAAGCTTCTTCAAGAGTACGGTCCCAATGGGCATCATCCTCCAGCAAGCCAAGTGCTCTACACGTCGCTTGAAATGTTGGCTGAACTACCCCTGCGATAGTTTTTAATGCAGTAAATGATACAGGACCGCGGATCTCATGTAAGAGGAGGCGTAAATAGTAGCACTCAGCATCGCCAGGATGGACTGTGTATACTCTACCCAACACCTGATCTTTTTTTACCCCTGGATAGCATATCACAGATTTTCCTTGCTTCCTCCTGCAGAATTGATTGCTTTTCCATACGTAGTAGGACGGAACTCCGCAATATAAAAGGGTCCTTGCGAAGGCATCAACTTTACACAGGTCAAAAAATCCCAAAAGTGTCGTTTTTGGAGGATTATTTATCGTGTCAATGACATTGTCCTCCCTAAAATAAACTCTTTGACCGTTTTCTAGATGTACGGAAAGGTGCATAACAGGAGGAAACCTTTCATGAATAGGGAAGCAGAGGATGCGCCAGACTGCCTCAGAGCTGCTGATGTATCGTCCTGTTTCATACCTTGTCACCTCCCTCCAGATCTTCAACGGTGAACGCTGCTTGATCAGACCCTTTATTCACATACTTGCAGATATATTTGATTGATTTGACAGAGTTGCAATATTCAACATTTATGTGGGCTGAGAATGTGCGAGACAGGACGGGGTTGTACGGAACTACCCAGCGATTGTCAACAATAACCTCATTAATTTTTACTGTAAATCCGCCGTCTGCCGGCGACCGTCTGCGATACTTAGGATAGCCATCCTCTCCTGCCTGAGTCTCTTTTAAGAATGGCCGTGGGTAATTCTTTGTACAGGCGCCATCCACCATGCATGGTGAGTTCCTGTTAAGCGGTCCACATGGTCCGTGAACCATATTTGTCTTGACAATCTCATGGAGGGTTGGATCTAGGTTGGGATCAGGTACTTCAGCTTTGATAATTTTATCTATGGACTCTGGCCTTATCTTCTCCTCCAATCACAGAAGGATATGAACGTGAGGGAGCCCACGCTTCTGCCACTCCACGGAGTACATGTGACACCTGGTAGGGCCGAAGATGTAGCCTTTAGTGAGGAGTTTCATCATATGCTTCACTTTTATGTTGAAAACCCTCGCTACTATGTCATGTCTATCGTGAGATTTTTGGCCTTGTGTCAATATCTCTGTGATTTCCGGCCATTTTGGATTGCAAGTGAACGTAATAAACAGATCTGGTCGTCCGAAATGGCGCACATATGTCATCGCGTCTTGAGTTCGCTCATGCATGTATCGGGGTCCTCCAGTGAAAGTGGACGGCAGCATAACCATCTTGCCTATTTCTGATAACTGGCCGTCCTTTCTACTCATGGCATCCTTCAGGTGGACATAATTCTCACTTCTCAGCTTTTTCTGGTTGTTACGTATCCAATTGAGTCTCTCAGTTTCAATTTTCGCATACATTTTTTAACTCCTAAAGGCAATGCCTTGTCGCTGTAGCCACGTAACTCTATCCCTTGCGATATTCTTCATTTCTCCATAGGACCCACTATTCACGACACTCATTGTGCTGCGGAAGTATGCAGTTCTTGGTCTTCCTTTGGGCTTCTTCCCCACTACTTTGCCCTCAAAGATGTTAGTTAAAAAAGCACTATGTCTGATCACATGCCCTATCAACTTAATCTTCCTCACCTCTATACTCCTAAGCAGTGTTCTATTCTCATTTATTTCCTCTAAGATCTGTTCATTCGTCTTCCTATCTGTCCAACTAGTTTTTGTCATTCTCCGCCAAATCCACATCTCCATTGCCTGAAGTCTGTCACTCTCCACCTTCCCTAAGGTCCACGATTCACACCCGTAAGTTAAAACACTCCATACAAATACCTTAACAAACTTTTTCCTTGTTTCAATACTAATATGGTTGTTTGTTAATAAGTTCCTTTTGCTCTGGAATGCTTGTTTTGCCAGAGCTACTCTCCTCTTAATCTCTGCCAGACACTTATTCCCACTTGTAACTATGCTACCCAGGTAACAAAATTCAGTAACGTGCTCCAATATTGTGTTGTTCAACATAATGGTTGATTTAATGTCTTCTCTTTTTTTACTTACAACCATTATTTTAGTTTTCCTAACATTTATCCTCAATCTCCAAGCGTGAAGAATTTTGTTAAACGTACCTAACATTCGGGTCATATCCTTTTCTGAGTCAGCCATCAGTACAATATCATCTGCGAAGCGAATACTGTGTATCCGTTCCCCATTTATTTTAATTCCCCTAGAACTCCTTTTCATCTGAGTTACAACATCTTCTATAAACAAATTAAACAAGTACGGTGACAGTGGGCAACCTTGTCTTACCCCTCTTCTTATTATTGCTTCCTTTTTACATCCATTTATGTCTATTTCAGTACTTTGCAACCTATAAATATTGAAGATTACCCTTCTAACTTTCCAGTCAAGTCCTGACTTCCTCATAGTTTGAAACAACAGCTTCCAATCAACATTGTCGAACGCCTTCTCGAGATCCACAAATACTAAATAGTTTTTCCTATTCACTTCAATTCTCCTCGCCAAGATCTGCCGCAGAGCCAAGATTGCTTCTCTGGTTCCTCTACCTGCTCTAAATCCAAACCGAACCTCCTCCAAAGTGTGATCAATCTTTCCTTCCAGTCTGTTCTTCACTATGTTCAGCAAAATCTTAGCAGCATGAGATATTAAGGCTATCGTTCTATAATTAGCACAGTCGTCTACTTTACCTTTCTTTGGTATTGTGATTGTTCTACTTTTAATGAAATCAACTGGCAATACTCCCTTTTCATAGCACCCAGTATTTATTCGAAATAGCTGGTCTTTCGTTCTCTCCCCTACATTTTTCAAAAGCTCTGCTGGTAGACTGTCAGGCCCTGTCGCTTTTTCATACTCAGACCTTTAAGGGCATAATCAAATTCCACCCTGCTAATTGGCGGTCCTACCATATCTCTATCTACAGCATTCTCATTTTCTAGAAACTCTTGCGTGACTACAACAGCTTCCCCGTCATATAGTTCCTCTATATACTCCTTCCAACGCTCGCTGACCTTATCATTTTCGAAAAGTATTTTACCATTTTTATCCTTAACAACATTACTTCGAGTCTTATGCTTCCACTGTAACGATTTTATCCTTAAATATGCCTTATCACATTTTCCTCTACTGAAATCATCTTCTATTTCAAGACTTAGTTGTTTCATCCAATTTTCTTTTTCAATGCGACACATAGAGGTAATCTGATTTTTTATTCTCTTGTATTCCTGATAATCCTTATTTCTCAGCCTATTACACCTCCTTATTAGATCCAACAATTTCTGTGTCATCCACGGTTTCCGTGGTTCTAATTTTCTCCTCCTAGAACACGCTGTGCTGTTGCAATTATTCCATCTCTTACTTCCTCCCAACTTGGCCTTCCTTCCATCAACATGTCTGTCTCCTCTTCCAATTCTTTTACTATTTTGTCATCGGTCAGTTTTTCTAAGCACCAGTTCTTTTGTTTAGATTTCCTGATTTTCCTAAATTTAATATTGCACTTGGCCATAACGGGAATATGGTCACTATCTATATCCATACCAGGATATGAATGACTAGATTTGACTTGGTTCTTATATCTTTGTCTGACTAAAATATAATCGATCTGATGCCTCCTAACATCCCCGGTGCTTTCCAAGTGTATCGTCGTCTTTTGGGGACTTCAACACATGTGTTCGTGACGATCATTTCATACTGCTCACAAAACTCAAGTAACCTTTCCCCTCGTGCATTGATGTTCCCCAAACCAAACTTCCCGGCACATTTTTGACTACTGTTAGCACCAATAGATGCATTAAAGTCGCCCATTATAACTACATTATCGTCTTTCTTTATTATCTTGAGCAACTTTTCAATCTGTTCATACATTAATTCTATATCTTCATCGTTACTACTTGTTGTTGGAAAGTACACCATAATTATACACAAATCAACTGGCTCTGCCCTAAGTTTTATCATCAGTAATCTATCACTACTGTGACATGTATTCAAGACACTACTCTTCCATTCACCTCTTAAGAACAATGGTACTCCATTTCTTCCTGGGTCTTCCTTTCCACTGTAAATAATTCTGAAATCACCTGATACGAAATCACCACATCCTGCCCATTTTGTCTCGCAGACACCTAATATATTAAGCTCTGCCTTTATCATAGAATGCTTTAACTCTTCCATTTTACCAGGCTTCAGTAATGTTCTAACATTCCAAGTGCCGATTTTGCATCCATTTTTTCGTTTGTAGACAATAGGATTTACTTCTTTTCGCATACATATCAACCAGAAATTGGTTGAGAAGGTTGCGAAACAGCAGTAGGTTGCATTGTTCACCATCACGCTCCATTATCCTGTAGCTGTAAAAGTCAGTAGCAGACACAGTTTTCTTGAGAGGAGCCTTTGTCTTTGGGTCGCGCTGTGGTATGTCTATAGAATAGCCGTCTTCTCCACGACAGAACATTAAAGGGTATTGAAGAGCATCATAGGCACGGTGCGTCTCACTGATTCTTATCAATCTATTGTCTCTGCTATGGAGAACGATATCCCCTCTTTTATCAAAATCCTGGCCGACAATGAGAATTGCCACTTCTCTAGTTGTTGGAACATTGAAACGACCATGGTGTTCTCCAGAAGGCTTCATATTTGCTTTAATAACTACCTGAAACTCCTTCTGGTCCTTGGGAACAGAATCAACAGCAGCCTTAAAATCCAAAATATACTTGTTGTGCTCATGAAGTAATTTCTGCAGCTGGCTAACCAATCATGGCTTGACGCCAGGGTATATTCCACAACGGATAACCCTCTCTTTGTCATCATCACCAACAAAGTATATTTGGAGAAATGAAGGCTGTTGCTCAGGCTCAGCCATAAGACTCCTTATCCTGTGATAGACCTGGCCCTGTACTTTAAAAGTTGGCATAAATTTTCCTTCTTCTACCTCTTTGGCTCCAAAAGACGTCATTTGGAAGCATCCGTTGTACTTCCGGGTAGCAGGAGAAAGTGCTCAGTCATTGCATGCTGGTGATTGAGGAGACTGTGTAAGGGTTCAGGATAGGGCTCAAGGAGAGGAAGCTGGACCTTACCATTATTGCAACACAAACGAGGAGTCTCATCCTTCCACTTCAGTGCACGGCACCAGTTACATGGTGACCGAACTCCAAGCTCATCGAGCTTGTCCGTGGAATAATCTATTTCCGGTTCATATTGAAATCCGGACAAAAGTTTATCCCAGGTCAATAATCTATTATGTGCTCTCTTTTCATTATATTTCGCGGAAGCTACTGGATTGATATGGGGGTTATTAGATGCATATTTTTTAACAGCCTCCCTATGAACTGTTGGATGACTTTTATTGTATTTTTTTACGGCCTCTCTATTAACTGTTGGATGACTTTCATTGTATTTTTTTACGGCCTCCCTATGAACTGTTGGATGACTTTCATTGTATTTTTTTACGGCCTCCCTATGAACTGTTGGATGACTTTCATTGTATTTTTTTACAGCCTCCCGGTTAACTGTCGGGTGACTTTCAGTATATTTTTTGACTGCCTCCCTATGAACTTTTGGGTTGTTTTTGGCATATTTGGTAGCAGCTTCCCTTACTTGTTTTTTCCTGATTGCATTTGTAAACCTTTTTCTGCGTTTTTTCCTCTTTTCCCTTTGACTGATGCTACAGTCGAAGCAACAGATTCGTCTGAACTTGGACTGGAGAGGTCAACGTAAGGAGAGGATTGGGACTGGGAGACAGTGCAAGACAAAATCAGTTTACATTCCGCTGGGTTATTGGTATTCGGGGATTCAGACGAATTCAGTTGACATTCCGCTGGGTTATTGGTATTCGGGGATTCGGAAAAATTCAGTTGACATTCCGCTGGGTTATTGGTATTCGGGGATTCTAAGTTAACTGTATTATGTGTTGATTCGGCCAAGGGAATTAAAACATCAAAATGCCCTTCATTGAAATCTCCAGTGAACCGAATTCTTTTGACTCCCTGTAATGCCTCCCCAAAAAAAGCAAGAATAGAGCCACCTTGAAACACCTGAAACTCATAAGGAAATATTTCTCCAGCAGCCTTGAGCTCGCAAGTAGTCCCATATGTGTACGGCCTAGACATTTCGGCGAGGTACATACGTTTGGTACCACAAGCAGCTCCAGACCGCTGGTGAGTAAAACATTTGAACCTTTGCCAGTTATTGGACACGTGATTCACTATTTCTGCACGAATTTGAGCGGCCTTTGAAACGTCGCCGTGCACCAGATAAGACAGGGAGGAGAAGAGACACGCGCCATCACCACTTATTTTTACTATTCGGTAAGGAATCTGTAATCCGTTGCTTATTATAAACTCAATTTCCTCGTCCATTTTCTACTTTCAAAATAGAACGTTTATTTAGCTAATAGGTATCAAAATTCGTAGCTGCTTACTTAGGTACTTAACTAAAAAAGCGAGAGCGCACAAACCGGTCAGACCGACTGACTTAGCGTAGCGTAGGTAATTATGTTATTTTATTATATTTAACATAATAATGTTAAATTATTATTATGTTATTATTGTTATGTTAATGTTATTTTATTATATTTAGCATATTGGTCTGTATCAAACTTTACATAAATTATGTTAAAATTTGTATAATCTGTAATATTCAGTTGATTTTTTGACCGCTAGAGCGCAGACTACGTTTCTTCACTGACAAAAAAACAATCAATATTTACTTAGTATCGATATAATGTTATTAACCATGTATTATTAACCAAAATAATGAATTTACAGAGATGGTGCTGTTTCTAGTGTTTTAGATTTGTAGTTGAGGTGTAATTTAGTTAACTTGTAAACAGAAACGATCTCACCAAAAGGTTTTCAATGATGACGTCTGGATTGAGCTGATATTAGCAGAATTTATTGTTTGTTAATCGATTTTCTGGTGTGGATCAGTTTATTCCAATGGACATCTCAGATGTAGTGTCTAGTGCTGACTTGTTTTCTTAATTTAGAAGTGGTTAATTCCGAATATTCTTTGAAATTTATTTAACTTTTATAGGACATTTCACTTTTTCATCTCACATTGAATTGCATTTAACAATTAATATTTCTTGTTAGTCAGTTACTTCTAGTAACCAATAAATGTTTATACTTTTTTATTAGGTAACCTAGATACCTTTTTCTAAATAGGCTAATAATTATTGTTATTATTTTGTTTCTTCTTTTAGAAAAGTAATTCTTTACAAATTTTGGTTTTAGTTAAATTTCATTTATATAAGATTTTCCTTTTTGTCTTTACTTAAACTTGTCTACTGACTTTTTCGAATTTAATTTCTTTTATTTTAGTTTATTTATGATTTAACTTTTAGTGAATGTATCACTACTCTGCCCTACTTTTACTTGCTATCTCTCTAGCAAAATACCCGTGCTTCGCTACGGAGTTTCACGTTGTACGTAATTGTACTAATTGTACAATTATTGCTCGCTTAATAGTATAGGATTAGATAGATTGTACAAATTCTCAACTCTTAGTTTGTTTATTTACATTCATAGCAACAGCTATTTATTATTTATTTCAAGAAAATCGTTAGAACCGTTTCCGAGAAAAAGAGGACACACATTTATTAATTAATTGAACTTCGAAATTTTCTCGACTATAAGAACCTGCAAACAACGAAGTTTTTTTCAATTTAAAACAATTATTAAAACTCAGGACTAAATGTATTCGGGGTTTCCAGTAAACTGAGATGTCAACCACTTACAGTGGATACATTTCAGTATTTGGTTTTTTGCCCCTTAGGAGTGAAAGTTTGTAAAACCGTTTCTTAGTGAGCACCTAAGACCTATGGTGAAGCTATGTTCAAAGTTTCATTGATATCCATTCAGTGGTTTCAGAGATATCGTGAAACCAGAAGGTTTCAGAGGTATCGTTCCGGGGAAGGCCCGTCGGACGACTCCCGCGCTATTTCCTACGCGGGAGACTTCCACCGATGCTATGGTAACCAGAATCTGTTCTATTGGGTTGCCATAGTAACAAGATCTAATAGTTTTTTAAGACCCAAAGGACCCCCCAGAAGATCGTATCGAAAAAAACACCTGTCCTATGTTGGTTCTCCCGTTGCGTAAAATATTTGTGCCAAGTTTGGTTGAAATCGGTCCAGTGGTTTAGGAGGAGATGTGGAAGACCCCAAAGGACCCCCAAAGGACCCCATCGAAGAAAACACCTATCCTATGTTGGTTCTCCCGTTGCGTAAAATATTTGTGCCAAGGTTGGTTGAAATCGGTCCAGTGATTTAGGAGGAGATGTAGAAGACCCCAAAGAACCCCCCAAAGGACCCCATCGAAAAAAGCACCTCTCCTATGTTGGTTCTCCAGTCGCGTAAAATATTTGTGCCAAGTTTGGTTGAAATCGGTCCAGTGGTTTAGGAGGAGATGTGGAACATACATACATAGATACATACATACAATGGGGGTGGGGGGGTTTGCCCCTTAGGAGTGAAAGTTTTTAAAACCGTTTCTTAGTGAGCACCTAAGACCTATGATGAAGCTATATTCAAAGTTTCATTGATATCCATTCAGTAGTTTTTGCTCTACGTTGATTCTATGTCAGTCAGTCAGGAAAACTCCCCCGTTTTTCCTCCTTTAAAGGTCGAATTTCCAAAAATTCCTTCTTAGCGAATACCTACATCACATAAGGAACCTACATGCCAAATTTCAAGTTTCTAGGTGTTATAGTTTCGGAGATTTCGTGATGAATCAGTGAGTCAGTGGTATTTCTCTTTTATAAACGTATATAGATTATATTATATATTTCTTATATATACACAAATGCGCCTGTGTAGTTTTTACCCAGTAGCATATGCTAACTAACTTTATTCTTTAATGGTCAAATTTTTTAATAGAAAAATGATGTACATTGTGTCATTAAGATTATTAGTAATAAGCGTTAGTTATAAGCCATAAGTGTGAAAATTTAACAAACCGTCGTTTGTGCAATAGTCTGCGTGTTTTTATTAAAAATATGAGATGTATTCATTCTGAGAGTATAAATATTTATCTGGTTTCTTCTCTCTCCTTCTATATTTTTGTCCTAATGGTAAAGCCAGACGCAAAGACGCTAAGGCCGGAGTTCCAGCTGTCTGTGGAATACTACAAGAGGACGTTCACATACAGTACAATAATTATAGGTTTGTCGTGTTTAATTAAGTTTTGTTAGACCGTCACTTTTCAAAGTTAAATAATCCAAAATTAAAATCCTCCATTGTGAAGCAAAAATTTTAGTATACTAAGGAATGCGTTTTTCCAACTAACTCTCACTTGTTTAGAAATTAAGATACTCTTCCCTTAGGAATCGAAGGCACGAAGCTACTTGCTTTCCTAATTATTTTTACTGGGATATCGTGGAGACGACTGTACACGTACAGTTTATAATAAGAAACATAACAGGCTCCGAAAGCAAAGCATTCAAGTGTTTCTGCCCAAATTAATATATTTGTAGGCCTATAGTACCTACCAGTGTAGTTCAATGAAGAAAGGTCTCTTAATGAAGTTCTCAGTTTTAACTCGACCGTTTGGCATTTGCCTCTCTATCTGTCTAACTGTTAGGAGAGTTATATTTCGAATGCATTAACTAATTGTCGTAAACCTTAGCATGCGTGTCCATAACTTTATCCTATTGCTTTTGAGAATCATCACGCCTCTAAATTACTTAGAACAAGAATTTTCACCCCCCCCCCCCCCAAGAAGGCAGAACAAGAATTTAAGGGGTTAAACTTTAAAAAATCGCAAAAATCCATATGGAGTTTCATACCGAATACAATTTTAACCATATAGTGAATATAGCCTTCAGATTTGGAAAAGTCAAAATTTTCAGACATCAGGGCCCAAAAAGTGTAACAAAAGTTTGATATAATCCATGCCGGGTATCAAATTAAGTAGAATTTTAACCAAAATATGAATCTAGTCTTCAATTTTAGAAATTTAAAAATTTTAGGCACCAGGCCATTAAAAGTAAACGGAAAGGTGAAAGAATTGTAAAAATACATCCCCGTGTATGAGAATGAAGAGAATTTTAATCTAACTCTGAGTATAACGATTATATTGATTTTTTGTAAATTGAGAGACAACATGTGCCAAAAATGGAAGTCAAACTTTTGAAAAAATTGTAAAAGTCTATGTACGGTACCAAATTATGAGCAATTTTATTCAAAATAAAGCTCAATATTATTATTGAGAGTATTGATAATATTATTAATATTATATTGAGAGTAATTTGAAAGTTAATAATCTATGTTTGCAAATAATTTACATAGTGTTATCAGTTATGTATATCTATTTAACGAATTAGACGTAGGCCTAGAGATAACCACAGAAACATGTATAAACTTAACAGTTAGGATTAAATTATTTGTTATGTAGGCAACATGGTTATAAATTTAACCAAATAAAACCAATGCAGTGTTCAGGATTTTTTCTGTTTGTTGTTTATTATGTATATTTAGTGTTCAGTGTTTATTATTCACAATAACAAAAAAAGGATTAATAGTGTTCGCTATACAATTGTTATTTCACCTGAATAAAGATAGTAGAGTGGTCGGAATTTTCGAAATTTGTCTTCTTCTTTTTCTACCTTTTAAGGTACACCAAAACCGTAATAACGACGTATGGTCATCTCGTAGTGTTTCCCGCCTAACTCTAAAAACTTTAATCAAAGCTTAAGAAAATAAAAGCTATTAACTTAATTTTTTATAGTAGTAAATGTGTTTCATTCAGAATAGTGAGCGAGTTCTGCAGCTTAGAGAGCTTACTAGTTAAAGCTGTGATTCATAACGCAGAATATGTAGCCTACAACTTAAACAAAATTTTAATCAGCTCTGTTATGATAAGACAATAGAAAACACAATCAGATGCGTACAGCACAAACGCCGTGCACACTTCGTTAATGCTTGTGAAAGTGTCTGTTTCTGCTCCGAAATAAGAAGGCAATGTTAGAAATGTTCTTCTTTTCGTTTAAGGTCCTGCACGGTTTCTTGTAAGTATTACCTCTTATAAAAGCCATCTTCGATATTAAAATATCAATTGTTCTGACATTATGTCACTAAGCAAGGGGTTACGTTAGATCGGAGTTAACAATTGTTTGGACGAAGCGCATAGACTGCTATGTCCACTATTACGTAACGCCCTTCCCGGTCGCACGAACAGAGGTGTTAGCCTCACAACGTGTACAAATATTTATTGTTTATTCTGTTTATAACACTAACTGATGACTAATAGAGTTTCTCAACCGCTCGTCACGCGTGTAAACTGTATTGTGCGTGTGCCCGCGCATGATTGTAGTTGCGTATTTCTGGTAAGTAACGTCCAGAAAACATACTACTATAATTATATACCGAAAGTAACAAATCCTCTGTAATGCTAGAAACTTGACATAAATTACCTTATACAACATAACAGAGGCAGAAGTTCCATGTAGTGATTGTTATTACTCGGTGGTAAATCTACTGCGCTTGTTTTAGGAGATAAAACTAAAAAAAAAAAACTGAATTAAATCAGGGTTAAGCTATGATATTAAATATTTCTGTTTTCAAAATGAAAGTATTCTGACGACATTAAAAATATGAACGCCCAGTAAAATTAACATTTTGATATTTAACACAGGGTTGTAGGTTAAAGTTGTTTTTCGTTTTTCACTTGTAGAGAAAAATATATTCGATTTGTTATTTTTTAATGCATTGAATCATTTTTGTCTGTTAACATCACAACACTATAGAACACATTTTTTAACATTCCGTCAATTATTAGGTGTAAATAAATTTAAGAACAACTCTGGTTTTAGAATTAAATAAGTAATGCTAGAATTAACACACGTTTTATGTATGATAACACAAAATTTTCGTCAATTTACGATGAGTCAATCTCAGTTATACTCAGCCAGATTGAACGATCAAGAGGCCTTATTGTAGAAAAGCCAAAACTCTTTGTATTATGAAAGATAAACGTGTGTTAATGTGGGCTTAAAATTTACTAAAGTTCATTAGGATTTGATAACATATGGTACCTAACAAAAGTGTTATTACTAAAACACGAAGTTTAGGCTACGGCCAAGATTGCGACAAAATAACCGATTTAAGAGGTTTCTCTTGAGTCGTTTAATATGATTCATGTATGTATACAATGTGTATTATTTTAATAAAAATAATTTAAGTATTCAAAAGTGATTAAGCGCTCAATGGTTTCTCACAAACACACTTAACAAACAAATAATTACTTTTACTTGCTAGAAGTTTTAAGATTTTAATGTATTCGAGTATTTTATATTCTGAAAACAGCAGAAACTTTAAGTCCTGAAAAAATTACTTTTGTTGCTGACCAAAACGTAGGTTATTTGATTGTTACTGCCTAAGTAAATCATTAGTAAATTTAGTAAATCACTAAATTAAGTAAATTAAGTAAAAGTGAGTAAATCATTACCTTTCATGGGCACTAGAAACTATAGCCGTATTAGGGAGGGTGACGGGTACAATGGCCTAATCCCAGGTACGTCTCCGTGGATCCCTCAGAATTTTATCTCCAGAAACGAAGAACGAAACTAAGGTGCCGCGGCCGACACGAGCAGCTTCCTCATAGAGACGTTGCTCAACTTCGCGGAAGACTAAGCTTGGACGTCAGCGCAACCGAGGCTCAGTAGGTTCAGTGGATAATATACGTACCGATCACTACCGCACGTTTGAGGTACGGCTCGTGGCTCTATCCGCTAATAATACCTGATCGACAATTTCTGACCCTCACTTAAGCAGAACGCGGTTCGTTCTCACTAATAAATAAACAAACAGCGTTTATTTTTCTTCTGACTATATACAGTTTTAATTACTATTCCAAAACACATTAATTGTTCGCTTTGCACAAATAAATAAACACGAAAATAAATAATATACAAAACGAGAACATGAGTATTTGCACTACAGCTGATTTTTATATACGACCATAAAAGCAATTGTTTCTAAATACAAATTATTAATCCTAAAATGAACCTGTTACCTTAATTTTATTTAGTGCATTAGAAAACAAAATTAAAATATCGAATATTTGCAAAGAATTGGGCTTACGAATAACTTTTCTACAAAACTACGTTTAACGAGACATATTAATTTAATTTAAATTATTCGGTGTTTTTTGAACTATGTTACTGGCACCTGTAAGACAAAGTTTTATTGCCACTAACGTTAACTACTTCTTACAGAAATCTAAGAAGTATGTGCTTGTTCATTCTTCAAGCCATAGTCCTGCCTTTGTTAACCCTTACGCGTCCTTCTGACAGCCAATACCTAGGACTGCAGTATTCGCGGTCTATATCTCTGTACACTAATACATAATTAATTTAATACTTTTGGTGCACTCATGCGCACACGCATAAATGAATTACTTACAAACATACTTGTTTTTCATTCGTTCGCTTAACAGAGATCACAGGTTAAACGTAGAGAACACATGTTATATCCCGAGCTACGTGAGTTAAGGGTATATGGTACATGGTACTCCATGTAGCACGTCTGCACGCATAAGCCTTTTCATTTAGTAAGATTCCGTAAGATTAAAGGGCTCGTTTGAATGAAAAGGATATTTAACCACGATACAGGCTCAGTGTTCAGCTGTAATTGTATAATTAAGACCAACTGTCTCGAACTAATGATGGACATTAGCGGCGGCAGTATTGGGTTGCACAAGAAGCGACGCTTGGATCGTTGACCTTGACAAACCACAAACATCAAGCCTACATTACCGTTTAGACGTAGAATGATTGATCTCTTCTGTCTGCAGTGACTCGGTACAATTTGAAAAGTATGTTTGTTTGTAATGGTCACGTATTTTGTGCAAAATTACGTACACTAATGTCAGCAATCACTGTTTAACACGATTTACTTCATATAAACGAAAAGAAATCTTCGTCTGTAAAACTCAATCCAGCTGTGTAATTCCGCTTTCATCAGACTTTACACTATATTATGTGTAACTTGAATACGAAGTCTCAAGGCAAACAAAATTACGTTACTATAATGGATAAGAAACATATTAATAATTAAATCTCCCACGTCACATCTCATAAGTGACGACGTCAAAGTCAAATTTATGCATATATTTTTTTTTATTATTTTTTTGTTACTAGTATTTCAGTCTTTGTGGCCGATCATTTGGCGTTATTAATCGTGTT
Source organism: Magicicada septendecula (assembly GCA_034769895.1). Taxonomy (NCBI): domain Eukaryota; kingdom Metazoa; phylum Arthropoda; class Insecta; order Hemiptera; family Cicadidae; genus Magicicada; species Magicicada septendecula. The sequence goes on along the minus strand of CM068369.1, from coordinate 218,937,561 downwards.
AATACAAAATATAGTGGTATAATTAAATTGTGTTTTTTGTAGGAATAGTGTATAAATGGTATTAAAAGTCCATAGGACTTTTGAAAATTCGTTTTCTATAAATATGTTTTTCAAATTAGTAATCGGCTATTATTTTAACTTGGATGTGTACCAAAGTAACTAGAATTTAAAACAAAAATAATCTTTATAGGTTGGATAAAAATTAGGCTATAAAAGTCGTTAGATTGGAAGTATTTGTATTTTACACTGAAAAGTATTCTGTTATTATATAAATAAACGAGGGAAAATTGTTGGAGTACTAGACAGAGAAAAACTACTAGACAGTACACTTTACACCAAACAAATAAGGTCCATACTATCTGAGTTAAACAGTGATAAGTAAAATTGAACAACTACACGGCTGTAATTGCAATGTGTATTGTAGTTATAACTATACATATTAGTAGGATAACATGAAGACAATTAATTAATTGTATTAAAATAATGTGGAAAGGAAATCAAAGTAACTTTGTAGTCAACTGTGTATATAATAAGAGTATAAATATACTTCGTTTTGATTTTTAAAATCGCTCATTTTTCTATTAGCTACATAATTTTTCGTTTCGCGTAAACCAAGTTTAATTAATAGCATAACATACGACAAGTTTCATAACTCAATTACAGTATGTTCTATGTTTTATGTTAACCGAATGCAAGTGCTTATAGAAAATTGCTTTTAAAGACTTTCAGTGTCATTGAATGATTAATAAATAACATAAAATATTCTGAACAGACAAAGCGATCTAATTGACAGTTGCAGATATTTTCGAAATTTTGAAATCATTTTAACTAAAACTGGGGTCAGTCAACCTCCTAAAAAATTTAAGAATCAAAAAGGTTATAAAAGGAGAAAAGGAATACCGTTTAAGTTTAGAATCAAATTATTACAGTGGTTTCTCTTATACACTGAAAGGTGAATTGATCACATGTATTATGTTTCAATAAACCGATTCAAATTTTAAAATAAACAATAATAAGTGTTTAATATTGTAACATGAGCAGTAACGGTTACACAACCAGTTAGACACCCATTTACACACCTATCTAAACCCATTTACATTAACTCTTTATTTTTAAGGTGTTCACAAAATTAAAACACAGTGCAATCAAGATTTAGTCTTCTGATTACGCAATCTAAGGTCTAAGATGATACTGTACAAGGCAACCGCACTCATAAAAATAAAAATAATTTAAATTCACACTAGTATAAGATTGTGTCAAACATAACGATGCTGAAATATACACAAAACCAATTTATTATCGAGTAAGTATGATTGAAAATCGATACGATGTTTAAATGAAAATAGAAAATCGGTTGAAAACGGTACTGTTCATCGGAACGTGTCGTTAGAAGTAATGACATTTTGTACCGTTGTCGTTGTATGAAATTACAGAGGTAAAAAATTACGTGAATGTACACGTACGCACGGCGAGTTCTCCTGCTGAATTATTTCCACTGGGCCGTTCCTCTCCCGACTTACGCGTTTTAACGTTTCACTTGGCGCACGGTTTGTGGTTCACTAGACAAGACCGTACGCAACGCAGCGGACCGCTTTACCGTCACAATTTCTACGTAGAATGAAACTCTCGTTTTGCAAAGAGAATTAACAATCCTTAAATTTCCAGTAGGTACCCTGTTGTTATAATAGTTTATTGTACCATGTTAATTGCAGTTAATAGGTTGTATTTATGTAATAGAAAGTGCTGAGTTCCATTCCTGTCACTATTAATAACGTTATTTGTTTGACAACATAGTTAATTCATAAATTATTTATTTGCAAATTGTTTATTTAATAATATGTCAGTAACTTAAAAACTCATTCAAAACTGTTTGTTATTTGCAATTTAATATACACTTTGTTGAATACTTCTTTCCATTTTCCGGAACTTCAAGAAGTTATATTTATTTTGCTTTTACATGCTTAATAAAACGCAAACTTGCTTGCAAAAAGAACTGTAATGTAACGTATTTACTTGAACCTAAGGAATTCATAAAACAATAGTTCATAAAGATCGTATGTGGAGAAAAGAATGCTCAGTACACAGTACCCACTATCTGACAAACATCATGCATACAAACATGAATGGCGAAGTATGTATGGTTATTTATGTGTATACAAAACAGTATTAATTTAGATTTTTCTAGCTCTACAAGTTGACTTTGTTTCAATTTTAAGTTGGATTTAGTGACGTATATGTAACACAAAAAGGTTTAGTTAGAATTAGCGTATACTGTTGGAAACTTTGGCACGTGATAAATACTTGGTAACGTAGCTGAGTTATTCGATTATTCTATACATGAACAACAAAATTACAATTATTTCATAATGATATCGTCGGTGTCGAGTTGGAAGGCGCTCGATATATATGTTGAATGTCTTATTGACTCTGTTCAATGGCGTTTCCGAAATTAGATACCTAACAATGATTTATAAACCACGTTATTATAGTATACGTACCAATATACAAAACGAATAATGTATTGGACACAGATATTGTACACATGTTATTCGAAGCTTTTAACATAATCGTTTGACTATTATTCTTGATTGTTATATTACGGTTTTAAGAAAACACCATGAATGTTTGTGGAGAAGAATGGAAAATTGGAGAATTCAAAATGTTTAAACATGCAATTTAAAATCCTACTTTAAATATAAAAAGCTGCTGAAATAACTTTTGGTTTTAATGAATTTAAAGATTAATTAGACGTGGGCTTTCCATGAGTCGAAAGCGTTGCAAAACAACTTGTAAAGACACATTCTTTACAAGTATTTGTAAAAATATTGCAACCATACAGCCATATGCTGTATTGAGCATTAATTTAAATAAATATAAAATTTGTAGAATTATTATAAGTTAGGGGTAAATGGACAGGTTTGAGATTGTAAAAATATTTCATTGTTATATTAGGGGAGAAATTAATCTGTTTCGACAGGCAAGGAACACCTGCTCGATTGTATGTGTGTTACGCGTGTATCTTGTGTGTGTTAGTGATGCATGTACAGACAGGAATCTCAGCTACCCTCCCCAAGTAATTGCTAAAATAATTACTTTAATTATTTGTGTGAAAACTAATTAGTGTATAAAAAAACAAAAGGCACCAAAGCCTGTGTAAATTTTATAGTTATCCCCAGTGAGAAAATGACGTTAATAGGACACACTACGCGAAGTCAGTGCGAAATAAACGTGCCAAAAATACGCAAATTGCAATAAGACGCTCAACTTAATACAGCGAGTGCTTAATCAAATTAGCTATGATTTTTGCTATCTCGATTCCGTGCAAAACATTGCCATTTGCAAAAAATTGTAAATATATGAAAAGGTTCGGGAGTGGGGGCTTGCATGTGATCCGCAGGTCTCGACAGGACAATTTTGCAGCCAACAGGTGCGGAATCTCGAGAGGGTATAAATTAAGGGTTCGACTAAAAACCCTTCTCTTCATTTCAAGACACAGTTGCAGTCGGACATGCTGTCCGTCGTCAAAACAGTTTTATTTTATTATAACGCTCATTGATGAACGAATAATGACGTTCAGTAATTATGTTGACAATATTTCGGGAAACGTAAAGTACCGGGACCGTTTAAGTCAGCAAGAGTATCTACGGAGAAGCTACAAGAGCGACGAGGGATGCTGGACGTTAAGAGATGTTTTTTGAAGCCTAACCGACGACTGAAATCCACCTTGGAGCAGATAGCAATTCTCTGAGACGGACCACACACTGCTGGAGAACGACGTTGGACTCTGGAGATACCCAGGACCACGCCAAGCCAGGAGTAACGGAAAAGCAACTCTGGACAACGCTGGACCCCGTCAATAAGTCGTAAGTTCATCAAAACTCGAGGTGACATGCATAATCCATTTATAAATAATTTTTTTAAAAGAGCTCATAAAGACTATATAAAAAGACAATAAATTAAAACAAAAAAAGTTTATAATTAGAAATAATATATTAGAATCTTAGATAAATGTTTAGTCGTAAGAATGAGCGATCGCATATAAAGTAATAAGAAAAAAAAGAGTTTAAATTTGAGATAGAATATTTTTGTTTATCAAAGTAAATAATTAAATTGATTTGATATTTGCGTTTGTAAAAAAGAATAATTTAAATTTTGAATATAAAACAAATGCCAGTCTAAAAGTAATTAATATAATTTTAAATTTAATTTTTAAACATTGGTATAGACTGAGCAAGCTGAGGTCAGATCTGAATTAAAATAATTCAATTCAAATTACATTTTAATTTTATTTGTTTTAGTAAATCAAATTGAATAAATGTCTAGATTAAGATTATTAACATGTCTAGATGTAAGAGTGTTTTAAATGTGTGTAACACCGTATAGTTTAAGAGATAAACACTTAATAATGAGTGATATCTTGATCGAAGATTATTAACGATGTTTTAGTATTTATAAGGCTTGATAAAACAATAAATATGAATTATTAATTTTCATGAATTTAATACTCTTATTATAGTTACACCTGGTATTGTTATAATTACTTACAACCTGCATATATAATTGTGTTGTTATATAATTTTGTTGCCCGTTAACTTGGGGCTCGTCACGCTCACAATTTATGTATATGTTACGTTGCAACATATCTTATAGATTTAAGTGGGTGTAATTAACAGCTAGGCAGCAATGATATTGTGTACGTGGCCAAACCCTGTTAACTTCTCACAGTATACACTGTAGTATACGGTTAAAAAAGAAAAAGTTATGTGAACAGAAAAGACACTTTCAGTTGACACAAAGTAATAAAGGTGTCAAACACTGTACAAGGTACCTTGTAGAAAGAATTTCTTCTTAGACATTTTAAAAGATATAAAAGACTTTTAAAACATTTCATAAAAATACAATTCACGCCGTATATTGATCTGTTTACTATACCTATATTTTACAATTTTGTTTACATAAAAGTCTGATGTGGAGGTTCGAATTAAAGTTATGTGCTGTTGTTATGTGCAAAGATATGAGAAATAGCCACTACGGTGAAAAATGTACTTACAGGGGCCTCTGCGGAAAGTTGAAAGAGACTGTTTAGCAGTGTTATTTCTATTTCAATAAAGTGATAAAATTATTTTTTATAGTTGATTTAATGTACGTATTCGACTTCTCTTACTTGGGTTTTGCTAGATAGTGACACCAAACACAGTCACGTAGTAATTTTTATACACGTGATAGATATGATAGATACACACGAATGAAAAAATATGTGTCCGAACTTAATTTCTTTGTTTCTTATTAATTTTAAAGTATGAAATTGGGTATGGTATAATTAAGGCTATAACTGAATCAATTAAAAAACGAACGTTTTAAAACTCCATATTGTGTGCAGTATTTAGGTAGTGATACTTTCAACAGACTCAATCCAACTAATTAAAAAGTATACATACATAACCGTTTAACCTCAGAATAGACAGATTGCACTGTCTTATTAAGAAACCACGAATACACTTTGGCGTAGTAATATTACGAACACAGTGCTAATAGAAATGTTTTTCGTGTAGACCAAGTAATGGTAACGTACTGGCAAACTGAACAATACCGCAAATCAAACGATATTTACCGCAGTCCTCACATGAGATGTCGCCATTGTGTTATTTACAGAATTGGCTAGAATATACTTCTACAATTAGTAATACCTATATATAAAAAAAAGAAGATCAGTTAGTTTAGTACATTAGTATACTTGGACAAAATAAAGAAAAAATTAAAAACCTCTTACAGTGAAACTTATGTACAGAATTAACTATTATAATTTGTTTCGTATGTGAAACTTATTCACAATAGAATCGTTCCGATCGTGTATTTGATTAATATAATTGGAAAATTTTATTTACAGTTCTATTCCACTGAATTGCTGAACCTCCAGCGTTAGAAGTTGAAGTAACCTATACACCAATATCTAAATTTTGACAAATCAAGTAATGTATTTAGGTATTTGCGTTTGCAGCTACTGAATTTATATAAGCAAGTTCAAACTAAACATAAATGCCTATATGCAATGTTCACATCGAATCTGGTTGTGTGAACTGTCATTATATTTAATCATAAGGAAAGCTGTAGATTTAGCGAGTTTTTTAACGATTCTCTACAAAATTTTAAGTCGTATATTTAAAATATGGGTGTAACATTTCCTTATCACGGTAAGTTGCCCTTTGAGTGTAGCGATGCCTTACACAGACAGGTTCCGTGTTATCTGAAAAGTGCTTCCAGTCCGCCGTAGTAGAAACGGTCGACTATGTCCGTTGGCAACTACACTTGGGAAGGTCCTACATAGATATGCCGTCGCGCGACCCTATACAATTTATACACATATTAATTTATTTATTAGTATTTTTAAAACGTTTATATAGACTAACTGGAACTCGAAAGACGGAACATCGAAGTCAAAGATGTTATGCAGGTTCATCAGAATATCATGGATCCAGTAGCTCAAAAACAATTTTGTGATGTGGTCACCTACAGAGGATTGATAGTAAAGTATGGCCAAAAGAGACAGGTATTAAATGCCGAATGAAAGGAGAAAGAGGAAACGTCCGAATGTTGGCGTAGAATGCTACAGAGGTATGAATGACTCACAACATCAGATGTAATCGCTCACAGGGAACGCAGTGCTACTTGACTGTAGAAATCGCTAGCAAATAGGGCTATACGGAATTAAGGAATATATTTCGCTTCTATGACTCCTCATGTATTATCGAATTCCTGAAATAAATCTATTCGTTGCGTTTTAGTGTTCAGTGTATCGCATTCAATAGTAAGTTTGACAATCTTTGTTCTGTAGCCAATTAAAGAAGTAACAGACTATAAACTTATCATTTTAAAAAGACATCGTTTTCCGTAATCCTGTCTAATTTTCCATCTAAATTCTTGACGTGACTTCAGCTGACTGGAAGAAAGCACGAGTCTCGGGCCCAATAGTTTACAAAATTCACACACGCGCAAGCGTACGCCCACAATTATTGTTAGTTTGTTTGCAAGTAACCACTGTACCAACTCGCTAGATATCTTTCTGTCTGTGCGCTGTTAGTAACTGTAAATTCGTTGAAAGATAAATAAGAATACAGTACTCACTAGGGCGCAAAGTAAATGAATGACCGTGCCAGTTGCTAGTGCGGAATCAGAGTAGTGTGCGTCCTGCTAAACAATTCCACAATCTCCAGTCATTTGTAAATTAAATTATAGTCATTTGTAGTCAAGAAAAATTATGAAGTTAAATGGCATTTGTAAGACTGTCTAATTCAATGGAAAATTAATTATCAAGAAAGAAAATATATAAGTTATAGTAAAAGATAAAACAATAAAATAGTTTTAGTGATTTTCACTCGTCAATTTATTAAAATTATAAATCCATGACAGCTGTTTCGGCAACACTAAATTGTCCGTTAAGCACTTTTTGAAGAACCAAATATTCTGCGATGTAATTTTTGTACGGAGTAACACTTTAAAATACCACAAGGCCAACATGCTAGTTGTAGCATCTTTCAAATAATTAATGCTTGATGCCTTTACTTGGTGAAAATCCATTTTGTAAGTTATAGTAAAAGATAAAACAATAAAATAGTTTTAGTGATTTTCACAGCTGTGTTGCCGAAACAGCTGTCATGGATTTATAATTTTAATAAATTGACGAGTGAAAATCACTAAAACTATTTTATTGTTTTATCTTTTATTATAACTTACAAAATGGATTTTCACCAAGTAAAGGCATCAAGCATTAATTACTTAAAATAAAATATGTCTACTCAGACAAATTGATACACAACATGTCCTGTATGCTTGCGTTTTCATTTTATGTTGGCTGATCTTGCATTTTATAAAACTGTTTTATTCATTATGACGAGGGAAATAAACAACTAAATGTTCATGCTATAATTTAGTTATCGTTATCTATAATATCTCCTTTTTTTGACAGGCGTTTTACTTCAAAAATCAATTCAGTCTTGTAAAGTTCACCGACTTTACCTTTGTTACTGTAAGCTTTCACATGTTCATTACTTTGGTGTGATTTAATTTCAGTAATAACGTTCAATAATATTGTAAGTTGTAATGATACTTACTAACAATTGAAAAGTACAAGAAAACTACAATGGTAACCAGCGCTGCTTGAAATTAACAGTAAACTAATATTATTAATAACAATGATTATGATGTGAGAATTTAATAAAAGAAAGGTATTAATGACAGTGACTGTGCTGATGGTGATCTCGGAATTGTATGTTAGAAGTCCTAAAAGTACTTGAAACTAAACGGTAGTAGATATATATTAACTTACGATTAATTTAGATCAGACAAATTATTTTTAACTAAATGAAATATAGGAGACTTATTAGAGGTTAGATAGTCAGCGTATTCAGTGAAAGAAGTGATCACGTTTGGTATATATATTCTCTGGGTACATAGAAGGAAGGAAAACAAATACCATTTTAATGAGTTTTGAGGAGGGATCGTCATCTTCGGCCGGGTACAAAGCTGAAGTAACAATCGTCTGCAGCTTCTACTCCGCGTCGATAGATGGCATTGCTAATTGTAATTTATAACTGGGATTACTTTATCTTAACTTTAATTAAACTTTTCCTAAGAGTACGAAATCACGAAAACTTGATATTAAATATTTGATTGGAGTTAATCTTTTAATAAATGTTCACTACGATATCTTTATTTTAAAGTGTGTTTGTAAACTTAACTTTAAATGTTTCAGATCTGAATTTCAGAGCCACGGTTACTAAAATCTTCTATTATAAACGTTACCTTAAACAAAATCTCTTAACACAATTTGTGGCTAAAAAGTTTAGAGAAAAATATAACTTTTAAAATGTGAACGTAATATAATACGTATAAAATTACTAATTACTAATTAATAATTACTAAGTAATGATGACAATTTTTCAACCACCTTATTACATACGCTTACATGAGTATTCGATTTTGATCAGTCTGAAAGGAAACGTAAGCATCAACAATCAACTTCCTAACGAACTTTATTAGGTCTGCGTACAGTTGAAATGTTTATTCTTACAAATGTGATTAAACTTTCCACTAAGCTGCTAAGTTTACTTTATATTGTTTTTTACCACTCACTGTACTAATAATTCCAGTGTCGAAGCGCATATATTGTTTTCATGGATATCGTTTTTCATTAACAGAACTAACACAACTTTATTAATTAAACGTTTTTCATTAATTAATGACGCTGGAATACTTTTCGCAGACGATCAAACACTACTTGCAGAAACTGAAAACGATTTTCAATGTGAGCTGCAAATGTGAAAAATTATTGAACAGAATTATCACTGTTGGACACCATTATAGAAAAATTATTCCGATTAGCGCTTTCAAGCTTCTCAGCTCATCGTCAGATCGGAAATAAATTTTCTGTAGTTAATCGCAAATCGGAATAATTTTCTATAGTGGTGTACAACAGTGATAATTCTGTTTGCGATTATAACCACTAACACAACTTTCTTAATTAAAAAATATCAAATTAATATAAGGATATCTCAACGTCAAACACTAAAATTACTGTGTTTTGAGGCAACCACTATTGTTAGTCAGAAAACTGTTCTGAATAATAAGATTATAGAAGTAATTTGCCCACCTAATTATAGTCTATAGTGTCATATATCTGGGAAATGACCGCATTGATAGAAATTCACTTAGGTTTGAATATAAATGTGGTGTGATCAAAACTATATTTAAATACGTTGATACTGTTTACACATTATAAAGTGCTCACTGCATCCACTTCGCTATACTGATGTGAGTGCTAAATGTTTAGGATGGATCAAGTTGAACGGTAGCACGTGAAGAATGTGGGTACCGAGGTGTGCATCAGGCTATAACTTAATAGACAGAAAGAAAAATGAGGACGTAGAATGTGAATAAAAGATTTTATTATAAACGAAAAGTAAATCGCCGAACAAGTAACTTGGAATAATATTTAACACGAATGGAAGGCATAAGGCAACTAAAGGTATTTCTCGAACAAAAGTGGCGGAAGAAATATTGGCTGAACTAGAAACACAAGAAATGTAAAAGCTGAATAAACATAAAATATCGATTTAATCCTTGAAATTGATAATAATGATGCTATTGATGATAATGATGATGATCGTTCTCTTATTGATAGATTACATTATGAAAACTATTTCATGGTTATTTTCAATAATGTGTGAGTTCTATTCCACTGACGTAAATACAGAATTCCACAAAAATATCTACATATTTTATCTTGATCAGATTTCTTTACAATGTGTCAAGTTTCACTAAAACAGAATTCCACAAATTTTATTCCTTAACATCGTAAGTATAATGGAACAAGTTCGGATTGAAGTTAATAATTCGAGACTTGAGAATAGAAGAATGAAAATTGAATATTCTGAGATAGGCTACATCGAACTGAAAATACGTATTAAATATCGTGAATAACTGTCACATTTAAATTTCGGCCATATTTATTAGCTCAGTAGATACATGAATTTTCGAATCTGTAAAAATGAAATTATGGTGTGCTCGCCACTTTGCCGTATTCGCGTATCATGTGATTGGAAAGACCCATACCTGCAATAGACCCATACCGGCATTGCGTTGAACCACAATACTGTCAGACGTATGAGAAGAGCTAGATATCTCGAGTGCTTCATGATACTATACAACACTATGCACCTTCATTAAACGTACGGTCTATTTATATAAATGTATCAAGTTTTGAAGTGTCTTCATATTAATTTCGCTTTCTTATTTAATGCACACTAAATATACACGACATGCGAGTGAGAAAGCTACGTACCTAAATGAGTCAATATTTTGTATTTTTGAGAACTCATTTATCACCTAATTAACAGGTACTAGATCAAATGCTCGTCATAGGTCCACTCACGTTCCCATTAACGCTTGTTAAAAATTGTAAGTAGGCCTACTTTTATTTATAGTAGAACATGGGAACTTCACGAGAAATGTTGACAACGAAAGTATCTGAGCGTGTAACTGGCAAAACATGTACAACCTAAGCGAAGCTTACGATCAACAATTAAATGGAACAAAAGAAGAGTTAGTCGACTGTTAATTTTAAAATTAAACTAAGTGTAAAGAAACAACAGAGAAGCCATATAGCAATTAAAATGTAATTTTATTTTGTTGTTTAAAACAAATCCAAATATTTATAAAACGGCATACGGGCAATGCAATGGAGAAGAACTGAATTAGGTGTACAATATGAGCATTTCCGGTCCGGCGAAGTGCAGAGCATGCTGCCGTTACGTTTGGCAGCGTGGATGCAGTCGCGGATTACCACATTTAAAATATGAATGCAGTCGTGGATGAAGTATTTAAAATATGGATACTGGATATTTGAGATTCCGTGAGGAAATTATCGCAAGATTGTTGCAGGATTATTTGCACATCCTGCGCCCATGAGAATCATGAGGAGCATTTGGTTGTCGGAGTGAAAGTCGTCGCATATAAGGGCTAGTACAAGCATTGATCGGACCGCACATTTGTGTACAGTAGTAGAGCACATTTAACGAAAGTGGAACGGCGGCCGGGCCGCTGGAAGTTCACCCGGCTTGTTTACAAAAGAATAACACAAACGTGAACAGTGTTTGGGGGCTGTGTGTGTGTGTATGTGTTTGGTTTTACAGCTAAAGGCTGGCTGTCCGACAACGCTTTTGACTTACACAAAACCTATTTGTTTAACACGAACACATTTAAGAATTAAAAAAAATTCTATCAGATTTTCTGAACGAGTCGATGAATAGTGGTAGCTTTTCCTCTTTGATAAAAGAATTTTCTAGGCCATAATACAAGTTTTAAATGCTCTACAATTAATTTAGAAAAATTGTCGTCCAATCGTGAAATACCAATTACCGGTATATTGACAAATAGTAATATTACGATAGTGAACCCTGTTTTGTTATGGATAATTGATTTTACAAAGAGCTAAGTGGCTTTTATGAATTTATTAATACATATGTATATATAATTACATTACAATGAGAAAACATTAATTTATCTCTAGGTTTATAATACCAAACTAAACATTACGCCATTAAAGAATAAATCACAACGGAATCGCACAAGGCTATCTTGTATCGTACAGGGTACCGTATGAACTTTGTTTATCAGAAGAAAAGCGCTGAATATCTCGTGCGTGCACTGGGTGTAATGTTTTTCCAAACCGTGTTTAGCTGCAACCGTGATTAACTTTGTTTTGATAGCCCATGCATGCACCGTGGTACACTTTATACTCGTGAAAATTACAAGCGACAGGGGAGTGCGTGTTTAATCTCTTTTTAATTTTTTTCAGCTTGAATTCTGATCGCGCGATAAAGGGTTATTTATAAAAAACGCAGCGAAGGGTGTTTCGTAACAGTAGCGTCGAAAATAACGTCGGAACAGCTGACTGAACGTACAGGTTTTGTTTAACATATACGGTTGCGCGGAAAAAATTATTTCAACTATCAAATGCTGGACACGTGTTCCTACTTGTACAGGAAGCGTAACGCGTGAGCAGGGTTAAAACACCGCCACGACTTTCGTTTCGTACACCGTACACCCACTTTTCTCTTCCAGTAAAATTTATAATAAACATTAACAAAGCTTAAAAATTTACCGTGTAAATAAAAACTGTATGCGAAAAAACTAATTTTTTAAAGAATTAAAGTAACGTAGATGATTCGAGAAACGCGTAATCAAAACCCAGAAAACATTAACAGAATTAACGTAAAATCAAAACCTCTAATCAAACATTACATTTTCTGAAGTTTGTATTAATAAAAGGGACCAACTCAATTCTGCTTATTTTCTTTTCAAGAGCTTCGCTAAACAGAATCTAGTGTAATAATTATTTTTTTATTTCAGTATCAAACATTCAGTTACTTTTAAAAATATACAGAAGTGAACGTTGCAGATTGTTTAAAAGAACTGAAAATTAAGAAAATGAAATCTAAAGCTGTAATGTTATGGTGATTTATTGACCACAGTAACGTTACCTATGGTTTCCTTAACGATTTGTTGTAAACATAACCTACACAATACTGAAAACCATCACACCGCGTAACCGCAGTAGCTGCGGACGACAGGGTATTTTGAAAACGGGTGCCGTGAATTACGCGGCATGAATAATGCGCACAAAGCCAAAACTCAGAAGCCTGAAATGCCTGTTGGGGCCGTACGCGGAAACGTCCGCTAAAATATCCGCATGCTGTGTGAATGTCAAGCGTTGGATACCAACCTCCATCCAGTTACCGCTCCGTCTTGTCACTTGTGCTGTTGCTAATAACAGTTTACGGAAAAGTTGTTTATTATATAAAGTTTTCGGCGTCAGTTCAGAAACAGCAATAACGTGTCCGCATTTTAAGTGGAATTACCAGAACTCTGAGGACGTGCATCCGAAGACGAAGATTTGTATAATGATAAGGAAATATAACACACTTACCGGCCACGGTGAAGCCTGATGGTGATCTGCGACGACGCTTTCTCGATCTTCTTCACTAGAATACCCGTCACGCCTTCGTGTGTTCGGTATTTGTGAGCTTTGCTTGAAATCCGTTGGTTGTTCAGAACGTCGCCAAAGAAAACCACATCACAAAAACGAAAAACCACAATACGTATGGATATTTATAGACAGAAATATTGGTATATTTTGTCTGCAACGTTAAGTACCACAGAATATGTTATACATACATGTAGGTCACAGATTAATTTAAAACAGTGTTTCGTTGTGTTGTATATATATATATATATATTTTTAAATTACCGTTTACTAAAAAAGTCACTCAAGATTAAACGTTTTTTTATGTTTTTATTATTACTCTATCTGTGTTTATTGTACAGATAATGATTAATGTTTTGACAATTTTAGCAACATGCAAATATTATTGATATATTAAACACACAATTTTTTATTATTCTAAAACAGCTGACATTTAATTAATTATTTTAAAATTTAATCGTATTTAGAAAATAATATTTTTTTAATGATTTGTCACTTCACAACACAGTTACGAAAATTTATTTCGTTTACAAATAATCGTGTTACTTGTAATATTTTTCTGTCGACATACGCAACATAAAAAACAAAACTAAATATTAATAAATCGATGGTCTGTGTGTATGATTAGAATCGAACTTGCGGAACTGAACAGTTTGACAGCGCAAAGCACAGTACGTGTAACGCACTCAACGTTCTGCTAGTAACTGACTCGAGTACAGCCGGGCAGTCCGAAATATCCGATCGAAGTCTGACGCCGCAGTTGGAAAGCGGGCTCTAAAATCGCCTGCGCACTGCAAATTCCCAACCTCTCTCCACCCACCCCACGTTCGTTCCTTACTCCCTTATATCTTCTCCCATTTCCTTTTTTAACCCCTTAAAATCCAGAAAAAAATATATATCACTGTATGAGGAGACACATGCGCATAAGACCTGTAAGACAATGTCTTGATTGGAAATTTGAAAATAGAAAGACGCCGTTGCGGAAAACTGCTCGCAGTGAAACTTGACGTTTGTTTAAATTTTTATCTCTGGAAATTAATTTTAGTTTTTATTATCCGTTCTGTGTTCGGCAAACTTTCGACCCTTTGACTTTGAACTACAAGACTGCACCGACAATTTTGTTTATAACTCTATTTCGACGGACAGAAAGTCACTGTTGATATTTCAATCTCAAACTTTCAATTATATTTTATAAAACATAACCAATATCATAACATGCCGTCTCTATAGATAAAATTCAAATACCACACATTCATCCCCTCTTCATGAGCTCTCCTGACTACTAAATCTATGGTCATGAAATTTCGTAGGTATATCTATCTATGCCGTAGGTGCTCACGAATGATAAAGCTTTAAAAATCAACCCCTAACAGAATTAAAAAAGGGTTTAAACCTGCAAATGAATATTACTGATTTCGGAATTTTGAAGGGTAGAAATTGGTAATAAATTGTTTTCAAGATGAATTTTGAAACTAAACAAAATTCTTATTGAAGAAGCGTCTAAGAGAGTTAAAAATGGAATTAAATTATTCTAGGGTTGCGATTATTTCCTTCCGGTACGTTTAAGGAGCCACAAATGGCAACAAATTAAATCCTTTTTCCGTAGTCGGTTTCTTTAAGTAACAACTAAACAGGACATATTTACACATGTTCCCATGTATTTATTTAAATGTTATAGGTATTTCAGTTATTTATTGAGATTTAATTTACGTTTTTCAGTGTCAGGATATTTAAATGTTTAAAAAATAAAAATTTTTTTTTTAAGGACTGTAGGCCCTATTAGCCTTTTAGAAAATAGTCGATAATTTGTAGGTTTCTGAAATACTTTTTACGAACACTAACGGTCCGAAAGGGAGTTTAAGAATTGTTCTTTGAAGAAACTGTTATGCGTAGTATGAACAAAACAGTGATACTTTGCTCTTAGCACAAATTGCAGCAAAAATATAGGAATCTGTTCTAAGCAGGATAACAAAAATAATGTAAATTTTAAGTAAAACATTAATATCATGTGCTTGTTCATCATGGTTTGCAGCAAACAGTCTCCTGTTGTAGTCGTCATATTGAAACTTTCAAAGCCATAAGTGATAATCAATTTATAACTCCTTATTAGTCATGTAAGATTCCTTAGAGTCTCTGATTTAATTTTTCTACCGTAAATAAACAGGACTAAAAAATGTGGTGGAACTTACAACGTCATAACAAATGAAAGAGTAACTTAGCTGTTTTATACTTAATTTCAACAGCATGTAAACAAGAGGAAAAAGAGAAGATTCTCCCCCTTTTCACTCACTCACTCTCTGTCTGTCTGCCTGTCTGTGTGTGTTCTCTCTCCCCCCCCACACACACACACTTTAATTTGTTGTTCGTAGACGTAACAATATAAGAACTACACGTGTAGAGTAAAAAATTGTTTTTCCACTAACGCTTTTACAAAAACAGTTGAAACAATTTTTCTCTACGGCACGTGTGTAGTAACTTAACTCTGTCAGTGTATTTATTTTTGGACATTCATCGTTGAGATAATAAATTTCTCACACAGTTATCGGCAGGTGTTTTTCTTTTGTTTATACCAGGCTTTGCTTACTACAGCTTCTTGGACCCCGTAAGAAAAGATTTTCTTACAAACGCGTGTGCGGCGTCCTCGTGTGTGCATGGATATAATGTGTATCATTTCCTTACTTTCCAAGGCTTATTGTCATAAGAATTTCAAATAAATTAAGCTGCTAATCATTTATGAGAGTTGTTCAAGTTAAGGACAATTGAGCCGTTGGAAGACTAACTGTGAAAATACATTTTTGGCCTACTTCCATTCTGTCTTGTTTGTAAATGTTGTAAGTCTAGGTTCACTAGTAACTCGACAGTTGTGGTGTGTTCTGTAACGATCCAAGCACAACACAAATTACTTCTGACGTTGGGCTTTACGAATCCAAATGTCAGAATTGAAAACAAATAGAAAGCACTTAATAATTCTGTTGGTGAGTTTAATAATTGTTTCTAAAATATTACTTTGTCGAACAAACAAATGACACTTATTCACTATTAAAAAATGTAGTTTAATATAATTGAAGCAATTTTATTTACTTTCTTATTATTATTTATGAACTGCTTACGTTTATTTGTTATTTTGATCTTAATTTCAGGATGGTAATAGTTATGACATAATCACGAAAGTCAATATAACCGAGAAAGTTTAAAATCAGTAACGGAGAAAGTGAAGGTAATACAGTATTAACAATAAAATTTTTACGTTGAAGTTGGTGTGTAACTGTTGAGCAGAAAATTATATTTAGAAAAAAAAACAAATATTTTTGTTTAATTTAGTGTTTGGATTTTCAAGATTTTATAAACCTCAAATTCTATGTTTGTTAACTTACTAACGGTTTTACCGGCCCACTTGTGTGTAGACCTCAATATCAGTAAGCGTTAAAATTTTACCAGTAATAATTGATTAATTTTCCACTTAAATTTTTAAAAGGAGAGACCGGTAATGTTACGTAATAAATATAAAAATTTTCTGCATTGAAAAACAGTTTTACAGTCATACTATTAGTAAAGAATACATGAAAAATACTAAACTAAAAAGATACGCGCTTGAGCCTAATACAATATCGCCTTTAACACCATCAGCTGTTGAGGACAGGCACTTGTTAGGCGGATAAGATGGATTCAAACCGACGCAGCCCCGCTTTAGAAGCAAGTTTCCTGCCAACTACGCCAACTAGACTCTTCATGTGAGTGTTAATTATAAACTACGCTGTGTAAAATCTTCGCCTACTCAATCGTGTAAGTGCTACTGTTAAAGGGTACGGAGTATGTGCAGTGTGCCGTTGCAAAGATGCTAGTTAGCACACTGTACAGCACTAATAATCTGGAAATTTGTCGTCGCAATAAAAACTTAATTTCCTTTCTAACGCCAAGCTGCAGTAGCAGTGGAGTCGGAGTCGGAGCGGTCAATTAGCTTTTAGTGTCAGACCACTGTACCACATTAAGAACGCATTACACGCTATTACATAATAACCTTCGGGATTTAAATTATTTATATAATCACCTCATTTATAAAAATAATAAATGTTAGTTTAATGATAACCGTTGTAACGATTAATTTTTTAGATAACAGAAATTTAGTTAAATAAATTCAATATATATTTTTACATACGCGTATTACATGTAAGCCTTCCTTAGAGCTTCTTTCGTTGTGGCTCTTGAACTAACTCCAGGCAACTGTTTTAAAAACATACAAACACATTGATTTAGGTAATTCAATATGCATTTTGATTGTATTTAACCCCTCCTTCTCTTCTTCTTCTTCTTCTTCTTCTTCTTCTTCTTCTTCTTCTTCTTCTTCTTCTTCTTCTTCTTCTTCTTCTTCTTCTTCTTCTTCTTCTTCTTCTTCTTCTTCTTCTTCTTCTTCTTCTTCTTCTCCTGCACTTCCAGCATTAGCACGTTGCCTGTTCTAGCATTAAAAACAAAAACAATCTTCCCATTTTCCAGGATCTTCCAACAAATCTTCTAACCACAGGCTTTTAATTTAGGATGTTATGTGGAAAACGCCCTTTGGCATTCTTCTCGTGTGATTTTGCTACCTGTGCCGGTAGCCTCTCGTGGTTTTCACTCTCATGAGTCCCCGTTTCACCTCATATTCCTACCTTAAACGATCTAACCAAATACAATTTTTCAACTTCTGTTAGGATGTAATGAATACGCATTTAACGCATTTTTACATTTCTGAACCACTCTTCAAAAATAAATAACTTAAATAACATAAATTAAAATTTCAGATTTTCTTGAATTATCATTGATATACTACATTCTTGGAAATAATCCATAGTAATGAGATTGTATGTAATATGTAGAATAGCCATTAATAGTATACAACATGTTGCGAATTTAATCAATTCTTCACTACTTATAACACTAATATTCTATGAATTGGAAGTATAAGATACTGCACAAACAATTTTGAATGCAAACAATTGTGTCTGAGCAGATGCCTACTACCAGGTTGTAAGTACTGTACTAGTTGAGTAAGGAAAATAATAAATAACAATTGGCTTTTCATTAAGGTTCCTGAAAACATAAGTGCTTAACTAATGAGGCCAGCGATTAAATTTGGACCCCCTCCACACACATTACTGTTCTAAATGTATGTCTAGACACTTGATAGCTTTAATAATTCATTTTTATTTGATTTCTAGCAACTGCTTGAGCGTCACAATTTTCAAAAAATATCAGTAGTTTCTCTCTATATTTACTATATTTACACTTTGAGAACTGGCAAATGAAGTAGAAACTGGATAATAAGTATACCATTAGCCGGTCAATATTGGCTGCAATAAACGAATTAATAAAGCCGTGAAACTAACAAATTTGTGTTCTGAACAACTTATCTAATCAAATTTTCATTGTCAGACGAAACTTAGATGACTGTAATGCCAAAAGTTGGAAAATGTTGGGTCTAGTAAGAAAAGTACAAAATTCAATTGAGTGTAATGCATCTTAAATGCAGTCCTGTGTTATCTCGAAACGAATGAAGTATACGAAAAACACATTAACAGAATATTTATCGAACACCTCGACGGTATTTGGTTAGAAGTGATTGTAATTTGAGAAATAATTGCTTGTAAAATGCTATGTTAAAGGGGAGTCACCATCTTAATGTTTACTACTGGGTTGAGACATGTGCTTTCCGCATTTTCTGAAACATGCAGCCATCTTTTCTGTAGTCGTCCCAATTATTTTCTCCCTAGTATTTTGTACATCCACTCTTGTGGATGGTGTATGGCTAGGAATAACAAAAACACGAATCTAAATGTAAAACAAATCTAAATTATGAAAAAATTAAAAATGTGTAGTACTAACGGCATCTATATTTTAGATACCTGTGAATATGAACACCAAAACAAAAAAACACTACAAACACCTCTTAACCTCAATACGAACACCTCTCGATATCCAAGCAGCAACATTTTAGGTAAAGAGGCTCCAGTTGAAGTATACGGTGGATGTGTAGGCAACAACTGGGAGTTAACAAATTAAAATTTAAAGGAACATGACAATTTTAAATCGCATTTTGACGGTTCCTTCTGGTGCTTAGTGCCTTTTTCGTATGTAACGTTTGTATTTCATTATTTCGTAACATGAGAATATATTTATTGAGTACTTGCATAAAAAATACTAGAAAAGTTTTAGCAAAATTTCGCTGTACTTAAAAACAACGACCTGACACTTTAACAAGTACCCCTTTCAAATTGGTTACCCTTCTTCCAATCTCCCGCTCTTATCGGCCCCACAAACTAGTCCTACTCTGCACCCTTGACGCACTTTCCATCGTATTCGCCCCAAGCTGCTCGACTACAACTCTACCGTTTGACACACAATGCCAAACTACTATTTCCCGCATAGTTAGTTCTGCCTACATAACACATACACACATCTTTTCTTGGTGCCTCCACATTTCCAATATACGGCCTGCACTGGCGTCCGTTTTACCCCCAAACTTCCTTCCCCACTGGGTGAAAGGTGTTTGTTCACCCGAGACTCGTCCACCGGACAAGTTTTAAACTGCTAAAAACAAAAATTTTCGCAAACATTTCTTAAGTTAATTAATTACTGGAAAATTAAAACCAAAATATTACTTCGATTTTGGCAATCTCTTGTAGGTTATTAAACAAAATCCGAACCGTTGTCTTATTTAGTATTTAAAAGCGAACCAAATTTAAATTCAATACCTAGAACGGTTAGAAAATTTTCCTGGAAACACACACGCATCATGTTTGTTCTCAAATGTTTTTGAGCTTCCAAGGCATTGGAAGAACAAATCGGTTCGGTTCCGTTCGGATGATAATATGGAAGTAATTAATTTTGGCGCTAATCAACAGAACTTAAAATTTTGAATTAATTGCCAGTACCAACCACTAAACTGTTATCTGACATGAAGTTTATTACCTTATAGGTGAATATTAAGGTTATACCGATGGAATAGAAAACGTATCTTTCCACATCCTAAAATGTCTCGAATATGCTTCTATAGTATTATATTCGCTTTACAAATACGATAACCTATGTACTGTAATTTCATGAAATAAAATTTTATGAGAAATAAGTTCGAGACCATCAAAGTACTAGGTTACTGGCATTTATACAATTTTATAAAATTTAATGATGGCGAAATACGGTCAATTTTGAAAATTAATTGAAGATTAGTGGGGAAAAATAATTTACGGCGTGGTAGATTATTCCTAGATTTTATGACACATAATAAGGAAACGGTTGGAAATACCTAAGCCACCTACTTGTTATTCATGGATCTCAAATAGCTTACTATATAATATCAAACAATAAGGTACTGTATTTTTTATCGGAGAAGGCTGACTTTAATAGAAGTTATAGACGCACGTCCTGTTAACAGATGTGTGTCAGGTTTATAAATGTTTTAATGTGTCAGCATCATTTAAATTAGAAAAGATTTGTTTTAAATTCTGTCTATCGCCTCCTCTTTTAAAAACATTTGCTCCAAGACAATAAAATGTCAAGCTATGGGAATATAAATGGACAGGTCTTATATGTATTCGTTTAAGACCAGGAAATCATAGCCACAAAGAAAGAAAGGAAGATGTTAATTTACACTACGAGAAACCTTCAACAAGAATTTTCGGAATTGGTTTCGGAAATGTGTTGGAGAAAACGGAATCTCTGGTAGCTGTTGGAAAACGAGAAGACACGGACATAGAAAAGTAATAAATTAAAAATTGCAGTTTTTATATTTGCACTCAATATTTTGTAAAATACTAAATTGTAAGAGAAACAATTCAAGTCAAGGGCGAAGTTATACACAATATCTAAATGAAATTTGGTGGAATAAAGGAATGAAAAATGACTTCAAAAAGAGAATTTACCTTAAGACACTAGAAGGGATAATGCTGTGAAACTGTTATGATATAAAGATTGAAAATTCCCAGAGAGGGTGTACTCAGAAGATCCCTAACGGTGATATGTAGGAAATAATTAAACAAACTCCTTCGGACATTCACAAGTGGCAATTTGATGTATTAGAGTGGACCCCCAATGAAAGAAGGAAAAGGGGTTTTCCAAGGAGTCATGCAACCTATTAGTTAAGGCGGCCATAGTGGGCAGACAGGTTACAGAGGAAGATATCCAGAGCAGAAAAAAATGGCGCATACTGCAGGAACGGCCCCTGCTGTAGCTCATCCGGAAAAATTGTCGAAAGTAGTTGTCGCCAACACTTTAATCTACCTCGTTCGTAACTCCTATACAACTGTTGTTGTCTATAAATAATAAAACAAGTTTCCACTGACACGTAAGCAGAAAAATAATTAGCGAAATTAATGATTCAAATCATTAAACAGACAGAATCTGTTTAAATTATGTAACGTATTAAACAGAAAGAGACACTCAAACATGTAACTAGGAAAGTAAGTGCACAAGGCCTACAATTATGTACAAAATGGTTCTTCATTATGCGTTCGTTACTGTTATAAGTTTATGTTGTTATCAACATCAAAAATTTAATAAGCATGCGCCCTAATTATAGTACCATTTAAATTCCTATCGAGGCCAGAAGCTAAAAAGGCAGTTATAATATTCAATTGTAGATAAGTTTTCTCAGTTTTGTTATCATAGTCTTATTATTTATCTTTTTCCTTAGCGTTCACGTCAAATGAAATGCCTAATTTGGTAAAAAAATCCTCAAGAACAATGGATTCAGCGATTTGGACTTACTAGTTGAACAGCCCGTGCTATAAAGTAAATCTATAGAATCAGTTATAATCGTGTCTTAGCAAGGGATACTACATTAAAAACAGTGATATGCTCCCATATGAGAAAAGTAATTGAGGGGGGAGGTCATTAAAAACTAATGTGAAGAAGTTCGAATAGGCAATAGTGACAGCCCTCGACGAGTAAAATCTTTTGTTAGTCATAATTATTAAATAAAAAAATTACCGACTACGGAGACGTTAATATTCTTTGAAAATCGCATACTTCTACAGGAGGAAAACATTCATGAAGAAGAATGATGAAAAATCGTTTGCCGTGACAGTAAGTTATATAACGTAAAATGAATTTGGGTATGAACAAACAGTATGTCATTTAACGCCAGCCGTTAGAGTTGTTACATCTCTTATACTCGGTGTCATTCGCATTAACGTAACGAATCGAACGGCAACATTCAACGCTTGCGACAGCTTTGGGGTTTCAAGGAAACAAACGTACAATAGGAGACAAACTTTTTTCTTTCGCAGTCAGGTAATCACTTGTGAGATTATATCGGATCCATTCTTTTAATTTTAGTTACTGCTCGTTGGTTCTTGAAGAATATGTCTTAGCAGCAAAGGTCACTTTGAAATAAAGACTTATCGAATATCTTCGATGAGTGCTAAAATTTTTTAAATCTACAATATGACAAAGAATTATCAAGATATGACAACCACCAATTTATTTTTCCATAACACCTTGTCAGCTAAGGCACTTCAATCAGTGAGAGAAATCGATTTAGGCTTATTAAGTCAAAATCGGTGCAGCCCTGTACAAGGAAATGTACAATTGTATCATTCATCCAGACACGTTATTCGCCTTGAATAATCGCTTCTTTACTCAAACTAATTTTGGTATGCAAAATTGCAAAACAATACACACACACGCGCTCGCGCGCTCATACAAAAATATATAAATTCCAGTTTACCCTTGTCAACTATTGTCACATCAAACTCTATATAATTAATAATGAAGGCCTGATGAATGTCATTATAAGTAGAAACATAATACGAGCTATAATAAAACTAGTTATAGATCATAAATTGACGGTGGTTCCTGTTATTTCCTGTAATTCTAACATAATAGTTTAAATATTTAATTTTACTTGTTGGGTTTTATTTATTTCTGTGTTATTTCTTGTATATAATTTACTTCAAAAATATTTTATTGATGCGTTTTATTTATTTTGTGTAGTAAATTTATTTTATTTTATTCTATGTATTTAATTTTTGGGCATACGGTTAATTTCATTAACTAAGGTTGTCTGTCTCGAGGCCGATAAAGGGGCTAGCGGTAAACATTGTGTTGCCGAAGAAGAAATACAGTACTATGATATTGTGATTAATGAACAATTCTCTGCGTGAGAGTGGAAAAAGAATGTTATTAACACGTGTTATTTCAGTTTTGCCATCCACCAGACGAATGGTTCTGCTGGATTTCTTCTTCCCGTTTCTCTGACGATTCATTTGAAATGTGACGGAAACTTTACCGACTTTTACTGCATTAAATTTAATTGAGTTGCTCTCACGCTAACACACACACACACACACACACGCGCGCGCGCGCGCGCGCGCGTATTTGTGCGGATACAGAAGTCTGCAGATGGCACAAGCACGCACGCGTACATATTTTCACGCTTACAAACCCAAACACATTGGCGTTCAGATTGCTGGTACGCCTGTATAAAAATAATGTGATTGTAATTGTAACGCTTGTTAGAAACAATGATAACCTAGCAGAAATATTTTCCTACACTTCTGTATTATAAATTATTTCATGCGGTAAATTGAATATTTTAATAACTAAATAAGATTAATTTTGTTCCTTCCTTTCTAGTTGGAAATGAGAATGACCTGAAAGAGCCATCGGAAAATATGGCAGACATAATGCATAAGGTGGGTTTGAAGCCAAACTAAAAGAACTAAAAAATGATGAGGGTTACAGAAAATCAAAAAGGAGGAAAACTTTCTAGTTGAA
The DNA here is from genome assembly GCA_034769895.1 of Magicicada septendecula. Lineage (NCBI taxonomy): Eukaryota > Metazoa > Arthropoda > Insecta > Hemiptera > Cicadidae > Magicicada > Magicicada septendecula. The sequence continues at coordinate 218,913,272 of CM068369.1, read as the reverse complement.
TTCCATAAAGGAAGGATGGAGTTTTGAGATATGGAAGATCTTGTCTATTTGACTCCAAAAACAATAATTTTGAAACAAAAAAGAAGTTATATAAACAAAGAATACAAAGAATACAGTGTGCCTAAAAGTTGAACCATCCAACATGAACGAAACTGTTGTTAAGAGCTTAAAAATTCAGTATAGTCTATGTAATAGAAAAGGTAGATCAAAGCCATTGCATGTTGGGAAATATATGTGTATTTAAAAGAAAAAGGTATCAAGGTTGTAAAATCAAAACCAAGACAGGAGATTATGGGAAACACAACAACTTTCCAAGTCTAGATAACCTGTTTAAGGAAAATATGAAAATATAATAAATAATTGTTTTACCCAGAAATTCCTAATGTAAATGAACGGGTATTTGGTTTAACCTCACCTATTTAGTAATAGGGAATTACTCATTAGAATTGGTAAATGTATCCAAAAGCATATAATCCTTGAATATAGTCCAGGTAAGGAAAATATAAGGAAACGACTTTAGAGTATTAACTGTAACTTATTCACTGAGTTATTTAAATTTTTAAACTTTAAACTTCTTCATTATTAACAATGCAGGAAGGATTAAGAAAAAAATGTTAAGTTATAGTCGTCGTCTGTTGCAAGGTCAGATTAAGTTTGTCATTTACTGACCTGGTCATAGTTACCTGCAACTGGGGCAAGCGAATCTGTACAATACAAACAATAGCGCCTCACCGTGTCGCCGTTGTGTAGCAGATCGAGTTTCAAACTTAAACAGTTCTCAGAGGATCCAAAGTTAGTGTCAGCCAATGCTGATTAAGCTTGAGCAGTCAACTCTGTAGAATGCCTGTCTTACAAAGTGCACTTTTGTGCCTGTGTAGTCGTAACAAAAAATGCTACTTTGACCTGTCGGTATTCTCTCGTAGAGGGTAAAGAATTCGGCCTTTGCTGTTGCAAATGGGTCCCAGTGGAATTTGAAGACAAGTAATAGCCCCACAGAAACAGTGTACGATGCGTCCCTAAATATAGAGTGCGCGAAGCAGTAACTACAGGAAAAAAGACCTGCATTAATTGGAAGTAGGCCTACGTGAAAAGAAGAAAGGGACAAAATGTACCGTGTCTGCCACATGCTACGATATTAGCAGAGCCTGACGCGGTTCCGGAAATATACTTATCTTGACCTTTCGTGACGTATTCTTTTGTCCAGTAATTCACGTTAATATCAACAAAATTCTGAGAATTTATCATTGGACAGTATGATTTGACATTCATAATCTCAGAACCTCAGATGGTTCTGTGTGATGTAGTGGTTACGCTCTTGTCCCGATGTGAGAGTATGTAGACACTACTGGAGTGATCACGAAGTCTCTGTGCTGTCAGACAAACATCGAGAAGCAAACGAATAGTTCAGATATGATAGAGCAGGTATGATTAGTCCCTCCGTGATAAGGAAAGATGGCTTTTAGATGCTCCTGTCTGGTTGTCTCTATCTAGTCAAGGATTATCTTAGTAGTGAACTGAAGACGAAAACATTTCTGTCTCAACGGTCATTGTCGTAAAAACAAAATAGAGAGAATTCGTGACGTTTTTGTAATTGTGACATGTTTAACAAATTAACGATAAACTTAAGAATCGTAAAGCCTGTCCGTTTATTATGTTTACATAATTAACATTATATCATAACTGATATTAAACATTATAATTTACATGTGTGTTACACTGTTTGTAACTTTAAGTGTAAGTCCATATAACTAATTTGCAAGAAAGGTGCAAAATTTAGTTATGCTGATCAAACATTTACCAAAAATGAGAGAATAGTAGGTAAATATATACGTATTTTGATTAATTTTTATGAGAATAATACATACCTAATACTGTATATACTTAAGTAATGTTATATTTTATATTACAAATTTATCCATTTTATATCATTTATGTATCTATTTTCTTACTTATTAAATACTATTTACCCTATTACTTTTTTGTTATATATATCTATTCTTAAACAATTTTGAATCAAACATATCACAACTTATTTACTTACTTAAGTAATTACTTTTTAAAATATATTTAACGGTCTGAAAAATATTAACGTATCATTATTGTCAGGGATATCTATAAAATGTTGTAAGTTTTCAACGTTTAACGATATTTTTATTTTCAACCTCCAAGAAAGTGATTTTGGTCTTCAGTCTTCCACTGCCTTCGACAGATTTTCGGTTTCCTCTCTCCCTCTCGCTCTCTCTCTCTCTCTCTCTCTCTCTCTCTCTCTCTCTCTCCCTCTCTCCCTCTTCCTTTTTCAATGATTTCTTTACCGACGCCTTTTCGATTACTTCATATCTACAGAAACGTTTGTTTGTGTACTCGCGAGTTCATAATCCTCCATACACAACAATATCAAATTAATGGCTTTGTATTTGTATCATCAACTATCATACCAGTTATTCCCATCATCTCTTGGACTTTGTAACATGCAATTCTTTCCGTTTCCGATCGTTTAGTATTACCTTCCATTAATTCATTTTAGCAGGTTTCAATATGTTTCCTGTATTTCCACACCGCACTCCCACACAATACAGGATTTTTAACGATGATGTTTAAACACTCGCTACATTCCTATTTTAATTTATTCTATTAGTAATAAATAATAAAAAAAGAAATTCACTGGGACAAACGGACGTTTGGTTGTGATTAGAACAAGATAATTAACCGTGGCCGAGGCCGGTTGCTCGCGAGAGCAGACCGTCACCGTTTTCCTTGATGTCGAGAAGGCTTTCGATCGTGTTTGGCATCCAGGCCTTCTTTACAAACTCACGGAGATTCTGTTTCCGGATTGCTACATTCATCTGATTGCTAGCTTTCTTCGGAACAGAACATTTCGCGTGAGAGTAGATAACACCCTTTCTTCGGAAAGGGCTATTACTGCTGGTGTACCTCAGGGAAGCGTCTTGGGCCACCTGCTTTTCTCTGTGTACGTCAATGACGTGCCCAAGTTGCCTGGCACCAGGTTGGCCATGTTCGCCGACGACATGGCGGTGTATGCCGTCGATCGTCGAGCTGAGACGGCCGTTATCTGGCTCCAGGAACAATTGGACGAGTACGCTGAGTGGGCAGAGAAATGGAGAGTTGCCATCAACGCGGCCAAGAGCACAGCAGTAGTCTTCTCCAGACGCTTTAGGCTCCCTGACAGACTCTACGTAGGCGATACTCAGTCGCCCTGGTCTCGAGAGGTCACGTACCGAGGGGTCCACCTTGATCGTTGTCTTACCTGGCGGACACACTCCGCACAAGTAGCCCGCAAGACCGCCAATCGCCTATACCAACTCCGTCCTGTGCTATGCAGCAACGCCATGACCCGCCGCCTAGGGAAACTTATCGTCTCTACCTCCGAGGATTGCGCTGGGCGTGCAAAGCCCATTATCTGACCTCAAACAAAACAATCCGAGACTCCCTGCGTGTCTGTTCCCTGGACGCCACTATACGGACACTGTCCCATAAATTCTATCGTCGCTCCGCCCGATTCCAGGGCAACCACCTCATTAGCGGCCTCGGTCGCTACCAATCTGTGCCAGGAGAATCTTGGACCCGGCCTCGGCGTACACTCACCCTCAATTAATTAATTAATTGAAAACCCACGGCCGGTAGCAGGTCACACCCTAAATCCATACCCTATCAATAGACTCTGCGGCAGGAGCTCTATCTGAAGCTCGGAACGCAGTACATGAGCGGGCGTCAGGCATGCCCTTCGTCTCGCACAGCCCACTGGTCCGGCAGATAATTACCCTTTCTCCTCAAATACGCCATTCATCATTAACAATATTGTCAGATCACCAAAGTAGGTGAAGGAGCTGAGGTACCAGTTTCAGTCGTGTTAGACGCTATTTTTTCTAGCACTGCGATGCTATGGTGTTAATGATTGACGGTAGAGTAGCCTTCAGCCCCATGACTGTTTAACAGGTGTGAAGAGGAAAACGTGATAGGAGAAAGAACGCACAACAACCTATATGACGAAATGCAAATGCGATAAAAATAAAGATTAACTATTTTTATTGTGCTGTTGTTAAGACAAAAATGTTTATATAATGCCATCATACGTATTCCGTTGGTTAGCTAAGCTGTGTATTATAAATACAATTCCCATCGACGTTATAGCGTAGTAAAACACGCAGAGAATTGCATTTTTGTTAACAATATGGAAATTAGATAATAGTCGACATAACTTAACAAAAATATAAGTATTCTCGTGAAAGCACTAGAACAACACTTATGCAAGCTTTGTTTGTAATTTATACAGACTGAGTTTGAAATTCTGAAATAAAGACGAAACAACCGACACTGCTATTAGTATTCAACGTAGATTTCAGTTGATTATCTCCGAGTGTTTTCTCGTGATTTACACAGTCTTTGTTATGACAACAGGTTATTTCCTTTAATTTTAATATTTGACCTATGACATTACCTGGAGTTTTAATTTCACGACACAGCATATCACACGCACGAACATCACGTGAAAGACGCACACACGGATCGTAAAGCCTGTGTGTTCAACACTTTTCTGTTGATTTGTTTCAAGAGGAAACTGATACATTATCGAAATGGCTGTTAACGATCTGCTCGTTACACAATGTTTATTGTCATTGTCTAACGATGTGATTACTTTTTTTTTAAAGGTTTAAAACATAAAATATTATACTGTGGAAATGAGTAACCACATCACTGATCTGATACGAGCAGTGATTTTCCCCTCCAACAACGCACTGAACGCTATTTTTCAGTTTCAGTGAAAGTTTGTTGTCAGGAATGAAAACAGAAGTAAATTCTGCAACACGATTTGCAAGTAAAGTCTGCAAACAAATACTGTAACGTGACGTTTCCCTCAACATAAAGATTGTCATATAAATATACTGAAGTACAAAACAATAAAAAAGTAATAAACCTATGTCATGAGAGATAGGTATTAATAAGTGAATTTAAGACCATTGTAAATAGAATAAGAAAACTAAAAGATCAAACATGTCTATATTAAACTTAATAATAAAAATTCCAGTAAACTGCATAAAAAATAAGGTACAAAATAAATAAAAACCTATAATGCAGAGCCTAGCTGGATAACCAGTAACTTGAAACATGATAACATAAACTAAATAAAATTTAATATAAAACTATAAAACTAGATTAAGTAGTTATATCTGATTGTGACTGATAGGCACATAGACAATTCAGATAGAGATTATTATGATATAAATGGGTATAAAAGTTTTATTTTTGTATAAAAATGTTATTTTTGGAATTAATGCATAGAAACATAGGTTGTGAGATCTTAAAATGGTCGGGAGAAAATAAGCATTTCACTGGTAATAATATCTTTACAATTGTACATAGCATAAGGGAAAAATGTTATATTTAAGAACTTTTACTAATTTTGATTTCAGAAAACGGCGCCATCCATAACAAAGCTCGAGATTTCAACCAATGGGAATTTTTCACATTTTGCGTGTAGCAACCCAAAAGTGAAGCCAAGCGAGTTAGTCTATTGTTGGAATTCGTACAGTAAAGAACACCTCCTCTGCGACACCTATAGCCACGAAAGTACCATCAGAATCGAACCTCGGCTGGGTTAGGTGAAGAGTGATTACCATAACATAAATAAAAATGTGAAGAACAGTGCTGTGAATTGTTTACTTAATCAGAAAGGAGTTATAGTGAATTAATAATATTAACAGTGAATAAGAAAATATATGCAAAGTAAAGGAAAGTATAGTGCTAATACTTAAACGTATACTAGTTATAAACGGCTTATAACTAATTATAGTAATAAAAACTGCAACACTTTATGTACACTTGTGAACTATTTATTCCACTACCACTGAACAAAACCACTAACACTATTGTAATTTTTTCACGTTTAAACTATTATTTCTTTGTGTTTAGTGCTTAAAGCAGTATAACCTATTAAGACTTGGTTAACCTCAAAATAGACACTGTTCGGCACATACGAACTATTCATTATTTTAGATAAAACATATTGTTTTGTTATATTATAGTCAACTTTGTATTTTGAAGTTTTGTACTTCACAAAGGATATTTTCGTAATTAATTGTTGTAGTCACAAGAACCCGAGGTTATATTTACACAACGTAACCATTAAACTAGGTCTGCTTTTTAAGAAGATCATTGTACCAACAGCTGAGCTATAAATTTAACAAGCCTGGACAATTAAAATTAAGAAAAATGTTGTTCATTTTAATTTAAGAAGAAAAGAACAGAATTAAAAAAGAAAATAAAAGAATATTGAAGGGAATTAATTATGTATGAATAATTATTTTTAATACTTAACATCTTTGTTAGTTTACAAATACTAGCGTTTTCATAAACATTAGAAGAAGAAGTTGGTAGTACCTATTCCTTGTGTACCACTTGGGATTTGAATTATTTAAATATGTAAGTGAATTCAAACGGAATAAAGGAAGGAATAAAAGGAAATTCAAGAATTTTAATTGATCAAGACATTCATTATTTTAAGTAATGAAAAATAACCAAAAAATTGGAACAATATTGTACATATCTACACGTACAGGTATAAATTTAAGCATATTCCAATTTACGATTATAGTATTTTTTACTATTAGACCTACATAGTTTGGCTCTCAAAAGTGAGGCGTAACAGTTCATAAACCAGTATTCAATAATTTAATATTACATAAAAGGCGTCTAAAACTTGGGGCGTTAAATCAAAATAGATAGACAAACAAAAAAGATAATTACATCTAATTATCTAAAGATAATTACTGGATACAACATAACATAACCTAAATGAAATGTAAGATAAAGCTAGACTAAGTAGTTATATCTGATTGTGAATGATAGGTACATAGACAATGCTGATAGAGATTATTATGAAATAAGAAATAACTATTGTTTGTTATGGACAAGATAATAATGAAGTTAGTAAGCGATTAATGTTACACAAAACCTGCACCTACTTGATAGGTAAAAAGAGACAATATTAAGTACAAAAATTGTACTAGACAATGCCAGATATAATAAAAAACAGTGTATTTTATTAGAGTAAGATATAAGTAACCATAAGTGTTAGTTATGGACAATAATGTAATTAACAAGATGTTAAATTGGGAAAAAAACTACATCTACTATAGAAGATAGACAAGGACATTACGATGTATAAATACTAGATTAGATCATGATATATCTAGTAATAGATCATGAAGTTTATAATGAATAAACAATAAATGTTAACTTGTATTAGAATTAAGCAATTTTACTATAAGAAACAAATAATAGTCCAATATACACAAGATATTATTAGGCCTATTGTACAAGCCAATGTTTTTATAAAAAGTTAATGATCATAGTTGTAATTACTAGTATTAAAATACATGTTATTAACATAAAATCATATGTACAGCCAAGAAAACTAGTTATGTAACAAAAAAGATAACTTTTAAACATAATTTGTTAGAATAGGCCAAAACTTAAAATTTTTATTTTTAGAATTAATGTATAGAAACATATCTTGTGAGATCTTAAAATGATCAGGAGAAAAAAAGCAGTTGATTGGTAATAATATCTTTACAATTATACATAGCATAAGGAGAAGATGTTAAATTTAAGAATTTTTAGTAATTTTGATCTCAGAAAAGAGACGCCATCAACAACAATGATTAAGATTTCAACCAATGGGAATTTTTCACTTTTTGTGTGTAGCAACCCAAAAAGTGACGCCAAACGAGTTAGTCTATTGTTGGAATTCGTACAGTAAAGAACGGCTCCTCTGCGACACCGATAGCGACGAAGTTACCATTAGAATCGAACCTCGGCTAGGTTAGGTGTAGAGTGAATTATGAAACATAACCAAAAAGTGAGAAAAGTGTGGTGAAATCTTTACACAATCAGAAAGGAGTTATAGTGATTTAATAATATTAACAGTGACTAAGAACGTGTGTACAAAGTAAAGGAAAGTATAGTGAATACTTAAAATTTTAAACGACTTATAACTAATTATAATAATACAACTGTAACACTTTATGTACACTTGTGAACGATTTATTCCACTACCACTGAACAAAAACACTAACACTATTGTAATTTGTTCATGTTTAAACTATTATTTCTTTGTGTTTAATGTTTAAAGCAGTATAACCTATTAAGACTAGGTTAACCTCAAAATTGACACTGTTCGGCACATACGAACTATTCGTTATTTTAGATATAAGATATTATTTTGTTTTAGAATAGTCAACTTTGTATTGTGATGTTTTGTACTTCGCAAAAGACATTTTCGTAATTAATTATTGTAGTCACAAGAACCCGAGTTTATATTTACATAACGTAACTATTAGACTAGACCTGAATAAGAAGAGCATATTACCAACCGCTGAGCTACAAATTTAACAAGCCTGGACAATTAAAATTAAGGAAAAGGTTGTTCATTTTAAATTAAGAAGAAGGAAACGGAATTTAAAAAAGAAATAAAAGAATATTGAAGAGAATTAATTGTGTATGAATAATTATTTTTAATACTTAACATTTTTTTATCAGTTCCGGAATATTAGTGTTTTCATAAACATTCGAAGAATAAGTTGGTAGTACCTATTGCTTATGTACCACGTGCGATTTGAATTATATAAATAAGTAATTGATTTGAAACTGAATAAAGGAAGGAATTAATGGAAATTAAAGAATTTTAAGTAGTCAAGACATTAAATATTTTAATTCATGAAACATAACCAAAAAACTGGAACAATATAGTTACCTAACAAGTAGAGGTATAAATTTAAACACACCTCAAAACGAATACACAACTCAATTATCATTTAACAATTTACATAATGTGAAAGTTTACATATTTAATGAAATATAAGACTATACCAAAACCAAAATAGATCGACAAACAAAAAAGATAATTACATCTAAACATAGCAACTCACAAAAAAATTGTGCATTACATATTATGGCGCAAACAACGTGAGGTCGAACAAAGAAAATTTTATTTGAAAATATGTCAACACAATCAAAATATATTTTGTTATAGCAGGAAAACACAACCAGTAATATCAACTTATGTAATTGTGCATTACATAATTTAGGCGCACCAACTCTTGGGCATAAAAGAATTAACAATTTATTAGATTAATAATTGTTTATCAGAATTATTTACATTACGATACATACAACACACCTGCATCACATATGTAGAAACCACTGAAGAAACAAAACAGTATTTAACTGTAAAGAAAATATTTGTTGAGTTTCACACTGATATTTAACGTTATCATCGACATTGAATATTACGAATTATTTGTTTCTTACAATAATTATTATTTTGGCAAGCTAACTTAGGTCTGTGGAATCGATAGAAAGTGCGAAATTCAATTAACGTGATACAAGTATTTACCCACAGCAAGGACATAAAATACATATTTTTATTTTTACCGAATTAGTTTATTTCAGGTGTAATTTAAAATGTAAAATTATATTACATTCTTAAACATTTTATATTTTAAAAATTTGTATTATATTTTCGAAGATACGGGAAGCACAAATAAAATTTACACAGTTTAGTAAAACAAATACACGAATAAAGAATATTATATTAATATTTAAAAGTTCATTTTTAGGCAACTTCTTTTAATTCTGCACAGAGCACCTGTCGTATCGCCTTCGTAAGTAGTTGGCAATTTTTGGTTCCTCAAGTCACTGTCACTATGCCCGCACCCGCTAATGTCTGTAAGTTCGAAATTTTTAAATTGTCATTTCCTTGACATTTTTGATTGCTTTGAATACTATGTAGTAATTTTTTGCAATTAACCTATTGTTTTTATGATATTCGTAAACGTAAAGTTTTCCAAAAATTTACAATTCTTATATTTGCTATTAAATTGAAAGTTCACACAATTTGATTAACAGAATACGTACGCTTGACATATTAGAGAACACTTCAGAGACTGAAAAAATACGTTTGTATTTTTTGAAGAAAATAAAAGAATATGAAATTCCATGCTTACAATTAACGATAACGTGTCACAACGTGTTATAATTTTTATTTGTTTTTGATGATCTTTTAAATTTATTATACCAACATATTAAGCAACACGTTTTTAGAAAACATTTTTATATTCTATATTCAACAACTATGAACCAGATGAGCCGGAACGAGCAAATCAGAGATTGTCAAGTACTGAGGAACGGGACAGCCGGTCCCCAAAAATTCTGGGAATTAAAATAAGTTATTTGAGAAAGCGCTTTTAAATTAATATAATACTTGACTAAAAGAATGTGTAGTAAAATTTTTTGAAAACAGGAAATAATTATATGCTTTACTTACATACATTTATATTTCACTTATTAGTTAAAAAGTGGGTTACAAGAACATAATCCTAGACTACCTTTAACAATTTCCGGATATATGTCATCTACTTTAGTGTTGCTATGTTATGTATCAGTTAAGTTGTTTTCCTGAAACAAGAAAATTTAATGAGCTATCAGAACATCTGACTAAGCGACATGGCAGATGACCACTAAGACTGAGTGAAATGAAGAGGATTCTTCGTTATCGTTTGCAAGATGGAGTATTTCTGTAGTTAAATTCTGTGGTTCAGAATTGCTGAAAACTAAAATCTACGAACTATGACAAAGGAAGCATTTTCTAGGTAGGAACCGACTAGTGTTAACTTTGAAGTGTATACATATATAGTTGCTATACGTACAAAGTTTTAATATAGATACTTGTATACAATTCTCTTACAAAGCAGTCGAACACATCTAGACTAACGCGATTACATTTTAAAGATTACCTCATATTTATTCTGTTACTGGTAGATGATAAAGCAGTAGGGCTAGCTGAGGAATACGACACTGGACACTTGTTGGAAATGTTGATTGCGGAGTTTGATAATGGAAAATAAATATAAATACAGGACTGAAAATATGTTTATCAAATATACATTTACGTTTGTGTATATACGCGTACATGTTCATGTTTAGTCAGTGTTCTTGTTTTTAACGACAAACAAAGAAAATTCTAAAATATAACACAATTTTCAAAGAAAATCGGCAAAAACAAAAACTTAGTATGTGATATTAGGAGAATTTAAAAAGTCATAACATTGTGTACCTTTGGGAGAAACATATCAAAATATTAACTGGAATCCTTTGATGTGATGTTCTGGAGTAGCAACAGTAACAATGCCTATAGACTGTTTGACCTATTACAACTTATGAACCCAAGTACTACACAATAACAAGGACATCATGAATGATTGGAAGCAGCAAAATGATATTCCTTAAAAAAGTGTAATTTTGTGAGCAAAAAATTTAATGAATGTGTAATGATATTCATGTCTCACATAGTTACCACAGATTGGGGGAGAAAATGCTGTTAATAAAATAATAAAAATTATTTAACCTTAGAGCCCTATACATTTACAGATATATGATCTTCGTTAATACGGCATTAGCATTAGAATACAAAGCTGTTATAAAGAGAACAAAAACAGATGCAGAAAATAATAAGTAGGCTAAGATTATCAATCGATTTGTCTTTCTTGGAGCAAACGTTTTGATAAACTACCGCTGAAAATAAACTGGAAAAACGACAACATGAAAAAATTGAGTCCAAAGAAATAAAATAGATCTATTAACTGCTGCTATCTATTTTCTACGTAAATAATAATGCCTTGAAAATGTAAAGGGAATTTTTTTTAGTAAAATCTACCATGACGGTGGTAGATTTCTTTCCATGTTATGGAAGTGAAGAAACGAGGTAGGCTACTCAGACTTACTGTATACAAAAAAGGCAATATGGCTACGCTTCAGGCGTCTATTACAAGCGCCTATGGTAAACTTAGAATTCTGTAACTGGATGAGTCGACCTAGATGACATAAAAATTATTTTATTGTATGGTAGTGCAAGAAATAGAATCCTAGGCTTCGAAGTTAATAGCCAAAATCCTATTCACTATTCTAGTGAGGGCACTAATGTATCATCACATTCCACAGTTAATTCCACTAATTTATTTAGATATCTAATTTATATTTCTATTGTTCAGATAGCCTGGGTCGAAATCAGAAGGGTTTTATAAATGGAATTACTTAACTATCAAGTGATAAATTTTGTTGTTATTTAATATATTTATTGTACTGTAATGTATGTATTGTTGTTATATTGTATTGTACTATATATTGAACTTTTCCAGGGACCAAAGGCAGAAACTATTTACTTCTGAATAGTAGGCTATTTCATTCTGCTAAACGCATTTCCAGTATTCTCAATAGTTAAAACGTATTTCACCTTTAGCTTTTGACTTCACGTTCCAGTGATAACCCGGTTAATTACCCACACATCGTATAAACCATCTGTGCGAAAGTGTGTAGAGAGAATAGGCGCGCATTGTAGTGATTAAAGTAATTCATTTTAATTACGTTATAGTGGTATGCAGATTTGAAGTGCTGGGATGCTCTACGCTGGAATATATCATGCTATGCACAAACGACATGTGTGGGTGTGCGTTGCGCTTTGTGCGAGCGAGCGTGTACTACACACACGCGCGCGCGCACGCACAAACAGAGTACGAGTACTTGCCACTCTGGTGTTATTTAATTAGGTTATAGTGACTTTATTTTAATTTCTTACCTTCAGCAATAATTTTGATTTCTAAAATTATTCTGTTTATTATCGAAGTAGTTTATCTTTAACACGTTGAACAGTGGTTTATCCAGTCAGTAGATTTCTGCTTATGGAAAAGTACGGTAAATCAAGGAGAGATCAGAAAACTTACTTAACGCAGTCAGATGAACGAAATACACAAAAATCAATTAATGTAATTAGGCTGTACGGAACAACATTATTAGTGTTTCCCTCTACACGGATCGCCTCCATCGTAACACTTTCCGATTGACGTTTTCATCCATAGAATCTGGTATCGTCCTCAGAAAGTGTGAGCGAAGGTTGAAAGAATGCTGAAAGACTAGATACAGAGGAAAGGGATCTTTTAAGAGGATGGATAAAAATTATCCATCGCTTAGGAGTTTTAAAGAACAAGTACCGAAACAGGTCTCAAAATGTAAGAGGAAAACGGAGTAGGCAAAGGCACAATTGGACGGAAGGAATTACAAATGAGATGCATTGTTTTAACAAGTACAGTGGTGAAGACTGGTGACTGGGTATTGGAATAAGTCGAAGAACGCTGTAAAACCTATAAAAACTGTTCAGGCTGTTAAATCGTTCTGAAACATAATCACACACGTTCTGGTTCTAGCGCTGAAGAAACGATAAAATAATGTTCAGCCTGTGAACTTGTTCTTGCTTAGAATTGTATACGGTTCGCTTCTGGGACTATACAAATGATAGAAACTGTTTATCCCGTTCATTAGTTCTGGTTCACAATTATGTTTCTGATTAAAGTAATTGTACAGTTCCTCTTTTGCTTGAGAATGTACCTGTGTACAACAACAATATAGCCTAAAACAAAACACACTTTCCTACACATTTCCTGCATTCAATAATGTATAATAACTAAACACGGATTTTGGATGAAGAATATTTAAAGCGCTTGAGCATGTACTCTTATCCTCGGAAATTGCTGGAACCTAGTGACATTTACTCTAGGTATATATCTCATTGCCTGGTAACGTTATCTTAATTCTGGACCCTGCAGATAATATATTCTTAGGTACATTGACTACAAATTATGGACTATGATTAATTTATGGATTTTTCTTTCCAATAACAAACTTCGTAAATATGTTTAAAATCCTAGACTACGCTGTACCAGAGGGCTCATGCACATATTACAACTTTAAAGCACTTCCATTAAAATTTGCAAAATTTTGGATTTGGAAATCTTAAACAGTAAGAAAGAAGGCGTTGACAAATTGAGAGGTGTACGTGATTACAAAAATGTTAACGATTTCTGCAACATTAATTATATGGTCATATGAAAGACTAGTTGTGTTAAGAAATTAACACAAGTGGAAAAGTATAGGTGAATCAAAACATACTTATGCAGTTTTAAGAACGTAGCATTGAATGAGAAATTTATTTGCTATTCAGCCTGAAAACATAACTCAGTTCCAGGGGAACTAAATTTCTGAAAGTGGTAAAGGACTGGTAAAAAAAAGATGGTGAATCATTTCATTTTGGGTAGGAAAGAATATTGAAAATAAATCTGATTGCCGACTTAAATGTTTAAGAAATGTAGTTTATGATTTTTAATACGGTAGAGAAATATACACGATTCAATAAAAAGAATGTTTGAGAACATACGAAGAATCAGACGTTACGTTGCTGAGAAAATTAAGAGGTCTTATAATTAAGAGGTCTGACAAGTATAATTAAGAGTTGCTGAGGTCTGTTAATTAAGACGTATTAATGACATGAAGGACAAGTGAAGGATAAATTCAACCGTGCAAGTGAAGAAACAAAGTAAAGCTATTCCAATGTTATGTAGAAACGAAATAAGAATTGTGAGTTTTTATTCATGCAGCTCTTAACGTAAAACAGGACTCTAAAACGTACGCCAAACAGCAAGTTCATAGTCTTTCTTTATTTCGTGTCAAGCAACGACTCTAGCAGATGGGATTGGTATCTACACACCGCGTGGTAACTGGGATGTTTGGACTTTTGATAATAGTTACCAACTTAAATTGAAATTGAAGATATATTTAGAACATTCAAGGAATATGTAAGATGAAGTATCATTATTGTTTAGTTGAAATCAAGGATTAAATCAGAAGAAAGGAAAGTTGCGGAAAATATTTATACCGGCTTGTAAGAGATTTATTTTAAGTATTAACATACAAAATAACATAAAATATTCTATACTTTTGTTAAATTCAGAGAAGTCTTTTATTGGAATATGCCTCTAGCTGTGGACAGGTTTTAAGAACTAATATTCTAAAGGTTTTTAGAATCAGGTGTATTCTAATAAATAGAATGTATCTTTTAAGCATTTGACTTTGAAGACGTTAATATAAACGTTTTCAAGCGAATTTAGTGTGCGAATTTGTGTATGCTAGTTAATACATTCTAGTATACATGTCCCCGCACAGAAAATACTGTTACCACGGTCGAACGGACCGTCATGTCCGGCCAGTGGAAACAGAATGCTTGACACGTGAAATCGTTATTTAAAACTTCAATTACACTTAAGTAAACAAAGACAAAGAACAGTACATAGAACAGTAAACGTACATACAACGTAAATACAACAATTACAATTCTTAAAGTTTACGATTGTCCAACACACATTAACATAACAAATATAAATGTCACCTCGTTAGCACTAAATAATACATGTCATCAATTAGAGATGTTCGACAATAGACACACTAACTTTACACCAAACGCAATCCAAATCGCAGTCCTAAGTTGACTCACCGCTTCATAAACGCGCCTGTGTGGCGTAGTATGTGGTAAAACTGACCTGGATGCTGGTAGGTTAATCCACCACAGTTTGGAAGACGCGTTTGGAAAGGTCGCTAGCATCGAGTAATTCTATTGCTCACACAGCGAGTGCAGAGAGTCACGTAGCAATACATGTTATCTATCAGATCAGTGTAGCAATACGTACACGCACGTAAGAGAATTTATGTGCAACGCATGCAAAAGATGTATGTAATTCACTTTAAAGTAAACAGAGCCTATATGACCTAGCTACGTTCATTTCAGCCTGTATGCTGTACTTGTAGTAAAATTCCTTAGGTCCATAGTAAACTCATAACAGCGAGTCGTAACGGCTCGACTTTAGGTTAGAGTTTACCACCCTCGCAGTTTAGAGCTAGAAAAGATATGTGTAATTTACTAATACTGAACTCCTAACTCTGCTTGATGGCGACTCTTAAAATTATCTCAGGGTATTAAGGAAATTATTACTAACACAGTTAACTTGAAGGACTGATAATTTTAATGAGCATTTTCATTAACATGTTACAATTTGCATACAATCTTCATGGTTAACAATTATTAAATTTATACCTCTCATCAATTATTATTGAAAGTAGGTTTATAGACCAATTGAATTGCCAATAGTAATAGAGTTACAAAAAGACATGAATTAAATTGAGTTTAATGTTCAATTTGGTTTACTTGTTAAGTTGAATTCCTTTTGGTTGGTGAGTCCTTCCCTCGGAGTCTGCGATCTTGGAGATTGCGTTGTCGGCGATTCGGATGATCCTGTTGAAGACACTCGATGACACTAACCACTTGATTATTTCGGTTTCACCTTAATTATCACTGTTCATACCTACTCACTGATTCAGCATGTAACTAGTGTATATTAATCAATTTTGACACCTTAGTAACTACGTAATTAAACTGAGTGCTTGCACTATCAATAATACATCCCGAAAACACTCCCACGATCCGCAACTTTCAAGTGCACGCGTTCGATTATCGATACTCTGAAGTTCGGTAATTATCACCAAGTTATTCAATCTAACAATTACTTTAATCTGGCATACTTCGTTTACCGTACTACCGGGTTTAATACTATTAGAACGCACGACATGAATACTGTACTTCTTACTTATTGCAAGTTTTAGTTATAAAATTTTAATACGTGCTAACGAGTCTGAATAGTTGTAATGTTCGCCGTAGACTAGCCTGACAAATTCCCAACTACATTTTTTATACTCCCTCAAACATTACCCATACTCACTATTTACAAATCGCGTTCCCATTGGTTTCATATACCGCGATATTTGATTTCCACCAACCCAACTAGCTAATTTCGCCCGCTTAAAAGTGACGCTTTCTCTCATTCGTCAAAAAACAGCGCGTAGCAAACTTTTACCGCGAAACCGAACATGACGCTACTCGAGTTTTCTCTCTCACCTACTCTGTTTAAATCCTAGCGGTACGGTCTTGTCCGAGCACTCAATTTTCCCTCGACTTCACTTAACTTTATTGCTTTTTTTTAACACAATACATTTTATGCTTTTACACCCTGTACGTGACTTGCTGAATAACTTTCGCACCGACATACTGTCGCCTTGACTAGGGGGTGTGCTTTTGAAAAACACCGCCACGCTGGTTTACAATCAAGTCACATTACTTGCATTTCTTATTCTAATATACATTTAATAATCATGTTTTCTATATAAAACTATCGTAAAATTTGATAGCATTCAATTTTTACGTTATAAGTTAGAAGATCTGTAATTCCTAATCAGAATGGCGATTGTGCAGAACTGTGTAGACTTCAAAGTACAGTGTGACTCTCTGCGATTCTTGATTTAACTCTACAAAAAATTGGGAGACCTGCTGACCTGACTTCACGATTATTGAATCGTTATGGTGAATGATTTATAGTCCGCATTCAGTTTCATAGCCGACATAATGTAGAATGTGGTTTCTATGCACGGTCGACTCTAGGATGGTGGAGAACCCCAACCAAACGGTTTTGTTAACCATACTTCCGCACACCGCTAAGGACGTTGACTTCGTAACATACTAATTTCAAAAACTATTTTTTAAGGCACTGCATAGTTTCAAGAAACCATAAATAAACTGGAATATATATTCAGGAAACGTGAGGAAGTGGATAAAGAACATTGAGTGGAAGTCAGGAGAAATACGCTGGAGAAGGCGTAAAAGTAATGACCAACTTAAGTAGTGTACACAAAGAGAATGGAAATTGAGGATCGAAAACAAACACACAAAAATGTTAAAAGGTTGATGCATATTATACAGAGAAAAGAACATACACCAACAAACAGGCTTGAATATAGAAGAAGAACGCGGGCTGGGGTCCTCAACGAAAGCAGGTACCGTATACAAACATTGGTCTTTAGTTTATCTTAGTTATATTGTTTATATTGAAGGTACTCTTGTTCCTTAGTTATTTTTGGTTGTGTTTGAGATCTCGAATCAGTCAATTTTTGTAATTTATTTTACTGTGTTGTAAAAGTAACAGATTGAAGTAACTGATTTCTAACAAAATCTGTTGAAAAGTTCACAACTTTTACCCGTAATGTAGCTTTCCAGACCTACATATTGGAATGTTACAACGACAGTATAAGAAAAGTACATACTCCAATATCACAAAAAAACTGAATAATTGCAAGACAAACATTATATTTTAGGACATGTGTTTCAATTTGAATAACCCTATATATTGTAAAAAACTTCTAGTTGATGCAATCCAAGTTTACGGAATTAGCAAAATTGATTGCGTGCAATTCCAGTTCACAGCAATTGTCCTTAGTGACGTGCCTCAACTGTAAGGTAGACGTGTTTATGACAAGCTGGGCATTCAGTTATTCAATGACGCAAATCTGTCAATGATACTGCCGCTAATTGTGTGCTACTTCACAACTGTAGCCGGTAATTAGTTGTTTTACAAAGGTACCCGACAAAGGGACTCCGTTTGTATTTAACGCGAATGTTTTTTTTCTAAACAAAAACATTTTTAAAACGATTCCATTTTTATTTATTAGCGTGTCTTAATTGCAGTCCACGTTTATGTTATTGCATGGGGTGGAGCGTAAAGTCGGGGTGGACGACATGATTAAGCGAGTCACAGATTAAAAAAAAGATACTGCACGCCAAATGTTTAATGTGTACAGTAGTCAATTAACCTATTTCCAGGATAAAAACACTATATTTGTGCCCGTGGGACGAGAGTCTTATGTGGTTTAGAATATAATCCCACATATTCTCACACACGCGCGCTCGCGCTGGTTACGTTCATGATGTACTTTATTCTCGTTTTACTTGCTGACCTGGTACGTATGAATGTATGCTATGTGTATACGTTTGGGTTGTACGCATCTAAACTGTGTACGTATCGGCCTGCTGACCTTTGATGTGCGCGACACCCAGTGTTCCACCTGGTTATTACGGTTTGATGTCTTATCTGAAACCCGTAACCCGTCTGAAACCCGTCATGGTGTGGATTCCATGTCTATTTCTACGGAAAAATTTAGCTATTAGCTAGCCAATTAATTCAAGAAACGATGAAAATTCTAATAAACATTTTGCAGTTAATTAAATCATTAACGTGTAACACGCCTGCGTATTGAATAATAAGAGAAATGAGACTGAAATATTCTAGACACAAAACTGAATTATGTGTACAGTATTACTAGGCCTGTTTGCAGCAGTGTGAAAAACGGACTGTGTACGGTGATGCAAAATGGCTCCGTCTTATTGGAAAGACGCTACATTGTTCTGAAAACTTTAATCACCATCTGTACGGTAATAGTGTCGTGTGTGTTATAGGTGCTCCTATACTCAACTCCGGCTTTCTTGCAAGTGCTGTTTATTACATTATGTATATAATGCAATATTCTAACCAAGATGAATTGTTAGTTTTACTTATGGATTCTGTTATGTCTTTGGACAATTGAAAGCATTTTCTCCTTATCACTTGTATTCACTTGATTACTTTTGTTACTTATTATGTGCGATTACTTTAACAAGCACTTACGTTGACTCTATTTATAGATAAGTGCCTCAGAGAACTACAGAAACAATGCTAGAGATTCAATTCTTGGTGTAGCGTTCTACATTTATCAGCACATTTTGTTATGGATTCTGTGTTTAGGCCTAAGACTTACTAACACCGACAAACCGTTCTTGGGATTTCGTCAACATTACCATATCATCTTCCCTGAAACAGAAGGTATGTGGCTCATAGCGACTTCTAGCCGCATTGCAGCTACCACCACATCACCGCCAGCGAGAAAAGAGTCTATATTTAACCACTTGCATTGACGAGCTGCACGAGTATTGTTGGTGTGTGAGTGTGCATGTTCACGGTCGCGTTGATACTGAATGAGTCCCGTTTATCTCATCCCACCAGTTGGTATTACGATTTGGAAATGCTCGAATTGAGCAGAATCCACGGTACAGCACGACGATTGCATTTGCAAATTTCTTACATAAAATTATTTGAGGGCATTTGTATGCTTTTGTTTTAATAGAATGTTTCTTTAGTAGACTATATCTGGGCACATCTTAAAATCAAGCGCGTTTCTTAGTCCCTAGATCTATTCAGCCTAAAGAAATGAATACCTGGTAAACATACTAAGGCACAACAATTGGCGTCGCTGATGCGTAGTGCTGGCCAAACTACCTTCCTTGTATGCCGAGCGGCTCATTTATGCTAGCCTACCCTGTCAAACTCCTAATTTACTTTTGTTGATAGGAACCATTATTATCAGTATATTAAACATGAAATACTAATATACTAATTATGATTACTAATACTAATATAGTATGATAACTTCTATACTAATTACTAATAATGAAATAAAGACATGATAGAATAAACTAACGGCTATAAATACGTGAAAAAAATTACAGGGCAAAACAGTTGATCATAGCAGAAAAGAAAAGAATCCGAATAAAAAAATAATCTATTAAATGGTGTTATTTGGGATAGAATCATCGTTATTGTAAAACAGAAAACAATATTATTATACGTACTATCGTTAAAATGCGTAAGAACTTGAAGACATCATAACAGCTTGATGATTAGTCATACGATTCTTGAAAAAAATAGAGAAATGGACAATCTGAATGAAAATAATTTTTTGGAGATGGGTGCAGCAAAATCCAAAATATAAGAAAGAAACTTATAATCACACACCAGTCCATAACCGTTATATTGTTAAAATGACATTCAGTATTTAATCCCACTGAGGAAGAGGAACATCACCTCGAAACGTTTGGGAAAGATAAATGAAAGTAAGTTCAATTGTGAAAGTGTATATATATATAGTCTAATAATATTTATAAAGTGAACGAAGAGGATGAATCAACAAGATAATTATTATAAAGGGATTTACGAAAATTTAATACACAACTATAAGTGACATTAAAGTGAATCAAAGCAACGAACGGTTTAATATAGAATGTCAAAGCAGACTGTAAGCTGGAAACCAAAAGGTAGAAGACTAAATGGCAGCTAAAAACGGTGGAGAAAAGATGCACATGAAGATCTGAGGGATTGGTGTTCGAAGATGATCTTTGGAATAGCAAACTAAATTGTGTTTAATTGTTGTATAATTATAGTTTATTTACATTTAGTTAGGTTGTTTGCTAACGTCAAGACATTTTGTTTTTCTTCAGCTTCAGAATATTTTTAAACTTCAGTTTTTGCAAAGCATTTACTTCATGTTTCGTGTACGGACTTACTTTAATTTACAGAAACGATAAAGTGAATATAACGTCCATTTATTAGTTTTGAAACTGGTGCCTAGTTGACTTATAAAAACTTGCGAACCATCCCATCGGCATATATACCTGCATGATTAGAGTCTTTCATTATACGAGTTATAACGTCAGTGTGTAAATATGCTCGGACGTTTTTACCGGCTCATTGAATTGTAATTGATATTTACGGATACTAACGGTTATTATTCGTACGTTTTAAAAATAAAATCAACAGACGCTGGCGTCGAATCGTCAGAGCGACAACCTGCAAAAACAACAAGAGACAGCTGATGATGGGAAAATAATTATCCGTATGTTAGTGACAGTTAATTACCAATGCATAATGCATAGAAAGCATGTTGTTATTAAACAACGGCGTAAATTGTTGAAACATAATCGATAGTTGAAGCGGCGTACAGTTTGCGTTGCACTGTATCTAAGTTACTATCGCAGGTACCTATATATTGTACGACAACGCTTAAACTGTACGAATGAAACTTTGTCCGCAGTCCGGTGCGGTGTGTGTTCAGCAGTCTTCCGCCTGTGCGGTTTGTCTCGTATGAGGTATTTATTTACACGTCGCTGGTCGTGTATGAATAGAATCTCAAATAATGTGGTGTGAGAGTACCGGTGTCCTGTTTTATTGTGAACCGGGACTGTCCAGACTATGGAATAGGATAACGACCTTTCGTGCCTCTTATGTCGACTCTATACTGGGATTGTCTCCCTCATTTAACGAGTGAAGAAAGTTCTCAGTTTTAACTGTACCGTTAGGCATTTGCCTGTATGTCTGCTTGGGGTGTGTCTGACGATAACTTTTGAATTCATTAACCGATTTCCTTTAAACGACGCATGCGTGTGCACACTTTTACACTATAGACCCTTATTGTTTTTTAGGTTGGTCCTCTAAACATAAGGGGGGGGAGCAGGAAGAAAAAATGTTATAGTGTCCGTTAAAAAATCGGAAAAATCCATGTAGGATAGCAATTAAAGAGAATTTCAACGAAAATATGAATACAGTCGGCCTATCCAGTTTCGAAAATTTCAAAATTTTATAACAGCCGGCTCTAAAAAGCGATAAAAAATTTGGAGATTCTAAAAATCCTGCCGGTTGTCGGAGTAATAGCAATTCTCAAACTATTTTAGTAACGTAATGTAGCGTTTACTATGAAAACTCTTCAACTTTAGGAAAACACGGGCTTAGAGTGGAACTAAAAAATTTAGTAAAATTGTAAAAATCTATTAAAAAGATCAATTTATGAGAAATTTTATTCAAAATACAAACTCGGTATCTTTAATAATTTAACAAAATTATATATCTTAACACGTATGTATTTTGTTCAAAGTAGTGAAGGAGTTATGCAGCTCATGGAACTTACTAGTATTAATATTTGGCGGTGGAAGTTTCACAAGAAGAAAAACGAATAATTAAAGAAATATTAAGGTAAAGAAACAGAATGGGGAGAATTCTATTAACGTACTAAACAATGTTTTATATAGTAACTATGTTCTTCATGGTTTGCCGTTCAGATTTCATAACATCTCATGATCGTTCCCATGGTCTTCCTTCTATCAACTGGTCTGTAGTTCAGTATTTGTTTAATAAAACATTCGTGCCAACCATTTCTTGACACTTCACATCCAGTTTTGTCTCCTTTCCTTCAATATTTTCAAAATTAATAAAATATCTTAAAATCTCTCTTGCCATCCTCGTTTCTGAGACGATATATCAAGCTGTATATAAAAACATTACGAACGGAAATTAAAAATAATATACAGAGTTACCCATAACTCGCTTGACAAAAATATTTAATACACATACAATTAATGTAATATTTATTAAATATTATAATTATTCTTGTTAATATAAGAACGATAATATCTATGTAAAAAGTTATTATTATTTTTATGTAAAACACACACACACACAACACTCAAACACACAGCATGAGAGTACTTGCCACTCTGGTGTAAATTAGGTTATAGTGACTTTTTTATTTTGACTTCTTACCTTCACACATGGTAACATGCCAATTGAGGTTATATGGTGTAACGTTTCCTTTTTTATGGGTTACAAAAATAAATATATGAATTTGTAAAAAAAATTGGTTTAAATTTAATTAAAGAAAAACAGTTTTTTTTCTTTATTTTTCTTTATTTATTATTAATTATTTATTAGTTTATTTATTTATTATATTAGTCCTTAATTCTTTTAATTACTAACTTAGTTGATTTATTGTGTTATAATAACAATAATTTGTTTCCAGCGTTAAATAGATTATGAAATGTAATAATCGATTAGTTGTATTCAGCTGTTCAGTGATTGTACTCTTTTGCGATGTTATTCTCTTCTTCCTTGAAGTCCAGGTTTCAAGTGCTACATGAAATTCTTCTAAATATATGTTCACCAAGAAATAAAACTCAAAATTGGAATGTTAAATGAATTTATTAATCTAATTGCGATTAATCGACTTTGAATCAAACTACTAATCCACAGCTCGAAAACTCATATCTCAGGGAAAATTGTTTTCCTTATATAAATCATTAACATTGAATTATAGGTTCTTTTAGCTGTTATCATAAGTCAGAGAAAGGGTAATGCTGAAAGGTACAATACTTACAATTAACAAGTTCTTAATGACAAAAAATAATGTTTATTATAAAAATGTTAGTAATATTTAAATTTTTCGAACCAACGTCTAAGCGTAGGCTGACGTCATCACAGCTGACTGTAACCGGTCTGAGTTTCAGTAAAGATGGCCGTCTTCTTGCTGCGTATGTACACCAAGATCTTCACGACGAATTTCCTCCAAATAAATGTTGATTCTTTATGTGTCCTTCATCATAGTAGTAGTGATCAATTATCTTCGTCGTTGAGTGATTATTCCGTATAAATGATCCGTTGTTTGGTTCGGCAATAAGTGTTCAGAAGTGTCCTCATTCAAATAGCTCGTCCAGTTTTATAATGGTAATTTTCATATCGGCAAATTCTGAATTAGTGTTTGGATTGTTCTAATATCTTGATTACACTTTCCAATCTTCGTAAATATAATGGTTGGATTTATTTTATTCGAGTTTAGTGTTAATAACTCATATTTTACATTTCTTTTTTTATAGGTTTAGTTCATGTCAAAATTATATTTTCTATCTTTTTTAATTTGTGTGAGATCGTTCTGATGTGTTCATCTCGACGTTTAACAATTAACTCTCGCTTTTTCTTCATCATACAAAAGGTCCTGGCTGATTTATTAGTAAATTTTTATTGTTTTAAATCAGCTGACACTTAAGCCTCAAATTTGATGTTGTACAAAAGAATTGAATTTTACATTATATTATAAATTACATTTTGCTTATTATTTATTCTTATTAAATGTTAATTGCATAATCAAATTTCTTATTGAATTCTGCATCATTTAATACCACACATGATATATTTTATAGTATTTTTTAACTCAAAAAGTCATATTTACAGTATATTTGGTTGTAGGCCTTAACTAATTTACTTCTTTCCAAATTAAATGGTTGACAATTTATGTTAGAGTCTAATTATCATTGAACAAGATCATTGATTGAATTATTACGGTTTGGGTTCTTTAATTCTCAGTAATTTGATGATTTGGTTAGCTAATTTGAATACTATCTTCAATTTAGGCTTTTCTTTAGACTCCAGTGCTATTACACTTGCATTTTTACTAATAATATCTTATACATTCCTTAATTACTTTCACTAAGTGTTGTTACAGTTATTATACATGGTTAGTGATTTACGTTCAACAATTTTCATTCATTTAATTAATTTCATTAACTTATTTACTAATTATAATGTTGGTGAGAGGTACCATTTGGCTTATTTTTTATGTTAGTTCAATTACAAAGTTTACTATTATTTCAGCTTGCTAATACCCTTTCTGACATACAATTCTAATAAAATCTTAACTAAATTGCCCTTGCTTAATTACAACAGTGTTTATTATTAATTGACATCATTAAAATATAATAAAGATATTATATTAAAAAAAAAACTTAATCTCAAGCATTCAATGCTTTGAGTTCAATGAACTGCTAACATAAACAAAACACATCTGTTTTTATTTAAACAGTTTATTAAAATCAATTATTATGCAGTCTTTTGATGTTTTTGTTTTAATTTAGGGATTTACCCTCACTATTCACTATATTCCCAAATTTGATTTCTAGCCATTTCATCTAGTCATTGGGTAATAAAGAACATCACTTAAATGGGATTATTGTTTGTAATTTTTTCACAATCAAATTAAATTATCTTTGTACACTTTCCATCATATATCTAATATTTCTACTTATATTTAATTTACATAGTTTCTTTTTTTTCTACTCTATTGTACTTTTCTTTGTTATGTTTTGTTGGGGGTTTTGTTTTTATGTGCTTACTTGTTATATTTTTATTCGGTGGTTTTGGTTTATATATGGTTTTTTCTTAACTGCTCCTATTCTACCTGGGTATATATACTATATAAGTTGGATTATCACTTAAGTTGGTTTTAATGAACTTAACTTCTTTTAATTTCTGATTTCATTTTACTTTTATTCTTGATTAATTATTATAATACTTTTTCTTTTTTTGCCAGTTTGGTTTTTTAATAATCTATGTTATATTCTATTTTTGCTTCTTTTTTGGTCTTATAATAAGATGGATTTTCTGTCATGCTACAATGGTCATTTACAAAAAAATGGGGAAGAGCAATTACCGATCAGGTTAACCCTCCACTTGAAATGCCTCCATCGTAACAGTATTCGCTTGACGTTTCGATCCCTAGAATCTGGATGTATTATTCTTTAGATAAACACGCACACACACACACACACACACACACACACACACACACACACACACAAAACTACTCATTATATGTGTATTATTTCTGTATCATCCATATTGTAAGAAATTATAAAAGTCCATATTATCCTTATTATAAGAATACGTTTTTTCGAACATCAATCGACCGAATGGTCGATCTTCAAAAAAAGTTTACCGTTTATTAATTAACGGTCACTGCTAAACCAAGGATATTAGTTTAATATCTTTATTATCAATATAATAATAAGGATACTTTGTGGTAGCCCAATGCTGTTGTAGAAACTACGATACCGTACCTGAAAACAACCAAGAGCAAGTGAAACGGTATTTTGGAGACGCCGCAGGAAATCCGTAGAGAAAAAGAAACAAACGTAAACGTGAAATCAGGAACTTTTCACATCCAATTATAAGTGACATCAGAATTAAGTATTTCGTTTGTAATATTTGTAATAGTATCGTGATTTAAACTCATCTCATTATCTGTTTCCTGTACTACTGTCACGTACTAACTCATTGTCCTCTCCTTTATTAGTATCAGCTACCGAGTTACTTAACGCTAACCCCTTACGCTAAACACCATCGTTAGTGTTATTAATTTCAGACTCCTCATCGGTTAGACAAGCGTCTACGGGAACACCATGACAATCTGCTCGCCGTCGCCTTGCGGCTCTAGATAGCACACCTCTCTCTCACTCTGTCTGTCTGTCTCTCTTCGTGCATCCTTCTTCTCAGGGTTTGGCCTCCATCTACCCTTAGACTCCCAATACTAACCTAAAAGCACTAAAGGCATCCGAACAGCCTGAGAGCAGAAAGTTCTAAGTACTAAGGAAACTAAGAGACTGCATCTCTAAGACTATGAGGTATGGGAAACACTGAGAATGACAGAACACTGAAAATCGCCGGAAGTCGAAAGAGCTTATTTTACTTTTTCGGAGGTTGAAAATCGATGTGTGTGTATGTTTGTGTTTTATACACCTATATTGGTAGCGAGGTGGCTGGGTATTACTATTTGTGAACTCATACAGCCTCTTGATACAAGAAGCTAAAAATGTGTGAGAGTACTATTATTTATAGCAAAAGTATTCCTAAAACACGACCACAAATTCGTAGTTTACAAAACGAGATATGAATTAGCAAAATGAGAAACTTATTTAGGTTTTGCATGCCTTAGTTTACAAGTACGTAAAGGGATGATGAGAGGAAAGAGAGAAATAATAAAGAAAAACAGGCCCGTTTTCCTAAATTACGGAGCGCTAATAACAAAACGCTGGCCGCAGCTCATCTGCTGTTTTGCAGAAAACTCAGTAAAATGTTAAGTCAACGAATGCCTTATAGATAGCAGCAGCATTGCTGGTAAAGCGCACTGTATAGTATCCAGCGCGCTCGTTTGACAGACTTGCACAATTTGTTATCAAGTTTTACAAATCCATAAAATACCAATAAAATGTTACGCTCCATACATACTTTTAACATTGCGCTCAACAGTAAGTGATTGTTACTGTTAAGGCAGCGTATTTAGCGGTTCGACTCCGCATTTAAACTTCTTGTTTGACGAAGGGAAGTGAACACAAAAGACCGATTGGAATCACCCTCTATAGTGTTGCTCACGTGTCATCCCTCGTGGGTGTCAAATGAAATAATCCACGTCAGCGGACCTCAAGCACTTGCTTTTAACTTTTCTTTTGTTTCAATTCTTCTTTTTTCTCAGATTTCCTTTCTTGTTACACGATTTATATAAACAACTTGAACACTTTATTTGCACTTAACTTTCTGTTTTACTGCATTTTGTTGTGAGGATTACGGGAGCTCTATCACCATCCAGTACACATTTTTAAGACAACATTTTTTACAAGATATCGTTACTTTGAAATGAATTTTATTTAAATTTTGTTTCAAGATATCGTTATTTGCATTTTGTTTACTCCATCACATGACTTTCCAAACTAGCGTCAAAACTTTCTGGTCATCTTGGACTTTCCGTTCTTGAATCAAATATTTCAAATTTTTTAAATGGATTTTAAATACATTTACATTTATCTACCTTTAGATCTTTGTGCAGACATTATTTTTCTTTACTTTTTATTGAGTGTATTTACTATTGCTAGTGTGGTTTACACCTGTTACATTCCATAAGATTTGAAGTTATCTGTTTCCCGCTTTCTGTGTAAATCGTAGATAATATTTTAACAACCCGTCCCTTATGAAAAACCATGTTACTTTATGTCAAACAAAACGTTTAATTAAAACGTTTTTTAAAGGCTTTAAAATTATATGTAACTATAGTTGTTGCTTCACCATTACTAAAAAAAAACTTGTAGTTTCTTCATATTTCGAAAGAAAATTTTCTAAAACAACGTTACACACATTTAAGATGAGAAAGCGTAGTTTTTATGGATTATTGCTAAATCTGTATAAACCTATTATGTGTCTTACTTAACTTCACTTTGAAAGTTGAAGGTTACTTTGCCCATTACGTTTACTTTCACAGTGCATGTTATAATTAAAGTAATAACAAATTTAAAGTAATACTTTTTTGTCGTAACTGGATAACGTACAGTTAACGTACTTGTGTTTTGAGGAAATCAAATTTTTAACTAAGAGTTAAGATTTTTCAGATAATCGTACTACTGATCCGTTTTTATGATTTCCTATTTTTGTTGAATAAAAACATCTCTGACGTATTATGATAGTTACAATATTTTTGGCCTTACCTTACTACTGCAACTAACAGAAATCGTACCATCCTAGATAATCCGTTTTCTGAGATTTGCTCTTTCCATTTTATGTCTCCCGACGATTCACATTCTACCGGTCCCAATTCGTAAAAATCGATTTTATTCTTCTTATATTATTTTAATACATAGATCAGTAAAAAACACGGACTTACATTTTGCTTCAAAGTATTGTGTTTCTAGCTACATTTTATGAAATGTAATATTCTATTCTGTACACACATCCAGTGTAGCCGTATTTGAGTAACAACCAGATTTATTCGATAAAGAAACCAGAAAGAAATATAAAGTAATATATTATTGTGTGTCAGAATCTGTTAAGTAAAGTATATTTAAGTATTTTGTAGGTTGTATTGAGCGCTGAATGACACCTGCAGGTTTTAACCCATTTGAAAGAGAACATAAGTAATGCTTGTCATGGATCGAATCAATCTATTTAAGACAGCTGTTCAACTACTATCAATACCAAGATAACAAAAGACATTGCTGAGATGTATATTCTCACCCTTTCCTGAACAATAAAGCCTATATTTTTTATTGGTAAAAATATAACTCTTTTTCACCCTGACTTTGAAATTTTTCCTTAAGAAGGATTTTATAGGAATTTGTTTTATTCAGAACACAGTGGTTTTCAATTATGTAATTAATATACTATGATTTAGTACTCTTAGTGTCCAAATTGCTTACGCTCTTCATTCAGACGAAAAGATTATGCCGTTTCTGTTAGTCTACATGTAGCTAACTTTTGTGTTTGTAGGATGAAGTAAGCAAATTTTGTTATGGTGTTATGTTCATAAATTACAATTAATTAAATAGCTACTAGCAATAAAAGTCTCTATCGTATTTAAGAGTATTACCCAGAATCCCTCAAAATTTTGTAATTTTTAACGAAGAAGCGAAATGATATTTCCCCTGAATAATAATTTACTTGTGTGAAAAGTTTAGAGGCGTGTTCCTGTCAGATTTAAGAACCGCGTGTTTGTGATATTTGTTATTCAATGCCGTGTTAATATTCAACAACTACGTCGTAAACATTTGGTACAACGTTATCAATAAGGAAAATTTAACTCTAGACTTTATAAAATCTTTAATAGAGTTTCGTAACATAGCAGAAGTGGCTTAACTGGTAAACACCTAACATAGTGATTGGCGACAGATTTTTTTAAATTTGAAACTCTATTATCAGAAACACAAGTCCTTTTCCGTAAAAAATCTTTAAGCTCAGTGGTTGTTCCTGTGAAGAAATATACATTTTTATTTATTAAAGGTAGTGGTAGTTCAAAATTTTGGAAACTATATACATTTAATTACAACTTTTCCCACCCTAATATGTAAGGTAAATACACTACACTATAAATTCAGTACAGTGCATTTATAAAACAGTTGTGATGTATATAAAAACTCAGTGGACACTTTCTTATTATTCGCCAGTCGTATAACCTCTGTTCAAGTCACAGCTCTCTTACACAAGACTACTACTACGCCATTGTTTCAAGTTTCCTCGGTCATCCCCACTCTCTCCATGATTGTAACTTCATCTCCCATGTACATTTTGCCTGCCTGCTACCATGCAATGAGACTACATGTCAAAACTACTTCAACAATACTCTTGTTCTTTTATTTTCCTATTAATGAATCCATCATCAGATCTCTCTTTATATGTCGTTTGTTATACTTCCTCTTCTCCCTATGAATCTAGCTCCTCTTAAAAACCCCATAGGTTGCAGTTTGCTTTCACTTGATTAAATTTATTACATAACACTCGCTCACTCCCATAATTTACTATCAGACTAAACACTGTCCTGCATACCAGTCATCTTCGTCTTACTTCCTTCTTACAATCTTGTCAAACAATGGTACAATTGGGAAGCATTAGCAATCTTCGCGTTCACTTTCTTCTTCATACTTTCCCCTCTGTCCGTCATCACTCCCAAATTACATTATTAAATACATCATCAACATCAAATAAAAATTACATCGTCACTCTCAAAGTCAACTTGGTGTATTCTTTGCTCTCTAAAGGTTTTATATACTACTAAGATTTTATATACCACAATGCTTACTAATATAAATAATATAAAATTATTTTGCTAATGAAGAGAAAGTTACATTTCTCTGAAGCTAATGGAAATAATTTACCTAAATGAATCAGGTATTTGAGAAAGCCTACATTCCACTAGTTGGAAATTTTCAGGAGAGACAAAAAATCGACATCTTCTTACTTTTTCAATTCACTGTTACAATTTTGTTTTGTAAACACATCAGGGTTGAGTGTAATTTACGACCGTGCTTAAATGTAGTATACTATATCTGATTTACCAAAAATGTACATTTTAAATCTGTGAATAAGTGATGTTTCTCAAACAAATACATAGAAGTGCCAAGTACATATTATTTTCATTTTTAACATAGCATATTCAATATTGCTGAACGATTACCAGTTGTAGAAAATTGCAATTTTCTCTTAGTCGTGTAACTGTAAATTTATTTCCTTTCAGATTTCCTTTCCCCTCCTTTAACAGATGCTTTTTTTATTCTTTCTCTTTTAAAAAGTTTTTTAACACTTTTTTGGCATACTAATATCTTCAGAATCTACTATTAACTTATTATTATCAAAATTAAATAAGAATATTGAAAAGAATAAAATACTATTATGATTATATAAAATCATAGGCTTTAACGACCCGAGTCAGTCCTGTAATTCCCTAAAACTAAAAGAGTTATTCGTCCGTGGTAGAATGTTAAAATCACCGTCTCTGTTACTGCCTGATGTTTTGGGTCATCTACCATTATGCTATCGGTTCTTAGTTTTATGATTACGACCGATCGAGCCGTCAAAACAGAGACACTGATTTCAATATTACACTACGGCCGAAGATCCTGATAGCTTTAACGACTATCAGGAGTATTATGATTGTTGGAACGAAGATAACAAACAGTGTTGCTACCTATTGATTCATTTCATATACAAACCCCACATATTCAGGGTATGCATGGTTTCTCAAATAAAGACATTACTCAGATGGCTGTAACTTCTATGCTAATTCATGAAGACCATTATTTATAAATAATGTAAATACTCGAGCGGAACCCAAATTTTGCTTTTGTAACAAATTGGATAGGTGTGGTTTCTGGAATAACAGATTGATAGTCGCAGATACTTCGTAGAAAGCAAAGTTTAATCGACAAAAAATTAATTTCTTATAGTCATAAAATACTGATACAATTCATATATTTATAACAGCCATTGTATAGGACCGGGAATTATATTCCTACCCTATCGATGAAGTCTTGTTATACAGTTGGCTTTTCACATTGCGTGAAGGGACGTAATGTTACTCGTACATGTTATTCTCGATTCTGGCCTGGCTTCCCGACAACTCACAATGTTCCCATTTAAACTTCACTTTGTAGTCCCTTCCGGAAAGTTTTACCTTCCTACGACCCCAAAGCTATTAGATTTTCTGGGGCCATTAAATGAATCTTTCATTTTCTATGGTGTGCATTTCCTGAGCCGAGGGTGACGGGCACAGGTGTTGCCGTCATCCCCTATGTAATCTAATTTTCGTACTACTTTCGTTAAAAAAATAGAACACGCCTGCTTCAGAGTATTGTTAACAAACTAAAATCTAAGCGCTGCTCGGTTCCAGTTATTTGACACAGATGTTAACAAGGAGGATAATTCCCGCTCACCAGACGTTAAGGACATAACCACTTGTAGTGTTGCCGGTTCATGAGCATTTATTATATTACATGATAATGCCTAGTAGACAAAAATTGTTTCCTTTTGAAGTATAATACTTTTAATTTTATTGGAAGCTACTAAGCTACAGATGCATTACTATCACATATGTAATGTACAGTCACCTTGTCCCTTCACAAGAAAGAAAAATTTAATCTCTATTGAATTTTATTTTTATTTGGCGGAGAACCTATTCTCACTCTGCTATGTTAATATAAACATAATTGTGTTTCAGGTTAATTATAGAATTACAGCCGGCTTACATAAGGTAGAAAAATTCACTCTTTGCTAATATAATTAACTAGTATGCCCAGTGAGCTGCAGAAGTCGGTTAATATTTTGAACGAAGTACACTTATTATTACATAAATATCAATATTAGACAGTTTTTTAATTATTCAAAAAATTAAAAAATCCCGATTACTCTATTTTTCGTTGTTGTAATATAACAATTGTAGAATACATAATCATACAATGAACACTAAAAATTTGAAACATTCGGACCTGGTTCATAATTCCTTTAAAATTTACAATTTTTTCAAATTTTTGATCTCTTTTTTGGCTGTGTTTAAAAAATTTTAAAATTTCCAAAACTTAACACCACATTAGGATGTCTAATAAAATTCTTTTCATTTTGATACCCTACTTGAAATTGTGCGATTATATCAAAATTTGCACCGACGTTTTAGGTCTTGACGTTCAAAAGTTTTGAAATTTTCAAACATGAACACTATATTCAGATTCTGCTTTAAATTCTCCTTAATATGATATACCACATGGGGTTTTTGCAATTTTTAAAAACAATTTTGACTCCAGCACATTTGTGCCTAACGCTCCTCTATTCGTGACATTTTGTTTAGTCATCATCGGAACATCAAATTAATTATAGATATTTTAAAAACTTCAACTTCAAATTTGTTATAAAACCTGTTTAAAAGTCTCTGTGCTTTGATATTTATAAAATGTATTCAATCGTTTTTTAAGGTTTTGTTTATGAAATCTCACAATAAGCTTTCAGATCCTTAGAGCATATTTATTGTATTCTGTACCGTTTTAATATTTATTCCTTCCGTTATTATACCTATACTCACATGGGCGTGCTTATAATAACGCCCACGGCAATTCTGTTTTAACTTAACCACGTTTCTCACATCAAATTCCTTTTCTACAGAAATCGGGTCACTGACGAATAATAATGTAGGTTCCGATGTGACCAATGTACCAGAAAAACGGAAGTCTGTCAGAATAGAAGAAATGTGATATTTACTGTTTAGTACATTAAACAATACTCATATGTGTAACAGGGACATCATACAACACAACGCGTCGTTAAAACTCGCTACTTATGTATTCACAGATCGATCACAGCGTTGACGTTCCATTTACATCGTATAGTATAATTTTATTGTAGTACCTCGTTGTGTGTATTGTAAAGTAGACCGTACATTAACATAGGGCTCGTTGCTAATGCATGACGGAGCGTAGTAAATGTAGAACATGTGCTAGGACGTTTTGAGCTTTCACAAGTAGAAATACGACTCAATCGACACTGACAGCGCTTCATACAAGCTCTGAAGAAAATAATTCTCCACGTGCACCCACCCGAGCTTTGAAAATATAATCTGACCGTTAGGGAAGTAAGCGTATTATCAATGGGTAAATGAAGTACGGCAAAAAAATACAATGACGTAAAAAATACGTAAACAAACTAACACCAAAAAACTTCCTTCAGCGATAATACTTTATTACTAAAACCAACTCCTCTCCACCTCCCACTTTTCCTCCTCCTCCTCCTCCTCCTCCTCCTCCTACTACTACTACTACTACTACTACTACTACTACTACTACTACTACTACTATTACTACAACTACCAGTACTACTACTACTACTACTACTACTACTACTACTACTACTACTACTACTACTACTACTACTACTACTACTACTACTATTACTACAACTACCAGTACTACTATTATTACTACTACTATTTTATTACTAGTGCTGCTGTATTAGGTTATATTAATTGTTATATTTGTAAAGCTGAAATTCAAAAAACTGGTCTCCGGCTGGAGATAGTCTCTCATGTCCGCTGGTTAAGCTGGACCTGAAGTAATCTCTGCGAGATTTCCAAATAAATACAAGAATTATCATTGTTGACAAACTAACTAGCTCACTTTTTATATTGTTATTATTATTACTTTTTTGTGTACGGGTCTTTATTATCAATCCTTGAATGTGCAGTCGTTGATTTACGTAATTTTCTGTTTTGCTTATGGTCTTTTAACTGTAACGATTTTATTTGGGAGTTTTCGTGTATTACCTATCTTACTTTTTCTTCTGCTTATTTGTAGGACTATATACATTCTACTGAGAAGTGAGTGGAAAGCTGTTATCTTGTTTTATGGTGGCTGGTTTGAATTGTTAAGGCTAGTAAGATTATGCTACAAAAATGGGCTACACAGACAACGCCATGACAAAACTTACAAGAGTCTTTAAAAACATACATATTAAAAATCCATACAAATAAACAAAAACAACATACAAATACTAAATAACCTAACAGGAGATACAAAAATAAAGACACAGTATACAAAAATAAACTACACAAACATGAAATATCACATAAGACAAAGAAAATAGATTAAACAATGATGTATAAATAAATATAATGCAAAAACTGCAACATATATTACATAGGCCAGACAATAAACAATTAACTTCAACTTTAAACATCTTAATGCATACAAAACCAAGCATAAATCCGATTTAGCCACACACGCCATAAATATAGGACATGAACTATCGGATATCAACAACATGACACTAAAAAACATCTGTCACATTCAGGCACTACAATGAAAATTGAAGAAACCTGCTTATATATAAACATAGAACACAAAACATACTAATACCGAAACAAATTCAAATCAACACAGTTACCAAAAGACTAAATATTGGAAATAATCAAAGAACAAATTTATACACCGTGTATAATCATAATAACACCAATAAGCCCTAGTCAACAAAAACCAACCAAAATAGTAGCCAACAGCAGCAACCAACGAACACACAGTTGCTTAACCAAAACTAAAAGACAATATGGCTGATGAAGTTCATACTGCTTAATGAGCGAAACATGGTCGCAGTCAGGAAAAACACCTTGTTTGTATATTAGTATAGTATTAAAGTTAAGTATTGTATGATATTTTTAGAAAATAGACAAAAAGCTTACTTATTATTTTTTAATTTATTTCAGCTCTAACAAGAGTTACTATTTTATTAAGGCAACAACAGCCGACTGTAGTTGTATACAGTTTATTTTGTAATAAAACTTTATTAAATTTAAATAAAAAAAATATGCTGTAAAATTTTTATAAAGGAATCTGGAACACCAGTATTTCAGTTGAGTAATTTTCACTGATAGAAAATTACATTCAGATAATTTATTATTGAACAAACCCCAATCTGCAGAAAAAAATGTGTACTCTTTATAGATATATTCTAATAGAATCAAATTGTTTGAAATACTGAGTTTCCTGAACATTATTAATACATCTGAATATACAGTAAGCATGATGGTTGTAGTGGGTCATAATAATTCTACGTTACTATTATAAGACAAAACGGAAGCTCAGTAAGACATTAGTTTTAAATTGAACCAGTTTTGTTTTCAAATGTTAATTCCTTACAATTTGTTCACATGTGTGCTGAAACAAAGCTCGTCAGTGAAAACACGTGTGATATATGCTTGGACGAGGTAAAACTAAGCTAAAACAAAATCATATTGGCTCATAACTCTGGTTATTCGTAAAACACGTTATACGTTTACAAGTGCAGGCTACTTGTGCGCGGGGTACAAGGGGCCTTCAGTGTCGCACCAATTTAATTAAATTATTTGCTTCGAATATTGCAAGGAGACATTTATCAGCATTTTTGTCATTACACGGAGACTGTTTCACTTAATACTGCAGACCAAACATAGGCCTACAACTATGATTCAATTAACCGGTGTAACCAGTTCGAACAACGCAAATGACTTGTTTAATTTAGAAAACTATCTGGCCAACATCGTTTTTTTATCAGCGGGACTCTTAAGAAATCAAGTTAACTTAAAACGTTATGGTGGTAAACTGATCTGACTGTTTAAGGAATCACGTGTTTGCGTCACACTTGTGCGTATGCATGTGTTTTTAAAACAATCCTCTTAGTAGAATATATTTTATTTATTTATAATTGTCCTTTGTTGCTGCCTTGGCTTCATAGTTACTTAATTTTATTTATAGTTGTTTGCTGTTCGTTTTCTACATTTCCGTACCCTTAAAAGATCTGGTAACCCTTGAATAATATAGACGATAAAAGAACACACTAGGAACATTGTGCTTAGCGCTCTTCATGAAACTTACTTGAGATAGGTTTATACCAGACTATCAAGCTATGAAAGCTAAACAAAATTTACTGATATCTTCAGTACCTGTATTCGCGCAATTCAAAAATATTTTACACATAGCGTATATGAGTGTCTTTTGTGTGTAACATATGTAAATATATGTAATATATGTTATATTTGTTATTATAAATAATAATAATTATTAGCACAGTTACGTTATTACTCTTATATAAATAAGGTATAATTATACGCGTAATAATTCATAAACATTAACTAGTTAGTACTAACTAATTCTGTGTTACGTGTACAAGTCCTGATGATCGCAGTGAATTTTACAGAAAGTTGACAAATTATCTAGTTAATCTATTAAGAGATTTTAAATTTGTTTCTAGTTAATGACTGAAATTCATGAAACGTTTCATGGTATCACATTTAGGAATTCATGTTGTCACACTACTAAGCTCAAGGTAACTTCTAGTATTAAGCGACTTATGGCCACTCTGTAATATTCCACACGTTGTTGGTGTCAATTTGTTAAAACCCCTTTTACGTATGGTTGTATTAATATTAAAAGTCCCACTGTTGTTGGTATAAATTCTGTAAAGTTTTTTGTAGTACTCGTTTAGTGGTGATGATCGCGAACGCGCTAATAAACCGTACCGAATCTTGCTGTTGTCTGATAGTCCTTACCTGTCCTTACTCATTGTTTT
Organism: Magicicada septendecula; assembly: GCA_034769895.1. Taxonomy (NCBI): domain Eukaryota; kingdom Metazoa; phylum Arthropoda; class Insecta; order Hemiptera; family Cicadidae; genus Magicicada; species Magicicada septendecula. The sequence goes on along the minus strand of CM068369.1, from coordinate 218,875,686 downwards.
TTTTTCCCGATAGGCGCCAAATTGTTTTCAAAACAAAACAATTAAAAGTTTGCTCGGTGTCATTCTGCCGTGCGATGTTGACAAATTCAAATTACCCACGCGGACTGGCGGGAATTCGAATCTCGCTTGTCGTTCGTCCTATTGCCAACATAAATTTTTGGCAAAGAATTCTATTCTCCGCCAAAGTACACAAACTATATAATAAATTTCGAATAAAAACAAAAGGACAATTATTAATGATTCGTACTTGTTTATTAGTGTTTAAAATTCGCTAATTATTGATAACTCAAGTACAATAGAAATTATTATAATAAAAGTTTCGCTCCGGCAACAAATTAATTTTCACTCAGCGGATGGCAAAGGTGACAGGTGACAGCAATTGTGTGAAGCCATAATGGCCGCTAGTAATTCTTATTTACACAAGTTATTCTGCCAATGAGCTCTTTGGATTACGAAAAAAGCTTAACTAACAAGATATTAATAAAGTACACCACCTTACATTAATGGTACTTTATTACTAATAAGGTTTACATAAAATTCAACTCTTGGTGTTTAAAAGTGTGTGTCAATATTATAGGCTTTGTACATAGGTTATTTTACAGTTACAAACAGTTTGAATAAATATGATCTATTAATCCTTGAAAGAATTTAGTGTTCGTATTTCGGAGTGAGAGTTCTTGTTTGTGAAAAAAGTTAATCAGTTTTAGTTCGTAATTATTGGTAATTTAATTTATACTTAACAAAACCATGTTGTTTTTGTTATGGGTCATCAGTATTTCTCCCAGGTTGTGTTTGTACTTTCGTTAATCTTCAATGGTATGGTTTCCCTTCTTCATCTGGCGTCTTTTCTTATTATTTAAGTTTCATGTATTTTTTATTGTTAAAATTTTGTTTATGGTTATCATTTGGTTTACTGGAACTATGTTCGACTTCTGGTATTCATTTTCCCCTCATTTGGATCTCATTTTCTTCTTTAATAGACTTTAATAGAGACGAATTCAGTATAGCGTCTGTCACGCTGGATCGTTAATAATGGAACTTTCGTTTTAAACGGTCAAAAATATAATAATGTTTTGTTGTTATGGCAACCGCTTCCACTCTTATTGGTTAAATACATTTGAACCTATTGTTATAAATCCTGGGTTTCTGTTTAAAATGAATGAATATTTTATAATGGCTATTGTTCCTTGGTGACATTACCAATATATGAAATATTAACATAGATGTCCCTATTTTCTTTCAAAGATCAATTTGACATCTCACAAGGCTGGTCTAGGTCATGTATTAATGTTTTTAGACAAAACTGCTACTGTTATGTTATTACATATTTCACTTATTTATACTGTTTATTATATTTCTGACGTATTATTATTGTTAGTTAGTGGTAATCAAATAATTTACTTGGTCTTATTATTCAATTATAATAGTTAATTGTTTACAATTGGTTTTCTGAAGTTAGACAGGTATTTTATAGGCCTAAGCTGTAACAGTCTAGAATTTCTTATTTTGCTCTATTTAAACATTATTTATTAAATCCATACGTTCTGCTTATTGTCATTTCGTACTTATTGGCTTTTGAATAACTTTGAAGCTGTTTTACAATCTATTAATGTTATTATACTTTTACAAAATCATTTCTTATCTGACATTCTTTTCTTTTCTATTTATATAATAATGATTAATCTTGTGCTTGTTAAGTTTATATTATTGCTAGCTTATGCCTCTACTCCCATCTCTTATACACTTTTTAAATACTTAATTCTACTAACAAAACATAACATAAAAAATTAGTTTATGGTCTCTCTATTGTTCAGCCATATTCCTTCTTATTAATTACAATTGTTCTATTGTATGTTATTACCTGAAATTAATATACTCATCATCTCTTTATAATATCATTACATAAATAAAAAATACAAACATATTAACTTAATGTCATGCCTTCTTGGGTGATACTCCAATAAACACTAAACAAATAATTTGACTTTCATAAAACTAACAAAACTGTTTAACATACATTAATATCATTTTTCTCAGTTCTGTTTCTTCAACTCAATTTAACTTAATTTGTCCTAACTGACTAAGTCATCAGAATGATCACTGTTGCACACCACTATATAAAAATTATTCCGATTAGCGCTTTCAAGCTTCACAGCTCATCGTCAGATCGGGAATAGACAGGAAATATGTGAAACCCAACCCTTCACCCCTCTCCACCACCCTGCTCACCCACAACAAACTAAAAATTAATGACCCTTCCCCACCCCCTCAACTCTGTCTCACCATCTGTACAGTTATATATTTTTCTAGTAAATTCCTTGTGTTTCAGTGTGTGTGTGTGTGTGTGCGTGTGCATCCTTTTAAACTTACCCTCTTCCTATCCACACACGTGGGTCAGTCACACACCCTTATTTTAAAACATCCAATTAGTACTATGCAATATAATTCTTAATCTTATCTATCTGCCCTCTATTATTTACTTCTTAATCATGTTATAAAATATTTCTTCATTATCAAATTTAATTTTAATATTAATTAAATTGTCTAACCCTTTTTCTCTTTCTTTCAATATTTCTAACTCCTCTCTAAGCTTCCTTTCAACTGTGTTATTTACTACTTTTACAATTTAGTATTCTTCCAAAGGATTAACAAACTTATGGTTGTCTTCTATGAAATGTCTTGCATATAACGAATTGGTTGTTCTATTAACTTCTCCACGTTTGTGGTCAGACAACCTGCATACGAATTTTCGTCCTGTCTCCCCTAGGTACACTTTGTTGCAGTCTTTACATTTTAATTTATAAATTCCGCTTTTCTGTAATACTGGAATTTTTTCTATATTCTTATTCCTTATCTTATCAAATACCGTTTCACATTTTTTAATAGCTATATCTACTCCATATTTATTAAAACATTTTATAATTTTTCTAGTATGTGAACCTATGTATGTCAATGACCCTGCATAATTCTTTTGTTCTGGTTCTATTTTAGCTTTTTGTATGTTGACCCTTTTCATAACTTTATCCACTATGTTGGTGCTATAATTATTATTCCTTACAATTCCCTTTATCGTTTTTAACTCCCTATCTTTTGATTCGGTCTCTTTTAAACACTTCTGAGCTCTGTAACAAAAGGAATTGATTGCCGCCATTTTATATGTGTATGGGTGGTAAGACTCTCTTGGTATAATTATATCAGAATACGACTCTTTCCTAGTATCTAGACCATAATAACGTTGATGATGTATTAGTAATTTGGGAAGGAAGCATAGAAGAAGTGCATGAGTTTATAAAGGAGGTAAATAATAAGGATAAAAACTTACAATTTAAGGAAGAGATAGGAGGTAAGCAAATAAATTACTTAGATTTAAACATAGAAATTAAAGATAATGAGAAACTACAGTTTGGGATATTTAGGAAAGAGTCGTATTCTGATATAATTATACCAAGAGAGTCTTACCACCCATACACATATAAAATGGCGGCAATCAATTCCTTTTGTTACAGAGCTCAGAAGTGTTTAAAAGAGACCGAATCAAAAGATAGGGAGTTAAAAACGATAAAGGGAATTGTAAGGAATAATAATTATAGCACCAACATAGTGGATAAAGTTATGAAAAGGGTCAACATACAAAAAGCTAAAATAGAACCAGAACAAAAGAATTATGCAGGGTCATTGACATACATAGGTTCACATACTAGAAAAATTATAAAATGTTTTAATAAATATGGAGTAGATATAGCTATTAAAATATGTGAAACGGTATTTGATAAGATAAGGAATAAGAATATAGAAAAAATTCCAGTATTACATAAAAGCGGAATTTATAAATTAAAATGTAAAGACTGCAACAAAGTGTACCTAGGTGAGACAGGACGAAAATTCGTATGCAGGTTGTCTGACCACAAACGTGGAGAAGGTAATACAACAACCAATTCGTTATATGCAAGACATTTCATAGAAGACAACCATAAGTTTGTTAATCCTTTGGAAGAATACTAAATTGTAAAAGTAGTAAATAACACAGTTGAAAGGAAGCTTAGAGAGGAGTTAGAAATATTGAAAGAAAGAGAAAAAGGGTTAGACAATTTAATTAATATTAAAATTAAATTTGATAATGAAGAAATATTTTATAACATGATTAAGAAGTAAATAATAGAGGGCAGGTAGATAAGATTAAGAATTATATTGCATAGTACTAATTGGATGTTTTAAAATAAGGGTGTGTGACTGACCCACGTGTGTGGATAGGAAGAGGGTAAGTTTAAAAGGATGCACACGCAAACACACACACACACACACACACACACACACACACACACACACACACACACACACACACTGAAACACAAGGAATTTACTAGAAAAATATATAACTGTACAGATGGTGAGACAGAGTTGAGGGGGTGGGGAAGGGTCATTAATTTTTAGTTTGTTGTGGGTGAGCAGGGTTGTGGAGAGGGGTGAAGGGTTGGGTTTCACATATTTTCTGTCTATTCCCGATCTGACGATGAGCTGTGAAGCTTGAAAGCGCTAATCGGAATAATTTTTATATAGTGGTGTGCAACAGTGATCATTCTGATTGTGATTTCAACCACTAACACAAATTTCTTCATTAAATGACTAAGTAATGTACATTACTGTTATTGATGTCTCTTTGAATCAACATTAATTGTTACAAAGACATAGGGAGCTTCTGTAACTAATAACAAAACTGATAATCCTTCTACTCATTTAAAAGCATAATTGGGAGTTATTATGATTATTATCCCAACATTGTTTTTTACCCTCTTTCTGTTGTGTACACTTATGTTTGCACTGAAAGGACTCATTAATCTACACAATCCTGTCTGTTTGATTAATTATTATTCTTCACTTATGACTTCACTTTTACCATTAAATATTGTTTAGAGTTATTTCTTATGGACTACAATACATTAGTTTTTATTAAATACTGTATTGTATTTCTGGGTTTAATATAGGAGTTTTATCTTTTTCATTTTATGGGTTTGGTTTATTGTTACAAATGTTTACCATTCTTTCTCCTTAAGATTATAAATTGTTTATCTCACTTTCTACTCATCACTTCACTGTTTATTGTTATCACTCCCTACCTATCTCTCACTCTTGAATGTTTATCGGTATTTAAAACACAGTTTTATAGTCATTTTTCTATATTTTATGTTCTACTTTTTATCTCACTATAGGGTTATTGATAATACATATATTCAATTAACAAATGTTTCCCTTAATTACTATGGGTAGTGTACTTCTTGTTTACCTACTTTATTACCAATTTTTATTATTTATTATTTCTGTTTTGGTATTATTTGTTTACCTTCGATTATTCTTTTGTTTTCATTTGTCCTATCACTGGGATTGTGCTACTCGCTACACTGGACGTACGCAACGCCTTTAATTCGGCCAGGTGGACAGACTTGCTAGCTGCTCTGGAGGACGTCTTTCAAGCGCCGGACTACCTGCTCCGGATAATACGAAGTTACCTGAGGGACAGGGAGCTCCGGTACGACACAGCAGATGGGCCACGCAGCAGAGAGATAACAGGAGGCGTAGCTCAAGGCTCTATCTTGGGCCCCGACCTGTGGAATGCTTTCTATGATGGAATCCTCCGGATGGAGATGCCAGATGATACCTTTCTGGTAGCATATGCTGATGACTGGCTGCCGTGATCACCGCGAGAGACGCAGAGGAGGCGCAGCGCATGCTGAACCAGGTCATGCGCAGGGTCCGCATCTGGATGGACGAACACGATCTGAGCCTCGTGACGGAGAAGACAGAGGTTGTGCTGCTCACTCGACGACGTATACCCACAATCACACAGTTTGTGGTGGGGGAAAAGGCGATAATATCAAAGCCAGCGGTGAAATATCTAGGGGTGCACCTGGATACTAAGCTTTCCTACTGGGAGCAAATTCGATGTTCCTCGGAGAAAGCCGCTAAGGTCGTTACTGTGCTAAGAAGACTAATGGCAAATGTCGGAGGCCCAGCTGCAGGAAGACGGCGACTGCTGATGTCGGTGACCAACTCGATTCTCCTCTACGGATGCGAGGTCTGGGCCGACGCATTGAAGCAAGAAAAATACCGCAAGCAGATGGCCGCTGTACAACGAAGAGGAGCACTTCGGATTGCAAGCTCCTACAGAACGGTGTCGGAACCAGCAGTGTTGGTTGTCGCTGGAGTAATGCCAATAGATCTGATGGCTGAGGAGAGGAGGAGGGTCTACACAACCAAGGAAGAATTGGGGTTTGTAGAAGCAAGAGCAGTGGCCAGGGCACACTCCATGCGGAGCTGGCAACTACGATGGGAGCAGGAGAGTCGAGCTAGGTGGACGGCGAGGCTGATTGGGAACCTCCCTGAATGGATGGACAGAACGCACGGTGAGGTAGATTATTACCTTACTCAATTCCTGACAGGGCATGGTTATTTCTGTGCATACCTGCGAAGGATGGGTAAGATGGAGGATCCGTCGTGCGTGTATGGCGACTCAGACTCTGATGACGCCCATCATACTTTTTTCGAGTGTCAACGGTGGGTGCTGGAGAGGCGAGGACTCGAATCGGAGATTGGCCCCATGACGCCTGATAACATCATAGGCGTCATGCTCAACAGCAAAGAGAATTGGGACATGGTTGTGACCTTCGTGAGGATGGTCCTGAGGCAAAAGAAGCCTGAACTGGACCGTCTCACAGGTCGATCATATAGATAAAGCTGTAGAAGCCTAGTAGGCGCAATACGAGGTGCCACCCTGAAGCCATACGAATAGTTGTTCCAGGGGGGGTTCCCTGCCTGTAAAGTGGAGGTTTTTAAGTGGGTGCGAGTCCCACACACCGGGAGACCAGTCGGGTGTCTCCTGATGGTGCATAATGCATTTTTCCTCCCCCGCAAAAAAAAAAAAAAAAAAAAAATCACTGGGATTGAGGTTCCTCTCTACCTACTCACTTACCATATCTATTTGGTTATTTTGGTTAAATCGTATTGTACTATTGTTTTCAAGTTTTGCTTCGTTGCTTGCTACATTTCTCTTATCAGAATTTACTTTTATTATTACCTTTATATGCTTGATCGTATAAATATGTTAAATACCCATTCATTTATCTCTGACTCATCCCTTTTAATTTATAGTGTTAATCATTTAGTATTTTATTCTTATCATGTTGCTTCACAAATGTATGTTGAGGATATGTACCCTTACAATATATAACACAAATAATATTAATCGACTGTAACGAGTATTATTGTGACATTAAATGCACCTCTAATAACAGATTTACTTCAAGTTAAGACGAAATATTAAAAAAAAATTAGTTCTGGGTAATATGTAGGCGTTCTGGTTAAACTCAGTGAAACTCGGTAGTAGGCTATATTTCTAAAACGCAGTACGTCAATATCAGGAGCTGTTTATGATGTTTGTCGAGAAAAGAGCCAACGGAGCTGCAACACAACCATAGTAGTTAATAAAGTGCGTGAAACTTTGGTTATTAGTTATGCAAACATATAATTCTTTTACAAGAGCACTTGTGCACCAAACGGTAGGAGACTTGCAACGTTACACGGAACTAATTAATTCTCGTACCTTAGTTCTTTTAACGGCATTTTTTTTAAACCGTGACAACTATTTTGTCAGCTGACTGGGTGTACCGCGGTAACTGAGTTTGACAGCGTAATAAGTACAAAAAGGTTTGTTTCACTAACTGTTCTGTCAAATAACGTGTCGTCATTCATTTTAATTCGATAACGATTCAATAATAATAATTTTGTCGGTTCGCACTTATTTCTTACCACTAAATAATAACGTGTGGATGAGAAAGATTAATTTGCGTTTCATGTCTTATCCCTTTAGCCTGTATTTTCAAATATTCATGTAGGCTTGTACTGGAAATTTAGAAAATTAACTTTGTATCAATGAGTCTAGTAAAATGCTTTGACTTAAAATAACTTCAAAGTTATGTTAATTGGCACCATCGTCCGTATACGTTACACAATAACTTTACAACAATATGTTAAATGCCTTCCCATTTTTAGATCATTATGAATCTTGCTAGTGGCTATACTCCTAAGCCGTCATTGTTGAATTTCCGACGTCTATCGGTTATAAGTCATCTGCAATCCAGTTTTATTGTTTTCAAGCCGCAACACAGTTTTATTGACCGTTAAAAATCCCCAAGAATAAGAAAAAGTGAAAGGCTGAAAATCAAAATACAGATGAAAAAAAATCAACGTAGAAGAAGAGAGAGAGAGGAGAAGAAAATTTCTGACTTGTTGAATACGCGGTGTACTAACATTCGGCTTCATACAACAATTTCTATATAAGATAATCGTTCTTGGATATCTTGGATATTTGTACTCATTTGCCAAAATCATGCTTTAGGTCTACAAATAATTCAGCTTTTGAAGAACGCTGAGTAGGCCTATATCTGTTTTGTCTTTCCACAGATGAAAGTGGTAACGGCATTTTCTTTCCTGGTAATTTTATTTCTTATGTGCGCCTCGTCACTGCCATCATCATCAGGCATCCCCACCCATTATCGTCTCATTAATATTACTGTCACAGGATAATATGTAGACCTTATATTAGCCTATATTATGTTGCCAGTTCAAGAGTCCATCTGTCTGAAAAAAAGTTAACTGTAATGTCGTCAAACTACCACAGTTTGTACTGCTCGACAAATATTCTAAGCATGTTAATTTCCATCATAAACATCTCCTATTAGCATTTGGTTATCGGTAAACAAAAGTTAATCGTTCTGTTATTTAACCTATTTCTCTACTCTTACAATTGTCGTTCCCCTTTTCTAAGCACAAATCCCGGTTAAGGCACAGTTTAAATACGGCAGGCGACATGGGACAAGCTTGTTTCACACAGTAATCCGTCGGAACAGAAAGCAACACGTAATTTTACAGTTTAATTTGACTTCTGTATGGCTTCCAAACTTTGCTGCAAAGACAACAAATCATAAAATAGTAGTCCTGAAACAGGTTTTGTAGAAGTACAGGATATTGCATTTATTAAATATACAGATTAAGGTAAAATACTGGGATGATTTAGAAGTTAAAATAAAATTAAAAATGTTCTTAAATAAGTTTGATGAATCCTGCGGAGACGTTATGGCCGACTGTTATTGTGAAACGAAAAAAAATTAAATCTTTAAATCTTAATAGAACAATTCTTTCTTCTTCCTAATTATCTGATTAAGACAAGTAAAATTTAAAATATTTTACTGAAAGAAAATAAGAGATTTTTGTAGTTTCCAAAGACTATTGTGTATATACATACATACGGAATATTTTGTGTGATTAAGTTGATATGTACGAGCGCGAAACATGCGTTACATATGCTAGTTTAAACAAAATGCAACATTTGAATTTGCAGTTCACAACTATTTTTTATGACGTCGATACACTTGTCTGTAACATTTGTCTAAATTTGTATATATAAAACAATATATTGGGAAATTAATTCTTTTTTTTTAATTCTACAATGTAAGATGAAAAGCTTGCATTGAAGTTAGTCTAAAGATAAATATCGGTATGGAGAAACATACATGACTTCCATGTTCTAAGATTTATATTTAAAATCATTTACGAAATGAAATGTTTTCATAGAAACTACTTCTTTCCACTTATTGCTTCAGCCTTAACCACAGTCATGTGGTCACTAACGTATACCATCACACGTTATCGCACTCGATTTTCAGTTACGAAGGCAGTCGACGGCACTGCCGAAACGCTTGGTTCTGCAGAAAACATTGGACTACGGCCAAACAGCCCGGGGAGGAATTTTAACAACAAACTACAACTTTGTTGCCGATAACGTAGTAAACATATAAAATGTAAAATTATTCCCTCGCCCTTCAACTATAATTTTCGTGTATAGAAAATTGCCCCCACCCCGTTCAACTTGCCTCTTCATTTATAGACTTTTCATCTACTTTTCTACAGTGGATTATTAAGATCTTCTTATCAGGATACTTTATTTATCAAAATTAATTACATTACTCTTGTTACAACAAAAAATGTTTCAGGTAAACTGCCCTTTCCCTTTAACCGATCTTTACCAAAATCAATAGTCCTTGAGTCTTCTACAACGCAGGCAAATATGTAAAAAATTATTTGATTCTGTTTTTATTTACGGCAGTTATCGTTCGTCATGGAAAATTTCTCTTGTTACTACATAAAATGTTGCAGGTAAACTACCCCTTTCCCTTAACCGATCATCACCAAAATCAGCAAGCCTTGAGATCTCTACAATTTATGGATGTATGCAAAAACGTATTTGATTATGTTTGAATTTACGCCAGTTATCGTTCGTCATAGAAAAAAATTAACCTTGTTATCACATAAAACGTTGCTGGTAAACTACCCCTTTCCCTTAACCGATCTTCACCAAAATCAACAAGTCGAGTCCTCGACAATTGAGGAATGTGTGCAAACAATTATTTGATTCTCTTTGAATTTACGGCAGTTATCGTTTATCATAGATTAAACTACCCTTGTAGAAACATAAAACGTTGCAGGTAACCTACCCATTTACCTTAACCGATCTTCACCAAAATCAACAGATCTTGAGTACTTAAAGCTACAGGAATGTATGCAAAAAATTATCTGATTCTCTTTGAATATGCGGCATTTATCATTCGTCATATAAATAAAATTACCCTTTTACAACATAAAATGTTGCCGGTAAACTAACCTTTTCTCTTAACAGATCTTCACCAAAATGAACAGACCTTGAGTACTTAACAATTCAGGAAGTTGTGCAAAATAGTATTTGATTCTGCTTGAATTTACGGCAGTTATCGTTCGTCATATAATATCGGTATATATTCCATGTTCTAAGATTTATATTTAAAATCATATTCGAAATGAAATATTTCCATAGAAACTACTTCTTTCTATTGCTTCAGCCTTAACCATAGTACTGTGGCCACTAATGTATACCACCTCACGTTTTCGTACTCGATTTTCACTGAAGATGGCAGTCGATGGCATTGCCGAAACGTCTGTTTTTGCAGAAAACATTGGACTACGGATAAACAGCCCGGGAAGGAATTTTAACAAAAAACTACTTCTTTGTTGCCGATAACGTAGTACACATATAAAAATTTCTCCCCTCCCTCTTCAACTATAATTTTCATTAATAGAAAATTACCCCCACCCCGTTCAACTAGCCTCTTCATTTATAGATATTTCATCTACGTTTCTACAGTGGATTATTATGAGCTTCTTATCTGGATACTTTGTTCATCAAAATTAAGTACTTTACTCTTGTTAAAACATAAAATGTTGCAGGTAAACTACCCTTTCTCTTAACTGATCTTCACCAAAATCAATAGGCCTTCAGTCCTCTACAATTCAGGGACGCATGGAAAAAAAAAATTTGATTCTGGTTGAATTTAAGGCAGTTTCGTTCGTCATAGAAAAAATTACCCTTGTTAAAAATAAAACGTTGATGGTAAACTACCCCTTTCCCTTAACCGATCTTCAACAAAAACAGTAAATCTTGAGTACTCTACAAATCAGGGCTGAATGCAAAAAATTATGTGATTTTGTTTGAATGTGCGGCTCTTATCGTTTGCCATAGAAAAAACCCTTTTAAAACATAAAACGTTTCTGGTAAACTACCCCTTCCCCTTAACCGATCTTCACCAAAAACAATAGGTCCTGAGAACTCTACAATTCAGGGCTGTATGCAAACAATTATTTGATTCTGTTTGAATTTGCGGCTTTTATCGTTTGCCATAGAAAATACCCTTGTTAAAACATAAAACGTTGAAGGTAAACTACCCCTTTCCCTTAACCGATCTTTACCAAAAGCAATAGGTCTTGAGTACTCTACAAATAAGAGCTGTATGCAAAACACTATTTGATTCTGTTTGAATGTGCGGCTGTTATCGTTTGCCATAGAAAAACATTACCCTTGATTAAAAAAAAAACGTTGCTGGTAAACTACCCCTTTCCCTTAACCGATCTTCACCAAAAACAATAAGTCTTGAGTACTCTACAAATAAGCGCTGTATGCAAAAAATTTTTTAATTCTGTTTGAATTTGCGGGTGTTATCGTTTGCCATAAGAAACACACACACACACACACACACACACACACACACACACACACACACACACACACACACACACACACACACACACACACACACACACACACACACACACACACACACACACACACACACACACACACACACACACACACACACACACACACACACACACACACACACACACACACACACACACACACACACACACACACACACACACACACACACACACACACACACACACACACAGTCAGTCAGTCAGTCAGTCAGTCAGTCAGTCAGTCAGTCAGTCAGTCAGTCAGTCAGACAGACAGACAGACAGAAGACAGACAGATATACACACAGACACTTTTCGACAAATGACTTTTTTCATGTTTTGAGTGTAGTACAATCAGAATCTGCAATAATCTTGAACACGATTTTTTTTGCCATCACCATACTTCCATTTCCTTAAGGAACATGGAAGTAAAAATAAACTGTTCAACAAAGTGTTGAAAATATCGTAGGATGAGCTTGCGTGAGTCTGGTGTCATGAACGAGCGGTTCACAAACGGCACAACAGTTTTAAGGAAGTACTTGAAAATTGGCATAGCTAAACGAAGAACACGGTATTGTGTCCTCATAAATTGTTAACTCTAGTCTCTGCGATCAGTAAAGGGTATCTGGCATTGCACACCAGCTGCATGAAATCAATGGTAGTAAGTGGCAAGGTTTCTAGAAGTATTGGCCTCACGGTGAAGCAACAGAACACACGTCATTATTTACCAAAGCTGTAAATTCACAAGATACGTGTTCCCGTGATCGCTTCATTTTTACATACTAAAACATGAACCATGAAATAGTAAACCATGGAAGGATAAGATTTGTGATTGCTGAAGACACAAAACAATAATTACAGGCTGAGCGTGCTCAAGCCTCTAACATAAAGTGCATTTCAGTCAGAGTGTTTTGCAGAGTCAAAAACATGTTGGCATAATTGTGTTTTACCAAAATAGATACATTTTTTAAGAGAACAGTGTAAGTTAGTATAGGGATAAAGGTGCAGTTGTTCACATAAACAAAATTTGCATGAACTTTTTTTATCAAACCACACACACACGCACATATATATTCATAACTCAATTTACAATTTCGTTGAACATGTCTAATTTCTTTGAATAGTTAATAAACGTTATGTTATATGATTATTGTTACTTATCATTAACACCCATTTTGGCCTAACGCTGTTTCATATATTTTAGGTTCATTTTGCTTTTAGCATTTATCCACATAATATACTTTTATGTCGAGACCCATTTGTATGCAAACATATCCTAAAAAAAATATACACTGGCTACTTCCGTTTTAGCAGCAGATAATATAGGTTTACTTTTTAGATATTTAGAAATATAGTCTGTAAAACGTCCGCGATTTCCGCCAGTGCTAATATGTCTGTAAAGTACACGAAAAATGTATAAGCGTAAACTCGTATTATGAAAACTGCGCTAGCTAATGTGCATCGTATGCTTTAATCAGGCGATTTTTAAATTAAGAAGTGTTTATTTAGTTTTCATTAAAATGGGACTGATTTACTTTGTATCACACACACATAAATTGTCCATTGCCCGTGCGCGTGACTGTATTTGTGTTTATTTAAATTAATGCGGTATAATTGAATTAAAACTATACATTTAAATTAATACATTTTCTAATATAGTACGCTTTATGTAAAACGAGTATCTATATCTATATTTAAGTTTACACATATATATGTAGAATTAAAGTTTATGGCCACATCCTAAATTAGCCCAACCTATTTCGTTCTGACTTAGAGATCAAACTTTAGTTATATAGAAGATTCAATGAAGCTAGAAAATCTGCCACACCTCGGAATTCTCTGCAATAGAATGGATCGACATGAACCTTTGTAATGTCTTCTACATCATCTACCTAAAAGTTAAAACTAAATTTTTGGTCGCTGTTACCCCTAAAGGGCGAAAACAACCCATAAATTGCGGAAAAATATTTTTTAGTAAACTATTCGGAATAAATTAATGGAACTAAATAAAATTAATTTTTTGAGGTGACTGATTAAGAATTTAGTGTTGAATGTATTTTACAACATACAAGGGAGTCAAAAGAACAATCATAAGGGAGAGAAATTATAAAATAAAAATATAAAACTTTATATTTATGTTACTTGAAAATTAATTTTAGGTGAAAATATAAGTGGGTGTCCAAAGCTCATGCTACAGTAGTCACGTTGAGATATAAATTATCCCTAAACGTAGAAAATTTCTTTTATTTTCTTTTATAGTAAACAATTTAGAAAAATTGTTGAAAATATGAATACTTACTTTTTCGAGAACGCTGATGAAGAACGTAAGGTTAAAATTTTTGTAAAACTCAAGGAAATCAAAATTGTCAATTTAAAGGGGGTAAAATGTGCATAGTATACAGGTTTTTTTGAATTTACGTTTCTTATAGTAGTCAAATATAAAGATCAAGATAATAAAATAAAACTGAAACAAATTCAGAAAACAGTTGTCTTTATTTATATAGGCCTATTACTGTTTTAGTTTTATTACTTTACAAGTGGCCCAAGGTACAACACTTTTAATAATCATATCATCATATCTCGCAAAGTATTCGTCTTACAAAAATTAAAAGAAAAACTTATTTGTTCATAAGCGTTTTGAGTATGTGTATCTGCTTTGGTCAAATCAATATTTTCCGGTTGTTTAATAAAATAGAAAATCTTAGAAAATTTAAGTATCGTAAAATTGTATTATAACGATAGCTGTTAAGAATTGTTCTTAATTTTAATTATAGCAAAATTACCAATTTTCCTAAAAAATGAAAATCGCACAATGCTTTTATGATAATAACTACGTTATTTTTAATAACATTAGGATAAAACAGAATTCATTTTAAAGGCAATATTGTGATGTTTAATGTAATTTATAAGCCTTCTTTTTATTAGAAGTATATTTTTGAGTTAGTTAAAGTAAAAATTGTTTTTGAGGTTAAATTGAAACTTCATCTTTAAACTTTCATATCTAACGAAATATTAGTTGAACAGAAATGGAAAGATAAACAAATTGTTTGCACTGAAATAAAATTTATTTTGTATGCCAGCCTTTATTTTGCTAAAATTAATATTTTTTAAGTTATTTAATAATGTATCGTACTCTTTGATGAAATCACTAAATTGAGTTAACATTCAAAACCTAATAGTATCAAAACAAATACCTTAAAAAATAAGAAAAAAATTAAGGGTACTAATGTCAGTTTAGGTTAGTGACATATACTAGGGATTTTTATTTTAAAATTTTTACTAAGGAGCATATTACAGGAGAAAATTGCAAATTTTTCGAAAAAATTGAAAATACAAACAATTATTTGACCATTATATTGTTACTTGTTACTTTTACTGATATCATGATTAAGAAAAATTAATTTTCGGTATAATTTCTTAAAATTATTGTTAACTATAGTGAAATGTACTTAATACAACTTACAAGGTTTCCGACATTAGCAATCGTAAGTTAAAATTAAGAAATTCGACTTTTCAACCTCTATAGAAACAGAGGTCGTCTTCAGATAATATAATAATAATAATAATAATAATAATAGTAATCCTTTCTTGCTGGAATGGTGAGTTCTGTTTTATTCTAATTATTATTATTTTTTATAGCAATATATTTGTGTAACTAAGATTCGGAGTTTGGCGATATATATTTGTTAGTGATAGATTTAGCTTTGTGTTAATTTTTTGTACGCCGGAAGACGACCTCTGGTTCTTAACTAAACTTAATTTAAGAAACTTCGTGTTTCTTAATTTTAACTCACGATGGCTAATGTCCGAAACCTTATAAATTGTAGGGATAATTTCATGTGCTTTAATTCTGGCCTTTAGCACTTTTTCTCCTAATTCATAGTTTTTGTGTTATTGAGAGTCAAAAATGGTTTGTGGCTGCAAAGAAATTGAAGCACAATATATAGACACTCATACCTACAAAATTATTAAACCTACAGAAATAAGTAAAATATCAACCTATTTCAAATAAAATTAGCTTTATTTTAAATCTCTATTTGTTTTAATGAGTTAAATATTTTTTGAGTTACTTAGCAAAATGTGTTAGAATGTTAACATCTTAGGTAGTCAAAATCACAAATTTTAACTCGCAATAACTCAATTTGGCTTTCATGAAAAAGTGCACACTAACTTTTTTTGGATTAAAAGATCTATCAACTAAAGGTATTGTTATCTATTTTTTTAGATCTCACTACTGAGAATGTATGGAAACTACCCCTGGAAGAGAACACCCGAAACTATTTTAATTTTTATCTAGACACTATGTAAAAGTTATTACGAAACTCTTAATGTCGATTCGTTTTATTGCGGAGAATTTCAAGGTAAAATCCTTCTTTGACTCGACTAAGAGTTCCACAACATTAGAAAATGTCAGCCAATTTCTTTCCGTTTAATATCAATAGTTGATCTCTGTAATGCTTTAACCTTTTAATGAGCTGGTATTTGCAGAACTCATTTTGTTTTAATTTTTTCTGTAGGGGTTTCAACGTGTATTTGTATACAAAGTGTGATTGCGCGCACGCGTGTGCGAGTGTGCGATAAAAATATGATACTCTACATTCTAAATATTTTTATTTTTATTTTAACCGTTGTATCGAAAATAATTACCTCAAGCACAAGACAACTTAACACTTTAATTCGGGTTTTCATGAGTAAACACAAGCTGAATAAATCTAGAACACTAAATTATACTGTAATGAACAGACTTAAATAACATTATGCTTTACAATTTTAAATAGACCACTAAGGAAGATGGTCTTTATTCAAAATAAAAAAAAGGAACAACTGTTTTATTGGGTAGGAAAAATAAAAGTAATGCATCACATAATACTAAGAAACTCCAATGTTGATATTGTTTAAGGTAAAAATTAGTCGTACACCACAGACTTTCAAGAATTAAGAGTGACTAGAGTGCGATATTAACACAAAGTTGGTTACTGCACAAGTCAGCTACAGACGACCGCTCTCCCTACACAAAGTAAGGTCACCCAGCGTATGTGTATATTGCATGCCATATGTTTGGTTTTCCGAATAAAATCACCCAATTCCGTGTCTTAGCTTAGTAACCTGGACGCTATTAAGATGCAATAGGTGTAGACGAATAAGGAAAGTGGTGTATGTAAAACTGGGAACTGAGTTAGATTCTTCCTGGTGCACACAAGAAGTAACTGGATGACACTGCGTAGTAGGATCAAGACGATTATGAGGAATAAGAAGACGGAACATATATTAAGACTGGAGCAAGCTAATACGTAGGTAGCAGTAAATGGTATAGGTAAATAAAATTGATTTCTGGGAAGAGAAACAGTCTGCCTATGAGGTTATGGAGTGCCACTCGACGGATGCACTGGCACTGCATATCCATATGCACCCGTCCATAATGCACTGGTGCCCATAATAAATTTTCCCTTTTAAAAAATTAAGAAGAATAAAAGTAAAAATAGGTTGACAATGGAGCGCGAGAAACGGCAATTCTATGAGATTCATGTGTACAGGTTCATACAAATCTTCGTCGGTTTACTGAGGAAGGGGAATTGGCTCTTAACTGCAGTCACGATTAGAAAAAGGAGCGACTGGACTTGCAATCGATAAAAATACAATGTAACGTATACTTTATTTTACAACTGAGTAGTAACGCACAATACTGTGGACGTGGACAGACACAACATGTTACATGTTATTTGGTCTGTAGCAATTCGTTTCATCAACAATAAATGGTATTCGGGCATTGCACCTCACCGCGCTTTGTTCGTCCGATATTGTCTGTGTTGGAGTCAACATCATGTCAAACAGTGCGCGGGCAATGCGATAGTGAAGAGTCGCGCGAAACAAAGGAAAGCAATCAGCAGTGCTACCCTGGACCAATGCAACACTGGAGAATGCGCTATCTAGCGCTCACATATGATTTACAACATAAAATGACGTCTGATAAATAAAGTACTTACAAATTAACTTTACATTTAAATTCATTTTGCCAAACCAACGAAAATCATAACAATCGAATAAATGTTAGTTTTTTAATTTTATCAAATTGAACAGAAGTATATTTTCTAAATTCTATCGCTTAGTATTAAAAGCAGAACCATAATTTTATTAACGTTAGCATTATGTCACACGTTTACACATTAACTGCACTACGTGTGTTTGTGTTCAAATTGTTTTGGCGTACAGTTTTCGTACAAACGCCTTTTATGTACAAGTGTTATTAATACAATTTGTTTTAATTGACAAAGTACTGTTCTAATTTTGATTATTTTATTTTCAAAGTTTTTTTCTAATAAACAAATATTATTTTAATGAATAAGTTCCTAACCAAAAAACTATACGAAACAAGAAAAGAATAAATGAGTGTTATTTTTTTCCTTACGTTATATATAGGAATCCATTTAAAAAAATTCAAATATTGAAGCAGGAAACCATGAATAATTTACATCTTGTACTATCTGCGAATAATTTACCTATAATTTCTTAGAGCCTGTAATTAGTTCAAAAAATTTTGTTAAATTATTACTGGTAAGCAGGAAAATTTTTCTGGAATTGCTTTGAAGTAATTTAATAAACCAGTTATATTTCAATTTTCTTCTTATTTATTTTTATTAAATTGTTTCAAATTTTATGACACACCCACACTTATGTGTAAGATATAACTGTATATTATACATAAGCCTACACTTTACATACATCAATATATTTATTTACATTACATTTATATTTATTTACATATTCAGTACAGGTTAGACGATAAATATTGTATCGTTACCTGTGTGTACTGTTTAAGCCACACTGTTGAGTTTGTCAATTTATTATATTTCTCTCGTATGTACCTCTCTTTGATTATTTTAATATTTTTCAATTTCTTATATATCTGGGTTTTCTAGATATAGTAATATCGTTAATTATAATTATTTTATCTCTCTATTTAATATACAAGTGTTAGTGTGAATGTAATTTATGTATGTAGGGTGTTATTCTAAAATTCCGCTCAGACCTAGTCTGCCTTGCAGAGAATTATCGAAATTTCGTGTGTAACTCTCTTCTCTTTGGTATCGGAGAATTCCGCAACAAGCGCTGCAGTTCCGAAACAAACGAAATTTATAGGTTAACCCACCGTGTACGGTGACTAGATAGTATACACTTAGTCTGTTTAATTCTTATTCCCAATTCATTAAATAATACCCAAATAATAAGATCCTGAAATTATACAAGGTTTCTTTATTAATTCAACTTGTTAACATTCAATAAGATTGGTTTTACTTGATATACGAAAGGCTATACGTTGCGTTAATCGATTATTGTTCGGTCCAATATTTTATTTTAAATTCAGTTATTTTTTTTTTTTTATAATTAATTTAGTTCAGGGTGTGAAGGTTCTTTCAACTGCGGGGAAGATTAAAAATACATAGATAAGAATGCAAGATATTACAAATTTAAAGTGTTGTTGTGTTTAATATTATTTATACAATTGAAAATTACCATACAGAGAGCTAAGCGACTCTGGAAGGCGGTTGTTTTTAACCTCGTGAGTTGATGCCCCGTGTCAGTCAGAAAGGAGATGATTTTCTTTATTCTTGTCTTCAAGTAGTAATAAAGTGGATTCCTTGGTCCTGGTTGATCTAGAAATACCGCTCCCTTTGTTCATCAACGGCCAAACTAGTGATTACGTTCTTCGGCAAACTCTGGATCCAAATACGTTTTCTATCGTATGATGTAAACTGCGATGTCCAATGTGATGTTAAGGTTATTATTTTTCGTTTGGTTTGTAGGATTAACTCTTTTCACAGGTAGTTCTTTACACAGTATTATTATTTCATTAAATTATCATTGGTTCTTGATCTGATGTTGGACAATCCAGGTCATTCCTTTTTGGAATTCAATTACTTATTATCGATTGTCTGATACCATTATACCATTTGTTTAATTGTTGCTGGCCTAATTATGACAATTAATTATTCATATATGGTGACTTGTTACTGTATTAAAATAATTTAGAATATGTTAGTTTTATTAAACATTTCTCTAGGTTTTAATCTCATCACGTTCAGATCATAAATTGCAATAATACAAATCAACAATTTATATTAATTTTTCTTGTCCCTAGCAACAAATTTTTTTATTCTTTTTCAATGTTTTGTTATATAGTGATAATTTCATATATTATTCTTCCACTCATCAAAATAATTCCTTATTAAACTTCCATTATATCGGAATATAACATTATTTATAGCTTGTTTACTAATTTCTATATATATTCTGCTGGTTTTTCAATCTTAGTCTGTTTCTTTCATAATTATTATTTTTCCGATATCAAACGTTATCAATCGATATCATTGCACTATGGCATTATCATAATTTGTTTATATTGAGTTGGTTTATTATTTATTATTAATTATCATAGGTTTTTTTCTAACTCCTTGAACTATACTCATTAATTATTATTAACTTCTTTACCTAACCTTTACATTCTAAGTTGTTATATAGTGTTATTGGCTGTTAGGCCTTTTATTATATTTGGATCTACTTTTGATTATAACTGGTTTAACAACTATAGCCTTTTTATATAAGTTTACAAACATAATCAAACCTTAACTATGTACATGTACACAAATAATTATTCTTATTATATCTAACAACTACTTTATCTTGACCTATGGATCATATATAAGAAAAATTGAAATCAATTAATACTAATTAACTGATTTCCTTCACCTTTCTACAACAGTAAACAAATAATACATATTGCTTCATTACTTGATATTACATCAACAAGTAAGCTTCATAAGCTAACACAAACTTTAACATAACATTTATGGTAACAACATAACATTATTCAATTCAGAATCATTACTTTCGATTAACTAGTAATGTATATTATTGACTCATTTTTATTTATTTTCACCGTCATTTACTTTAACATTTTCGATTTGGTTTCTTTCTTATAATTCTTATCAGTATTTTTGATTTATTTACTTTTCACTGAACATTGATTTCTTACTATTGTCTATATTACAGGTTTATTTTTTATTGCTCTTACTACCTTGCATCCTTATTCATTTTTACACAATGATAAAGGTATTTATTTGACCCTTGTATTAGTATGGGATTTAAATATTTATTTACCTATTATATTTCTAATATTTCTATTTATGTAACGTCGAGGACCGCATTTCTTTTGCGTTACAATATATGTAAACTATTAATTCATCATCATTAATTAATTAATTTATCATTATCATTAATTAATTTTATTTATTTATTTATCATTATTATAATTAATTTTATTTATTTATTTATCATTATTATAATTAATATTATTTATTCATTCTATAATTCATTATCTATTAATCAATTATTTCATTATGTTTGTGTATATCTGTCACTAGCTGCAACAAACCGATTATTACACGTCACAGTAATAGTTGTAGCCCATTCTACTGGTGACTGCAGTTCATTTTATAAAGAATGATATTTACAGTTTGTGCAATAACTTCCCCCTCAGGGTTCTACAGAGCCAGCAACAATTACTGCTATCTTAATAAATACTTTTTACTGTCATTTATGTCACTAAATAAAATTTGTTAAGTCAACACAAATATTATAGATTGGCATATTACTAGGTTTCTTTGTTATTTCTTTGTTTTTGCTTGTCGTGATTACTTCATCGCCTTTTTGTTACGAAGGCAGTGAGATATCATAGGAAACGCTGTTGTCATGAACTTGATCCTAGTATAGCTTCTATCTCACGGTGAACTTTGTTTAATAGACTTAGCCATTTATTAAGAAAATAAAATAAATTTTAATTGTCTTTTTTTGTTAAAAATTTAAGGCAATCCGAAGTCTCCTGTAGGCCTACGCGCAACGTTAAAAAATGGATCACTTTCTCCTAAGCTGTTGCTGTTAGCATTAGCATCCTGATTTTTATTGCAGCTCATTACAAATGTTTCACAGTTTTTACCATAGGGACTTGGGATATTTCCACTTCTGTAGAAAATATTAGTTTTTTTGTACTTTAAGATTTTTAGTATTGTTTCTCACACTTCTTTAAAATCTACAATCATTAAAATATGAAAAAAGACATGTTGAAAAGTGCAATTTAGTGAAAAATACAAACCCCCAAAATTTTAGATCTTTAGGTCTCATAGTTTATGAAAATATTTTCCTTATATAGCAAAACAGTAAGCGTAGGGAAATTGTTGATCAAAGTTTCAACTTCATGTTCAGAGGAGTCCCGGACCATGGGTTGGGATTTCAGTCAGCAGACATAGCGGCATAAGTTTCATTTTTATTCCTTTCCTTTCTTGTCTGGCTAGTCTCTCACACCCCTTCTGTTTCCTTTGAGCATTCGTCTTCCTTTTATAGATAACATAGCACTAACCATACATTTTTCTGGCGTTAGTCCAAGTATCTGTAGCACTTCACGCTTAATTATGTTTCCTCTGTTGTAAGTGGTAATGGGATCATATACCCCAAAATGTAACCTATTTATTTCAAGGGACACGTCTGATCCAGAAAAAAAAGAATTCTGGTCCAGATCATATTGTCCAAATTTTCGTTTCCATTTCGTGTACGACATTGGAGGCATAAGTTCAGTTTGAGACATGTCTCTGAAAACTGGCTGTATAGCATCCGCGACGGATTGTGGCGCACTGTGGTAAAGTTTATATACTTGTTCACATTCTTCATTACTATCATATTTGCACCATCAATCAGGTGTCATTGGACACAGTCCATCTTGTGGATCAAATCTATGGAAATCTGACATGACACATCACCTCCACTTTTTGGAAAGAGGAGTATATTTCGAAAATTATTTTAAAATATCTACACGAGTGATACAGATGAACTAATTGTGCCATTTTCAACGGAAAATTTATATTTTTTTATATATCATAAAAAAATTAACATAATTTTTTTCATCTGTTTCACCTTCAGGGTCTCGTTAATTTTCCATGTCGTACTCGAGCGATTCACATGACACTATTTTACCGTATTATAGACAGTAGAGAGTTTATTATAGGCATACGTAAATCATTAACAGAACTTCTAAAATAGCCTGGCGCATTTAAATACACAAACTTTATTCAGGTTTAAGATTTACTTTAACCTTGCAAAAGTTTTATGCCCCAAATTCCTGAAATCCCAGTACATACAAGCTTAGGTTAGCACACAACAATCAAATAAGTTTAACACACTTGTATTAGAATTCATAGATGAATATAAAGATACTGAAGCACAACATTGACTTCTAGGATAATTATTCGCGTAGATTTACTGTAACTTACGTTACATAAAGGTCTACTGTTTCCATACATATTTAAAAAAAATGTATATCTTCATGAAGAAACACATTTAGTAGCAACCCCATATAACATACAATGTTTATGAATACATAAGGTGGAATTTAAAATTTTATTCGCTGACACACATTTTTTATAGTAACGTAATTTGATATTTTACTGTAACTTGAACTTTATAGAAAATAAATAAATTATACTAGCGAAAATTATAAACTTAATACGCCGGTTTTTTATTTTAAATAAATATTATCTGTGACAGCTTATTTTCTTTAAGCGTTTATATGATCACCGACATTCTACAATTTCGAGTATTTCTCACTCTACGCATTCTCTGGTAACCACCTCTTTGTAACGCTAGGATCTTCACGTTAATGAACCATGTTTCATAACTTTTATTGGGTTCTACGTTATCTCAGCTTCTTAGCCAAATTTTGTTCTTTCATGTATTGTAAACATTGAATGATTTAAATGAGGACAACCACTTGTGCGGATCCAAAGAGTACTTAAATTTCAGTGGTAAAATGTTCACCGACTCCGGAAAAGTAGCTCGTAGCGTGTCATTGCTGAGGCAGTTGCGTATGTTAAAGTGAGGCTTATAAATAATTGTATAAACAATTATACGGGAAGAATATTGTATATCTCATTTGTCTTGAGGAATATGGGGAGTCCAACCTCATCCCCGCTTACCCAGATACTAGCCTCTTCCACCCAGAAACTAGTCTCATCCCTCCCCTCCAGACCAGCTCCTAGTTACGTCAGTGAGGTATGTAAAAAATTTTATTTTGAAGTAATGCAGCTTTTGAGCGAGTAAGTGGAGTAAGTATAAGAGAAGAGGCCTGAAGCGTAGGCAAATAAATTGTGGGTGTTCCAACAAGTCAGTGCTTCTGCGTATCGGCGTTCCTTACTCAAGGTTTTCTAGTGAAGAGTAGCAAGACTATTCCACAGTTCTCCTGGGCCCCTTATTTGGTATCTTCGGACTTTTTTCTGTATCCAGAGAAGGAAGGTCGTGAAAGAATTCTATAATTCCAGACTAAGGAAGAAACTAAAAACTATTTACTAAGTATCAGAACGCATTGCGACAGATTAAGAAACTCTATACGCTCAGTATTAAAATACAAGAAACCAATTCAAAATTAGATCTGATTAAGTTACATAATGGAAAAATAAATTTATATTTAAAAACTTTGGCTCTGTTGGACATACCTCATATGAACTATTATTTTTTATGTCTTTTCTTGGCACTTTATCAAAGGCAAGAGTGCATTTACACACTAGTAGATAGTAATATATCAAAGCGTGAGAGAATTTAAAAGATATATTGTAATTTACACAATACATACAGTGTACTGCGTTTTGTGTCGCTTAATGCAAATTACCAGCGTATGTGGTCGCCATAGTGCAACGTCGTTTGTACAAAATTCGATGCGCATGCTTTGTTATTACATTTACGTATATTGACAAATTTAAGCCTAATCGACTAGTTATAACGTAATGCGTATTGTTCAACATAATTTGGGCTTTAGCAAATAGCATACATAATGCAAAAGTCTAATTTAATTTTGTTACTGGATTCTTCCGTTAAAACGGTTTGGATATGAAATACATCAAACTTTGACGTTTAAGAAATAAGACGTCTCTCTATATATACTGGAATGTGTGGAGAAGGTATAACAATGTCGTAAAAAAGTCATAATAACGTTAACACGGAACGTATTTGAATAAAGTAGCTAAAAATGAGGGGCTCAAAATATAAACATTATTTAATCATTTCATTTCATAAACGTTTCATATGAATAATTACGTTTATGCTTTAATAACCGTCATTATTATTATTATTAGTAGTAGTAGTAGTAGTAGTACATAGATTAACTACTATCTGACACAGTTCCTCAGTGGTCATGGCAATTTTAATGCCTACTTCCACATAATGGGAAATGCGAAGCCCAGCCTGCCAGTTCGCTGATTCACCCCATGAAGATGCCTTGCACACCTTTTACGAGTGCAGCAGATTCATAAGAGAGAGGATGGCACTAGAGATGGAGCTCAGGGAGTTCACCTAACCTAACCTAACCCCATTTCTGCATTTATTCAGTGGTTCCTACTAGAAAGGAAAAGACAGGCCCAACTTACGCCCAACGGGGAGTAGAAGATAAAGGACAATTAAAAGGCCCCCGATAAGGCTGCAATAGGCTCTAACGTGAACTAAATAAATCTAGGATGGATATCAATGCCTGAATTAGAGGTAAGATTTTTAGTAGATGGGAGTCTTGACGGTTTTCTCTGACGGTGCATAAAGCATTTTCGTCCTTTTATTGTATGGAGGAGATAAAGTAGGTAGAATGATAGGAAAAGAAAGATGATCAAAAAAGGAATTAGGAAAAGAAGGATTAGGTGGTCGGATAAGACTAGATCCAGTGGGCAAGAAGAAAAAATAATTTGAATAAAATCAAGATGTAGAAAAAGTAGTAAAATTTAACAGGAATTTAAGTCAATGACATTGTTTTTTTAAAAACTCAACTAGTTGCATCCTTTTAAATTTTAGTAGTTCAAAGTTTGTTCTTACGTGGTCAAATTACATTAAATAGTAATATGAGGTATTTAAAAAAATATTCCATCACAAGGGGGGTTTGGTGAAATACTTTACCTAATGGCTTTGAATCTGTACTTCTCTTGCAACTGCACACATCAACCTAGCGGATCTTCTATTGTTTGAAATTTTTTCCACTGTCCTTGTTTGGTATGCTTCTAGCTATCCACTGTCACGTTTGTTATTATGTTCTCACGGTTGTAAAATCCCACTAGTTCAGTGGGGTTTTCAGTTTTGGGAACATCCAGAGATGACAAAGCCATTTGTTATTATACTTAAACATTAGTTGATGATGGATAGGGTGAGTAGCTTGATGATCCGGTTAACTTAACTTGTAATCAACAGTTTCTGCTGAACTTGTAGACAGCCAAAAATATAAAGTTTAATATTCACATACCGTATCTGCTTTGCTGCTTCAGATTTCCTGGGGATATGTATTGTTAACACGGTTCCACATATCGTAGTGATTTACAATGGAAACATAATAACTGACACGAGATATAATCACTAATTACAAACTTTAATTAGACACACCAACAGTTGGAAATCAACAAAGCCACTTTTATGCAATAATTCAAGTTAAATTTGCCCAACAGACAACAATAGAAGTCGCCTTTTACAAATGTTCATTAATTTACGCAATAATCGCTTTGACCCGCACTTTAAAATTGCCAGGAACTGGGCCGCTTCGAATTTCAGTGTTTATACTATGTCGCCTTGCAACGTAGTGACATAGCGGGCCTCAGTGATAGTAACATAGTCGAGTAAAATCTGGAAGGGGTATCTCGAACATCCACAGCGTTATGTAACTCGGGAAAATATGCATGAACGGGTTCATTGCGATACTACTTATATGCTTAGCGTACCAGTATATTCCTTCTTACTCTTAGTGTTGCGTACTGGAAGCTCTTGAAGTTTCTAGAGTTGTTCCAAAGACGCTAAATGGAAAGGGCTGGTTTTGAAATATAATGAAGTGGACTGTATTGAAGTTGTCTAATGTTCATTTATTGAAAATCTTAAGTTTTCGATGCTATTGCCGACACGTGCGGATGTTTTCTGTCCATAACGCCCGTTAATTTAGTTTTAATAAAAGTCAAAATCCATGATAGATAGACGAAGGTCGTCTGATTAAATTAGTGTAAGTTGCACATGAAAAATGATTGAATAATGATCCAGAAGCCGCGGCTGGAGTAGTAATTGTAACGAGAGTACAGCTCGGAGTTTCTGAAGTAACTGAACTAAACTTGACCACCGTCAGCTCAGCTGACTGCCGGCGGCGCTTGATAAGCAAAGTGACGTCATCCGCGCGTGCCGCAATGCGGTGGTTACAACACACAGATAAGAAATACAGTACAAAGTTCGAACACTTAGTAACTGGTCCACTGCATTTGTCATTAATCTGCTTGGTATCAATTGATTCTACTCTTGTATTCCCCTGTTTACTCAGTCAATCAAACTATTCTGCACTTTCTCTAACAATCCTTGCTGATGTTGTAGGTTTAGTAGGTTGAGCGGATATTATCACGTCGAACCAAAGTGTAAAAATTGTATACAATTAAGTATGCTACGTTGAGATGAAAGACAATTTTATTAAACGGTCTGAGATTCCCTTTCCACACGTTTTTGACTAACCTATCGCATGCGTGCACTGACCTAGTCTCTAGCAAATTCCAGCGCGCTTGTTAAGTATGCAACTCTCTTGACTCATCGGACGGAAAGGTATAGATTTCTTTGGAGATTTTTCGGGGTATACATAAGGGTCAGCGGCAGGCTTAGCAGTTAAGTATAGACCTGGCGATATTAGAGCGAGGTTCGAAGTTATTGTGGCTGGTTAGTGATAACTGGTTGTTGCGTTAATTTGTGCGAAACTGTAACAAAGTGACATTTATTGTTATGTGTTGGACACATTTAACTTCAGTTTTTGAATATGAGTGCCTTTGTTGACTTCTAACTGTTGTTTGTGTTTTACTTAGTGACTTTGTTTACAGTGTACAATGTACTCAGTGACTAATTACAGTGAAGTTTGTAATTACTGACTTCATTGGTATCAGTTGTTCTGTTTCCGCTGTACAACGCGACGATCTGCGTGGATGTTGTAATAGTATAAATAAAATTATGTTGAATTAAAAACAATAATTACTTTTTAACAAACACGTAGTAGCTTATAACACAACGATGAACGATTCGTAGTTTATATGTAGTATAAATTACATTGTCAACAGAATTAACAGGAGCCGCTGCACAAATCGTAAACAATACTCAGTACATAATCCGTTCCTACAAAAGGCAGTCTAAAATGACTTTTTTTGTAAAGATCTGCATGCCATGTGTAACTTAAATATGTCTTTGCTTCTTGTCTTGTCTATGGATACCAGACGGAACAGGTGTATTATTTATCCCAAGCAATGGAGGTGATCAGGCAGACAGAGTTGTCACCTTGACTATGGCCCACTGCCGAAGCACAGCCGTTGCGATTGCGAGTCGTAAACGGAAACACTTCGCCGGCCCGTGTCACATAGCAAGAAAAATATGTTACAGCTTACACAAGTTATTCAAATACTTACATATGTTAGTTGATCCCTTTGAATAATTTCCCACTGTAAATAATTGAATAGTTGAATAGTGTAATTATCGTTGAACACCAGTAAACGGAGCAGGGATTCTGTAGCTTCTGACTCTTTCTCATATATACAAAAACTCAGAGATTAAAAGTTAAAATACCAAAAGTTTCTGTATTTGTAGCGTACCTTAACTGAAACAGGAAACGTGTGTTAAAACAACTGTCTGCTTAAAAGTTGACGGTTGTTCAAGATCTTTGCTGCTGAGACACGGACAAACGAAGCTATACCACAACCACATTAGCTAATAACGTTGATAAAACTTAGTTACCGAAGCATACAGTACACTTCCACAAGAGTACTTGAGCGGGGCGGGAGCATTGCAGCGTCCCACAAATTTAATTAATTCCCTTGCTTTGAAGCTTTCAGCCAGACTTTTCTGTCATCAACTTTTTCGCTACTGCGTCAAGTATTTCTCGTTGATTAGTGTACGAAGCATGGTGTTACATAGTAAATAAATTTTCTAATATATATAAAAATTAGTGACTTATAACTAAAAATATTACGATTTTAATATTGCGTTCTGTTAGTTTCAGTTTACAGTAAATAATTATAATTTTCAATGCCAAGATGTTGCCTTTCTGAAGGCGTTGATATGTAAAGCTGTTCCAACAATCCCGAAAAGAGTGATGATATGTACAGAATAAGTTTTAGATGGAGCATAGTCTATACAGAACAGCGTATTGAAATAAGGTAACCGTTTATACATAAAAAGTCAGAATTAATTAGTAGGTGAGATTAATATAAACATAATTATTTCCTTCCAAAGTCACAACACAAGACCGGAAAGATTTTGAATTTACGTCTAACTATATATTGTTTAAGGTTTTCTACTCTGAACAATTTAAACATATTTTTATATTGTCATTAACACGAATATCAATAGAATTGTTTTCATAAATAGACTTTCTTTCTTTTCTTACGATGGTAAATTAGGCAGCTGGCGTCGTAGCTCTCCCTTGACGTTTTATACGTGTTTGGATTATTGTGTGCTACGCAATTTTTAATGATTTAATCGAACAGTTCTAACTCACATTCGAATTGTTTCGACTGTAGAAATGTAGAAGATGGAACTGAGACATTAGGTTTAAATAGTACTCTTTCGAACATGGAACCACTGGACCCATGGAATCAGGATATATTACTAACAGTGCCAAACAAATTAGGGAACGTTTCAGTAGTTATTTTGTAAACTAATAAAACGTTCAATGGCAAGATAAATTTATACATTAATTTCGGAAGTAGTTAATTTCTTATATATTTTACAAGTTCAATTGATTTAATACTACAATGTAACTTTAATGCAACTTTAATACTTGTTAGTTACATCTCTGAAATGTGAAGTAAGAAGAGGCTAAACTGTCACTTTGTCGTTTGTTATATGATTAATTTCCTCTAATAAACTATATTAATAAATTAAGAAAATAAATGTTAATTGTGTACTTACAAATTCATCCCCGTTGTCCAAATTGGAACGAGAGGCGCTAGGTACTTCTTCATTTGTTAAAGAATTAAGGAGCTTGAAATGTTACATCTTAGGCCAGAACATAATCGTTCTGGTTCATAACTTGGAAGGTAATTTGACTTTCTTCAGCCTTTTCTAAAATTGCTCCGAATATTATTATTTTCTTGGCCACATTTTCTTTAATTGCCGTTGTTTCTATTTCATATACTTTCTCAACTAATATTAAATAATTCTCCTCCTTTTGGCCTTATAGTGGTACTCTTTCGATTTTACTTGCCAAAAACATTTTTCGTTTTAATAAATTTTTATAAATTCCTCCAAACACTCACGACGGCTATTCGTGAATCGGCTGTCACGGTTTTATAAAGATGTACGAGTTGTAACTACGACAGATACAAATTAAGTGAGCAGATAACTGTATTGCTTCTACACACGGTCCGGTACTCCCACCCAGTTCATTCAGACGAAGGTATGTAAAATGAACTAACCGGCCGCCTATTCACGTACACCTTACACGCGTTATACGTGTAGCCACCTTTATGCAAGCGACTTGGCGTCTCATCGTGGTGGAGCTGTCGTGCCCAATTATTATACAAACTGGCTTGCAAACATTATCAGATCATACCGCTGCTTCTGCTGGCTAGTTTCCGCATTGCAAATTGAAGTGATGAGTAGTCTCATTTTCAGTAGTTGTGAGTTTCGATTCTATGCGAGTTACTTGAGACCGGTTAAGAATAAAGTGTTAATTGCTAATTACTGTATGTTGACATTTATAATTGACGGCTTTTTAAGATATTGTATGTTAGACATTGTAAAATTAGAAGCTTTGTTGTACACAACTGTTTTTGCTTATTAAAACTGTCATTAAAGTTGTGAGAAACGATTTCTATGGTGATCAGTTATTCATTCCGTTGTTTAAACACGGTGGTCCATGCGATTGTCGTACACTACAGTAGTATAAAGGCTGGACAGTTAATACTGACATCTAAATTCTTTAATAACAGCTTATTTTGCTTTAAAGGTATTCATTTTTTTATCCTAATATGAAACATGCAATATGATTATTTTCCAATTATTCCTCCAAACTGTCGTCGTATGTGACGGATGACGGATTTTAGAAACTGGGAACCTCTAACCGATTGTTAAAGCAGCTGTACAGAATATCGCAGTTCACTGTATACCCAAGACCACTAATGGGGGTTGAAGATGTTCCTGAACAAGAAACCGCACATCGTTCTGCTGCAACTGCACAATCATCAGGATCCGGACAAGGGCTCGTAAAATGTGTGTGCAAGACTAAATGTTAAAAAAAATGTAATTGTGTAAACATGAAAGAAAGTGTACTTCAAAACGTCACAGTTCTCTGTCTTGTTGTAGTAAGTAGAGTATACTTTATATATTTAGAATTAATAAACACCAATAATATCTAATGTATTTTTTTACCCGGATTGGTTAAAAAGTTCTTATGCAGTATAATTTTAATAAAATAATATGTGAACACAATTAAGCAGAGAATAGATAACCTCGAAATGTCATACAAAGTCTTCCTTTGTGTAAAATCAAACAATTGTGTGTGATTTTGTAATAAAATATTTTCATTTTGAACATAGTAAGCTTATCTTAGACTTTGACTAAAGAATCACTGGCATTATATAGAAAGCCTAGGCAATGTACAGAATACCTGGGAAAAGTACAAAAAAACATTTGAATAAAAGTATTCTATTCTATACTTTGCCAAAAACTCTAGGCATTGTATGAAACGCCTAGGAATTCTATAGAATGCCTGGATTACATACTTTGCCGGTAACATGTTTCAGTGTAAAATTAGAGAAGATATTAAATTACAATAAATTAGTTAAATGAAATTACTTAATGGAATCTTCGATTAATTTATACGTCGGTAAATTACTTAGTAAGTTAGTCGGTAAAAAACTAAGTTACTAGAACAGTTAGCTCAAGAAAATCAATGAGAAATTACTTAATTACAATAATGATTTCACAATTATTTTTTAATTTAGAAAACAGATAATTATGCAGATAATTAAGTAGTTGAGCGATAAATTAATTGTGATGTTATTTCACTCTGCAATAGTTACTTAAAAAACAGGAAGACTATTAGTAGATGAAAGACTTGCAAGATTAGCTTGTTACTACAAAATGCACTGAAGGTATCATGTTGTGCTCTTGTGTTCAGATAACACTGAGAAACAAATGATGATATGCACTTCTCAAGTATTATCTTCACAGTTGTATCTTCTCAATGTATTTCAATAAATCTTTATGGTTTTGTCTGTAATTTGTATCACTTCGTAGTATTTAAGGGAGCTTAAAACTTAATAGGTTAGTGGAATGACTGATGACAAACACGATTGTTCTATTACTTCGTGTAGAACCTAATTAACCTAATTATGCTTAATCCATGTAGTGCAGAAGAAGAAGACTTAATTATTAGTGAATCGGACAAGAACATAAAATTAAAAAATGTAATTACTAATATTAGGTTGTTGTAATGTAACATTTTAAGTTAGGCCTATGTTTAATTCTTAACATTACACTGTTTCGTTTGCTATAACACATCACATCAGCTGTAAAAGCTTCTCAGCACTTATATCCCTCTGGTTAATTTCTTTTGTATCGGCTGCGTTACAGTCATTTCAGTGTAAAACAGTATGTTTTTTATTGACCTGTGATATAATGAATTACTGGCGTAAAAAAGGAATCACGATCAATCATAGTATCTGCTGGCAGCTATGTCTAAAATTGAATTTCTGTTTCACAGTGTTTCACTGTATAAAATTAATATAATTACCAGCCCATTAAAATAGTTATGTATTTAGGGCATTTACTGGCAGCAGACAGAGACTGGCCACAGAATTCTCGCAATTTTGTAATCAGGTCGAAGGTGTCAAGAAACTAAAGCAGATATTATGATGATGTTCATGTTCACACGAAAGGAAATGCATTTATTACATTATTTTAGTATAAAAAAATGAAGTAAAAGATAATAGCAAGCTTTATAGACGTGACCTAATATATTAATCACACTGAAATAATTGAAAATTAAGGAAATATTAGGGGCAATAGTCAGGCAACGTATTAAACCAAATCCGTAATGACTAAATTAAAATATGAGGAAGTAGAAGCTAATTAGAAAGTATTAAAGGAGTTGGCAAGGCAACGAGATTCAAGGAGTTAATTAAATGGAGACAGCGTTTTCACAAAACGGCAGAACTAAAAGTAATCGAAATACGAAGGCATAAGTCGTTAAATAAAATAAATCCATTATAGAAGACGCAGATTTTGGAATGATGATATATCTATAGATTAGGCATGAATGTAACTGGTAGAATTGCCTCAGATTAGAGTAGAAATGATTGAAAAATAGTTCCTTGCCTGTTTTTTGACTAAATGAAGTACAAATATACATTACAGACAAAATTACTGAAAAAAGTGACGGAAGACAGGTTCCTCAGGTCCACTGAGCCTGTGAAAATGAGTTCCTGGGATAATCTCATTTTGTAATTATCGGCTGCTGATGCGAAGTTCTGGTTGCCTTATCTCCTTTCTACGCCGAATAACTTACACAGGCAGCCTACCCTGCCTTGTGTTCCTGAACTATTTTGGTGATAGAAAAAATGCCTTATTATTAACATGTGCCGTTGGGAATTCGAAAACAAAGGATCACGTCTTTACTGAAAGTTATTTTCAGTGCCCCCTGATATTTTTAATGACATTTCGTAGTCTCTTATAAGATGGCATTTTATTCGTTTCTGGGTCTATCCCGTGATATTCTTTCCTTTAGTGACACATATATTCTTAGGTTGTCTTGCCTCGTTCATCCTAGACAAATAAATAACACGCGATCTGTTTAGCACATGTAATTTCCAATTCCGACACTACTCAATCTCTTTGATTTTCTGACCCTTTTAAATATTTAATTTAAAACGGCGTGTTTTTAATTTTGTTATTAAATTCTTTTCTTATTCTCCTTATTAAATTCTTATTTTGATTTTTACCCCTCTCCCTAGAGAAAAATGAACGACTTCTGTACGGTAGTAGTAAATATGCAATTTTTGTCTTTACCATTTTGAATATTCTTGCACGAAATGTAATCTAATCATGTTAAACCATCTGTTTTCCTTCTAATTGTAGTTTATAGCTTTTTAATAATTGTTTCAGAAACTTTTCTGTTGAAAAAATCTATTAGGTAAAAGTGACACTGCTCGTTCAAGAAATCTATTCCATATATACAATGTTATTTTATTTTCGATTTGTACACTTTATGGTAGGTTATCTAGTAGGCTGTCATACAAAAAGGATAAGTTTATAGTATGATATTCCAGGTGAATCAAGTTCAGTCGTAGTACGTTTAGATTGTCGACCGATTGCAATGTAAACTTTGATTTCGTCTACAACAGATGTAACGTTTTCTCCCGTTTGCTTTAACATTAAACCAATAGCAATAGCAATTACTGACATCACAGTAAATGGCTTTTACCAAGTTTTCTTATTTGACGTCTCTAAGTGATTTTATTATAAGGTTTCCTTGGAAATTTATTTGTTTGTTCTCGTCTAGTGTAATGTCGTTCGTCATTGGCAGACATGGTTTAATATTTACACCAAATAATTGTTTATTTCTCAAGAGGAAAGGGCTTTATTATACTTTTGTAAACATAGAATTCTTTTATCTTCCCACTCAGTTTTAGGATTAAGCCAATTTTTTACGTCTGTATATAGTTTTTGTGTGGTTGATGTCTATGCGATTGGGGGAAGTAGGGTATTTGTAAAATCGTGTTCATAGAAACAATTGACGTTATTCCATCCACTATCTTTTATGGCATACTTTCAATGGTTCGCCTTCTTCAAGTACAACAAACATATTGTAGAGGTATTTTAATATACACTGATTTTTTTCAGAGTAACTATGATGTTAAAAGATTCATACACACCAGAGGCTAAGCTTTTGCAGGTGATCCCTATAGAGACCACGGAGACAAGCCTCAGGCCTGACGACTGGGTGGAGAAAATCACTCAGAGATGCCCCCGTGATGTACACGCCCATCGTGTGTTCGTGGACCGCACCATGCAGAGCGAACGAGCGAGCTGCACTGTAGCTGAACATCGTTCGTTCTAACATCCTAACCCAAAATTAAGAAATTAGAATTGAAAAAGGAAGATACCTCAGACCTCGATTACGTTAATAGCGTCGGGGTCAGAAAAGAACAAGAGGGAATCAAGAGAAACTAGGGTTCTCACCCAAAACAAGTTGATGCAAAGTGAGAATCCAGCTAGGGCACATCGGGATTGGCAAACACGTATCCACAAGATGTGGACCCCTGATGTCATAAAAGGTGGGGTGTTTAATTATATTGTATATAACAGAACTACCTAATAATTCTACATAAGAACTACAAAATTAAAATTCCACAAAACAATGGCTGTTCCAGTGCTATTGTGTGGCAGTGAATCCTGGATTACAAAACAAAGAGATAAAATCAACATACACTCACCAGAGTTGAGATTTTTAAGGAGGGTTAAAGGGTACACAAGAAGGGATTATATAAGAAATTAAGATATCAGGGAAGAATTAAGTATATATAATCTAAACGAGAAAATTGAAGAATACTGGGAAAATGGAGACAGAATTTGAGTCGCATGGATGAAGATAGAATACCAGTTAATTGTAAACAAGTAAAAGCCTTCTGAAAGAAGGGATGTAGGAAGACCAAGAAAGAAATGGCTCTAATAATGTGAAGTCGGAACAGGCACATTGCCTAATTCCTGAAGTGTAGAAGAAGAAGAAGATAACAGAACTGAACTAGTGATTAGTTCTAATGCTATCGTCGACGAAGAATTTTGTCCTTTCAGAGCTGTTTTCTTATGTTAGTAGTAAGAGATGCCTATTACAAAAATGCGAATCGAAACAAAATATTATTAAACTGTAAATAACGTGCTAGAAGTGGCTTGTATTACTGTTATAAATTAATGTTTGTGTTAATAACTACATTTTCTTGTTGTGTTGAGCAATACATGTGGTGCTGATTTCTCAGTCTGATAAGGAAATAAAAAGTGGCTAATGTTCATAATATTGAGAATGGAAACACGGAAATGTTATTTTATGCATAGGAAAGGCAATTAATTTAATTCTATACACGCGCGCGTGTGTGCGTGTGCGTGCGTGCGTGTGTTGTACATATACATAATTAGAAATATATATTGTGTGTCTTGATAGAGCCCGCATTTCTCTTTGGTTGCCAACAATGTCCTTGCTTGACTCACTCATACACACACAAGCATTGGTAAATTTGTTCATTTCTTAAATTAACATATTTTATATTTTAATGAGGTAAATCCGGAATATCTTTCTTAACTATTTTGCGATGTTGTATTAATCTTTTAATCTATTTCGTAACTCATTTATGCTTTCGTTTAGAAAACACGGGTGTTTAACAATGGTATTTTATTTCAGTTGAGGAATGTTGAGATGATGTTACTTTCCTCTAAGTAATTAGTGTTGGAATAAAATAAAGTTTAACGCCTTCCGATTGCCAGGAGCCTGGTACTTTAGTACTAGGAACAAAAACGATGAAAGTTTTAGTCAGATACGGAAAATTATATAAATACAATTTAAACATGATCTTCAAACCTAAAGTACTATGGTATGTAAACATTAACAAAAGGGTTAGGTCGGACAAATACTCCCGTTGTAATTCATTACACAACGTTTCGAATAATCTGTGGTCGTTTTCAGTTGTAATTTAAGCTATTAAATTAAATATAAACTAAAGCCTACACGAG
Source organism: Magicicada septendecula (assembly GCA_034769895.1). Taxonomy (NCBI): domain Eukaryota; kingdom Metazoa; phylum Arthropoda; class Insecta; order Hemiptera; family Cicadidae; genus Magicicada; species Magicicada septendecula. Next base: position 218,838,768 of record CM068369.1, on the reverse strand, counting down.
ACCCGTTTACTAAAAAGCGTGATCCGTCAACAAAAAATTAATAAACCACCATTATCTACAAAATTAAAAGAACTATAGAAAAACTGAACAAAAAAGAACCGTTACTTACCCTCAAAGTTCGCTGGACAGAACAGGGAAGCACCATCACACTGACGTAAGTTGACACAACGAACTTGTGTTAATACGCATCGAACAGACTTCGATGCTCCTGGCAGGTCTAGTAGACTAATACGTATTTATGTTTCTCCTATATTTTGCGTGTAAAACGTAAACAAAATTTTCTGTTTATATCTAAAGGTAAATCTATTCCCAACGTCCAGTGTTTAGATTAAATTTTCAAATTTCAACTTAGATGTTATATTTATGTAATATTTGTAGTAATTAAATTTACAAAGTAGGATCGATGAAAGGTACAATGAGGTGATTGTAAACTAAGATAGATAGAGATAGATAGGAAGACAGATAGATAGACAGACAGGTAGATAGATAAATAGATAGATAGATAGATAGACAGAGAAAGAGACAACAATCTGTAAAATAATGGAAGAAGAGAAAGTCAGAGAGAGAGGGAGAGAGAGAGAGAGAGAGAGACAGAGAGAACCAGTAAAGAATGCGAATTATTACAGAAAAAAATAAAAAGAACTGAACGAGAGGTGGAGAGGGGATCTTATTTGTTCACAAAGTGTTCTGTCAGTAGACACTGAGGCTTTGAAAACGGTCCCGATACCAAAATTTGGTAAACGCCTTTTTCAAGTTAGCTTCATAAGTGTGCCGTATATGTTGTCTACATTCTGTCTGACTTGGGAAAAGTAGCATTTTAAGGAATACTCACATGTAGAAAAGAAATAATAAAGACTGTTTTTCGAGAAGCAGGCAACAATTTAAATAAATTCCAAAGCTCAACAACCTAAAATGCACCTACGGAAACAAATTCGCTAACAGGCTTGTGCAGTTAAAATAAATCACCATAATAAGATGATAAAAACCAGACTTTAAAGGAAACGTAATTCACTACAAATCCTGCTGATTTCAAGCCAAAGCTGAACAGAAAATTTACTAAATTAAAAACGTCACTTGTCGTCTTTTTTTGTTAGAAAATTGAATTATAGTTGTTAGATTGGTCTGCATAAGTGAGTAAATCCCCAATGATTGTTATTAATAAAAAATCTTGTTGAATGATTCAAAGAAAGTCATTTAATTAAATCTGTGCAAAGCTGCAGAACTCCTGTGCTGTGCACAAGTACTCTGTTGCAAGTAGAAGTAGGCTTGCTTAACTAATACCAAAGTTTTACCGATGTTATTAGCCATAAGGTTGTGTTGAAATTCTTTGTCTCAGCAAGGAGTTTAAAAATCTCACAGTACTTTCACAATGTTTAATGCAGATTGTTTGTCATACAAATCGTCTGTCTATCTTACGAGTGTATTCAGCTTTTACATTCATCTAGAAATACGTTTGACTCAAATATTGACATAATACTGAATTATAATAGCAAAATTTAATAATAAATTACATATAAAAATGATAAAATATTGTAATATAAATGTGAATTTTATGGTTGCGTTAATTTCAAACCTTAAGAAGCAAAACAACCCCAAATTTTTCATTAATATTTTATCCAAACAAAATTAGTTAAATATTCGGTCAAAAAAAGAAAATAGAATAGGCTTACAATAATAATAATAATATAAAAATAAAAATATTACGGCAGTCTTACTGATCGTCGTATGGTACAGTGGAAACAAAATACAGATACCAATGAATTCACTAATTACCAGCTTTTATTATTCACAAATAACAGTTCGTAATCAACAAGGTAGTCCCTTACAACAATTCAAGTTAAATTTGTACACACGCAAAATAATAATGTCAAGTAATATAACACTAAATATAACATAGTAATCATGTCGCACAATACTTCGACAATCACTCGATCCGCACTAAAGAAATCACTCAACGTAACTGCCCGAACAAAGCCAGTTGATGTGGTTTTTATAGGTAGCGCAGGTGTTCGAGAATAACTTTCCATCCTTATTGGAGCGAGCCACCATAATGAGTATTTCAAGTGCTCTTGAATACTCTGGAAGATACTTGAGTGTTACCTTGTGAAACTGTACACCTGCTCGACTAGTGTAGAAACGGGTCGAAGGACGCTCTCAATTTTTCGAGATGGTTGCATCGTTACAATAACAATCGCTAAATCTAATAAATTTGACACACACAATTAGCCTACAAAAAAATCAAATCAAATATATTTCACGTAATTAAAACGCACACCATTCCATTGCATAAATAATACCTAAGTGAATTTTAATTGTGCATTCGTTTAAAAATAGGTCGCAGCTAGGTGACCTGTGATGATGACAGCTCTCAGCGTTATCAGTTCCTCAGTTTTAATACGACCTGTAGCAAGGGTCGGAGGCTATAATGACGTAAGAATGCATGAAGACTGGAGAATTTCGAAAGAATCTGTACATTATTCACAGACGTCGGCAGCCTATATTAGTTGATTGAATCACTCTCTCAGGTTTCCAGACCGCAAGGTACGTATAACTCCTTTACATAATTTACTTTTACTTTCCTTCTGTTATCATTTTTAGCAGCGAAATTGTTACCACTCACGGGATATTAAGCAGTTTGGTGAAATACTAGAGAGATATTTTTGATTATGTAATAAAGTCCGCGTAAAGTGGGCTTTTAATAACCGAACCGTGCTATTTATAAACTGTTCCGCAACACGCTGTTATTTTATGTGTTTCTACGTTACTCATTGGGAAACACTGGACGGTGTACTTATTGTCTAACATGTTCTCTTGGTTGTTTAGACATCATCTATATGTTAATGTGTGTGTGTGTGTGTGTGTGTGTGTGTGTGTGTGTGTGTGTGTGTGTGTGCGATCGCGTGCGTGTGTGTGTAAACACCTCTTTGTGGAAAGACTTCGATGATCCTGACAGATTCTAAATCTGAATCTAAGAGTTGACATAGCCTCTCTCTGATGATACATATTGTAGTCTGTGAAATCTATGTTAGATAAAATGATACTTATTCACACACACACACACACACACACACACACACACACACACACACACACACACACACACACACACACACACACACACACACACACACACACACACACACACACACACAGAATAATTATCTGCACTGCAGAGTGAATAAATAATGGGTTAAATTGACAAACTATTTGTTAGGTTGACTTACTGCTGCAACTTGAACAAGATAAAGAAGGTAGAGGAAATAAAGATACACTACTAGTTTCCACAGTGATAAATAGAGATTTAATACTTTGCACAGAAAACACTACACATTTAGGCAATGCGATAGAGGCTAACATAATTTTTCCCATAACGACCTCTAATCCTTTCTTCCCCGAGGACCCGCAGTTCATAGATGTAATACATAAATTGATTTTGACAATGGTAAACCACAAAGACAAACTTACATACATTGCCCGCGATACTATTTTAAGTAATAAACGTGCTAATCTGTTTGCTCACGAGAAAACTTCCCCAATTTTAATGTTTTCATACGTAGACACAATGGTTTGTTTGATACTAAATATATGGTTAACCGTAAAAGGATTGTTTGTTTTAATTAAACAAACAAATCCCACTTGTATCCTTACGTTTCCAAAAGCTTCAGATAACGACATATTATAAAACTACAGGCAACATTGATACAATCGACTGTATCCTGCAGTCTTGAAAGATACATCAAGTAGCCAAGTAGCCAAGTAGACAAGTGACTAAATAGCCCTTAGTTACTCGTCCCTATGGATTAGACTTCTCTATGAGTTACTTTGCCCCAAGTTACAGAACTGCAGCTCCATCTCACAACTGCAGGTGCCAAATAGTGCAGTAGTATAACTGGACCTTCTGGGTCGAATTATTAACGATGTACCCACATACACTTTATCCGCATTCGTTTCCCTTTCTTGAGTAACGAAGATCGCCAAAGTGGTGCGCTTTATAAATCTTCTTCAAAAGTCAATCCGCTAATTGGTCTGTCTAGTCGGGTCGATTCTCTGTCTTCCTCTTCATATGAACATAGCTTCCTATCAGCATATAATGGGGGCTTCCTCTTTCTTTTTAGCGTTCACTCCAATATAGTTTAGAGTAAACCCTCGTGTTTTAACATTTGTTCAAACGCTTTATGAATAATTTCTATTATCTGTCCCTTGTAAAGGACGAATGTGTAATATGGAAGCGTCTGTGCATTAGAAAAAACAAGTAAATAAACATGCTCGTCAAGTTTGAATTTAATACGTATGAATGTAGACAAATTTTAGCCATAATTATAATAAGTTTTTTATGTATTAGTTGTCACAATCAACTTCCCCATCTCTGACCACGGGGTCTGTAGAAAGTGTACCGACTCTAAACGTATCTCTATCATGGTCCCTCAAAAATCGTAAGTCGTTTATGTGCATGATAAAGGAAGGTCAATAATGACTTAAGGTAACTAACCTAATGACTAGTGACTAGTTAACCTAATGACTAGTTAGCCTAGTTAGAAACTAATACAACAAACAAATTAAAAGTTGACAGGCTGTCTTAGGGTAAAATAAAAATATTTATGTAATGAAAATGGATTTAGCATATTCCAATTACTTCAATGGAAGTCTCAAAAGTATCGTGACGTGATGTGCATAATTTCACTGCACAGTGATTTTCGTAACTTCATATAATAACAGCATGAAACCCGATAGCGTATCGTGTGTGGCCTGGATATACGGGACACGTGATGCTTACATCAAGGAAAACATCGTATACCGCAATTTAGCAATTACCGATTCAATTAGAATATCTAATAGTAAACCCTTAATAATGCAGTACGTTCTGAATATAATCTGCGAGCTTTAATGCGAGACTTTTGTAGACTGTTATGCAGTAATAACTCTACTGTTACGTGTAACGGTATCTACGAATTAGATGTTGGTACCCACGAAATATTGTTTAAAACCAAGAAACAATTTCTTTTGTTTTCCTTCGCTTAACTGAAATTTGTTTCAACATCATACATTATGGAGATCATCAAGCATATCGGCTAGCTGTCTTGTGCAGTATTAGAGTTTTGGTTGCCTATACCTATTTTTGTTTTCTGGTTTCTTGATGGACATTTTTTAGTTTCACTGTTGTGATTGTTGTTGGTTTCCAAAAATAATTTTGTTTTGTGAATTTTCATAATGTTTTTTTTTTTAATCCTGACATGTTTTGTATCAACAAAATATACCGACATGTATATGAAGGTTTCTGTAAATACAGTTTGTTCAGATATTAATTTCTTTGTGTTGTAGATTACAGATACGCAAGTTTCCCAAATGTTCATTGTAATGCCTTTCGTTGGTCCGTATTTTATTCACATTGTTCCATTTTTGTAATTAATATTTTGTATTTGTACCATTTGTTGCTAAATTGTATTATTAGATGATTGCTATTTTGTATATATTTTCATACAATAAAATATTTTTAGTTGTTTTATTATTTTTTTCGTGCGTAAACAAAGTTGTTCACCCTTTTACATTCAATTTTTAAATTTTATTGTTCAGAGTAACATGATTATTGTACGAGATATTTATTTTTCAACAGTGGTTTTGGGTTGCTTTTTAAGCTATATTAATATCTATGGTAAACATGTGTGTGTGTGTGTGTGTGTGTGTGTGTGTGTGTGTGTGTTTGAGAGAGAGAGAGAGAGAGAGAGAGAGAGAGAGAGAGAGAGAGAGAGAGAGAGAGAGAGAGAGAGAGAGAGAGAGAGAGAGAGAGAGAGAGAGAGAGTCGGTATGCATTTTTAACAATAGTTTGATAATTTTCTTCAAAGCATTGTTTATGAAAGTGAATGTTCTCTTTTTTATGACATTATTATTGTTTGTGATTATTCAAGCAATTTCGGAGAGTTTTGTAAATTCTATAGAAAAGTGTATGAGAAGTTGTCATTTTGTGTTATGGTTTCAATTGTTAGTGTCGAATGGTGAGACCAGTACGGGTTGGTTGCGTATTTATATACAGTACGGGTATGTTTACTGCATATTGTAGTTTATTATGGTTTCTTGTTTTTGGTTTATGCTCATAACTTTTCTCAGGTATGTTCTTGGAAAATATTTGTGCATCAAAAAAGGAACTGTAACGAAAATTTAAAAAGTATAGTATATATTACATATACTTATATACCCTATTGCAATATATATTGCAATAGATGAGATTTGCATATAAAGTAATAATTTAACTCCTGATAATATGATAGCATGTTTCAATGAGAATTGGTTAAAGTAAAAGTTGCGTGTTGGAACATTATAATATAGACAATAAGAATCATGTCAAAATGGTTAGGTTAAGTTGTTTTTTGACTGTATAAAAAAATAATGAGTGTTGTGAAGAAGTGCGAACATATGCATAGGCATATGGCGAGTGCGTGTGCGCGCGTGTGAATAACTGTGTCACGAAATAACAATAAAAAACGAATTAAAATAAATAACTTTTATGTAAATCAAATGTCCGACATAAGACTTAGGCCTACACCAGGATGTGCATAAAATAAATACCTATCTGGTAGTCATATTTCTTAATAATATAAAGAACGAAATATATGAGTTTTTTTAATAAAAAAGGCTTTATACCCACAAGAAAAGCAATAAAATTATACCGGTTTTATTTGCAAGTTTTATATTGTGAATACACAATTTTTACAATTAGAATGTTATCTAGACTGTAGCCGTAAGGGCGAGGGAACGTTTTGACCAATGAAATTGGCTTATAGATTAGTTGATTTGATCCGTGTTGGGATGTAAATCAGTCTAGCTTAAAACTCAGAAGAGGCAGTCTCGTTACTCTATAACGTGTAATCGTTAACTCTGATTCAGTATGTTACGTCTGTCAGGAGTTAAGAACACTAGTAGTAATGTGCGGGACTGAATAATCTCTAGTGCTAGTTCGGTAAAGTTCAAGACGTCTGTGTAGGCATTTATAAACGCATCAAGCCTGCCGGAGCCATATAAATATACACTGTCTATAGAAGTACTCAACTTGGAAACAACCCTGAAAACTAGAAAGCAGGAGGAGGTCCTGAAGAGCAACAATAGGAGGAACAGCGGTATCCTGACGTCTACCTGAAAGGAACATCTGTCGACACTCATCAGGAAAAACAGGAGCAACGCCGCATCGTTCAAGAAACTAGGGAAGTGAATCCATTTATATAAACTACATCAATTAATTAAACAATTATAAACTAAAAGAGACAGAAAACTTGTAGGAATTTAGATTTATGTAATTAGAGTGTAAGAAAGAATTATTTTTAAATATAAAGGGAAGGTCAAAAGAAACTGTCAATTAATTTTATTTTGGAGAAGAAACTGTTCATTAATTCATTTTGTTTTATTTGTCTCCAAAGCACGTTTATTAACTAATTAGAATTAATATTAGGCTATTACCTATATTAACTTCCCGTCTTGTGACTTATCTGTTTTAATTTCTAAAACGACCCGATTCGAGGATAAATCCTCATCTTCAGGTTTTAATATTACAAAAACATCAAATTCACCCGAACGGGGTCGTCAATTACTTAAAACACATAAAAAAACCACACATAATTTTACATTGATATAGTCTCGGCACAGTCCGATGCGCATCGTCTCGTTGCCAACGATTGACTGTTGTACTTTATCCTGTATGACCGTTATCATTTCCCGTGGACACATCGATATCGATGGCTGTGTTGTACAGTAGGTTAGAAACTTTATCATTAAGTAGTTGGTCCGCTTGTAACTTAGAAGCCTTGTATATCTCATATTCCTCCACAGCGTTCATGTATGCACCTTTTTTGCAAGTATGAAGCAGTTTAAAGTTTGTGTGGAAGTCTGAGTAGTTATGATTATACAGCATTAAATGTTGAGCGTAACTAGATCTTGTTTTCGAAATATCACTTTTGGGTAGGCGTTCCAGTAGAGGGAAAATGCCGGTTCTAACTAACAAAGGATGCCGCCTTTCCCACGGTCCAAGATTTTTTCCCACGATCTCCCCACCACCGCTGGACCAGCAGGATCCGCGAATTTCCACCAATAAAATTTCATGCCACCTTTTGCGCGCCAAGTTCAAAGAGATGCCGCCGTTCCCGCGGTCCAAGATTTTTTCCCACGCTCTCCCCACCACCGCTGGACCTGCAGCATCCGCGAATTTCCGCGAATAAAATTTTTTATTTTTTAATTAAATTGATTTGCATATCAAGGTGGGTGGGAGGTGGGGTGGGGTTCAATGGACCACCCGCATCCGCGAATATAATTTTTTATTTTTTTAATAAAGCTGATTTGGATATCAGAGGTGAGTGGTGGGTGGGAGGTTCCGACTTGATGCATTATAGTTTTATATTAAAATATATGACCGCGAATATAATTTTTTATTTTTTAATAAAGCTGATTTGCATATCAGGGGTGGGTGGTGGGTATATATATAAAACTCTCTCTCTCTCTCTCTCTCTCTACACCAATCTCGTTCTTCCAATGTGCGTAAAGTGTTACGCAATTATAATGTTACAAATATTAAAAAATATATATATATTTAAACTAGTATTTACAAAATATGTATACAGACGATTGTAATTTTAAAAATTCATTTTTGCATTAAATATATATATCGTAAACAATGAAATAATAATATTTCGTCATTGTAAGATTTTAATAAAACAATTATCAGTTTAAATAATAATTTTCATGATTGTAAGATACAACCTACAAATTATTAAAATGTCTCTCTCACACATTTCTGATTACTATACAAATAATTGCATGCATATTCGGAGGTTTATAACGAAATAAATTAAAATAAACCATAATTTGTTTTAAATAATTAAATACAGGGTTTTGACGAACAGAACAGACCAATCTGCTTGTACGCAAGGGGTGTACCCTTACGAGTACGTTGACAGCATTGATCGGTTCAACGAAACAAGTCTATGCACACACACACACACACACACACACACACACACACACACACACACACACACACACACACACAACGGTACTGAATTAGATATAGTTATTATTATTCGATAACTTAAACCAGAGGTCATTAACCTTGTATACGGCGTCCTACTTTCTAATTGACACCTGTCAGTCATTAGCAGCGTTGACAGTAATTAGGATTAATTATGGATTAGAAAGTATTTACTCTAAAAACGGACATGCAAGCTTTCCCCACTACCAGTGTACAATATATATACGCACATAAAATTAGCGAAAATTTCTCATTTGACTGCTTGTGTGTGCTGATACATCGTGAAATCTATCTCTGCATCTTTTTTAATAGTTGAAAGACTGATTGTGCGTCTTCAGTATACACACAACTTTCATCATTAAGGGTGTGTAGACAACACACATACTAGTTTTGGTAAGTGTACAGATTTATTTAATTTTAATGTATGTGCAGATTTTATTTAAACGTAAAAATTATTTGTATTAAAACATTATCAAGCGCATTATTGAAACATTTGAATACGTTAATAACTGAGTATAATTTTTATTGTATGTACAGATTTTATTTAAACGTAAAAATTATTTGCATTAAAAGCGCATTATTTATTGAATTTAATACATACGTGTGCGCGCGCGCGCGCGCGTGTGTGTGTGTGTGTGTGTGTGTGTGTGTGTGTGATCAAATTACAATTTCTGAAAATATATTCTTACCGTATTTTTATAGTGGCAATTTCTCATTGATCGCTTGCGTGTGTGCTGATACATCGTGAAATCTATCTATCTCTGCATCTTTTTTAATAGTTGAAAGACTGTTTGTGCGCATTCAGTATACACACAACTTTCATCATTAAGGGTGTGTAGACAACACATACTAGTTTTTGGTAAGTGTACAGATTTTATTTAATTTTAATGTATGTGCAGATTTTATTTAAACGTAAAAATTATTTGCATTAAAACATTATCAAGTGCATTATTGAATTTAATACATGTGTGTGTGTGTGTGTGTGTGTGTGTGTGCGCGAGCGTATTTGTATGATCAAATTATTATGCGTATACATTATGGAGTGGGTTATACAAATAATAATAATAAAGTGTGTGTAATATATACATTTATTAAAATACATTTATTAAAATACATACACACAGCTCCAAGATTATATTAAACAGTTTTTACAATTAAAAATACATACACACTCCAAGATTATATTGTTACAAGTATGAAAATATATCTAAACTAGTATTTACAATTTTAAAAAAAAAAAAAAACATACACAGTTCCAAGATTATATTGTTACAAGTATTAAAATATATATCTAACTAGTTTTACAATTAAAAATACATACACACACACACAGCTTCAATATTATAATGTTACAAATATGAAAATATATATATTTAAAACTAGTATTTACAAAATATGTATAAAATAAGATTTAAACACGTCTATGTACTGTGTTGGACAATGGCGTATATTCTACAAGCGAATCATGTAGTATCATACAGTAGGCAGTCGTCTGTGTAGGAAAATTCATTGACGATTCAAATTCTAAACGTACATCAACTGCTGAAGACTTAAGCGCATCGTCTTTCCTGCTACAATCGAATACAAACAGCGGGGCTTTTGATTTGAATAATTCCGGTGTCAGTACTGGGCTGCCGTCTAAACGGTGGTAATACGAACTTTGAAAACTGGCGTACATATTGTACAATAATGCAAAACGGTCTTTCCCAATATCCAAGTTTAAATTATCGTAAGGATAATACTTGTCGTTTAGAAACAGTCTCGCATTGATCACGTTACAGTGATAAAATTCATCGGCGCGTGCTGTCAGTACATTTTTTCTTGCTGTCAAAAACGCTAACACAACAAAGCGTGGTTTTTCTAGCTGACTCGAGGTCTTGACAATCCAATTCTGCCTTTTAGTCTGTGGTAAGGCAGGATACTCGTGCAACTCCCAGGTCCTAAAAGGCATAGTTATCGGGTGGTCTTTCTCTATGAGTCGTAACAGTGGTAATCTGTACGCATTAGCTACATGTACATAAGGCATTTTCCAGTAAACTTTATCTAGTTCAAGAACACAATTAGCAGCCGTTTGTCCGCTTACTAAAACCATAGCGTTTATGTCGGTAGATGTGCGTAGGAGTATAAGTTCTTGTTTCACGTTCAGCACGATGCGTGTATAGTCTTCTGCGAATCCAATTAGCATTTTCAGTGGTATACAAAAGTTGAATTCACCGTCATCATTCACTTTTAATACGTTCGTGGTCGGCGCCACCCAACCTGCGTTTTCCATTGCGTTACGTGTGTTGTTGTTGAGTGATAGAAAAGTTTTAATAGTTGACGTAACACCGACGTTTCTGGTATGGTCCACTACCACTCCTGCCAACTCGTAACGAATCTCTTCAAAGAGAAATGCTATAGCATTGTTCACCAGTTCCACATTCAGTGCAGTATCTGCAGCCACACTAGGGTTTTTAACCAACTTGCCTTCGATGTAGAGGAAACTTTCTGACGGCAGTGTAAAGACGTCCTGTTGTTGTATTGGCACACGTATTTCATCATTGTTTCCATATCTTGTTGTTGCGTACGGTGCGTGTGAGTGAAATGAAAAGTGTGTGATACTGTCTTCAAAGAACGGTTGCTGCTCCACAGATAATATTCCACTCGCCATGTTACTTGTTTACAACAACAAAACCCAGTGAAATCAGGAAACGACGGTTAACTGATGTTAATCGTTTCAGTTTCGAACGAGTACTTATGCGTTTCCTAACTGATCTTTCTTCTTCTTCTTTTTTTATTACTGACGACTGTGGTAGCAGCGGTGGCGAAGAAACAAAGTACAAGCCCATGTCTATAGTCGTTTTAGATGTAAACGCACAGTGATGACTTCTCCGCGAAAATCTATTACGTCACCGTCCTGATCGTGTAAAGATAATGTTATGTTGTCCAAACGACTCACATTCACAGGTAGGTATATGACGTTTGTAGGCGATTCAATTATTTTGAATCCTGGTTCGACTGACGGATAGAACGAGTGCAGCGTGTGCTCAGTTTTACCGTTCTTGTATGATCCTTGCGCTATATTACACCTTATCAGTATACTGTTCACTTTTATAATGTTAACTGTGGCGTCAGACGTGTGTTTTATTCGCTTCAAGCAGACGCTTTTCCTTGAAACCCAACATATCACCGATACCGTACACTGTTTGTTGAAAGTCAATATCCAATGCACAAGTCAGTTCACATTTCAGTGTATTGTTGTTAGGACGTAGACTAATCTTTGAGTCTCCTAACTGCTTTTTGAGGAAGGCTTCTATGTCACCGATTTCATAAGCACCTGTAGGTAAAGTTATCAAGTCCCACGTTGTTCCGTCTCGTAGTACTGGAAACACGTTGTTTTTTCCCTCAATCACGTTCGGTATACTGTTGTATGTAGTAAAGTCCAATAGACCTACATACCATTCGCCGTTTGTTAGTTCGAGAGGCGGGAAAAAGTCACATACAAGAGCAGCAGCATTCGTGCCTGTTAAGGTGACCGACAGCGAAGACATCTTGTCGCTTACTGATCACTCGCGCGTTAAGAAGTCCAAATATAAATGCCCGCAGATGACTGTGTGTGGTGGCTGTTCGCGCTCGTAATTGTAGTAAATGTCAGTGTCGGTTCCAAAATACTGTGTCAGCTCAAGAGGTGGCTGCATATTACCATACGCATCATAGTAGTAAACGTGTTTGTTTCGCTTCTTGTAGCAAACCCAGTGCGTACCAGGTCCTTCTGCACTGTCCAGATTAACAACTGCACTCTCATTCTTCCATGGTCGTGTGTGTGGTAAAGTGTTACGCATAAAAACTCCTCTGAAATAAGATATTTTCAAAAGTTTTGCGTACACATACAAATCACTGTCAGACAATGCACGCACTGGTATGCAAATTAGTTTTTTTGTCTGTAAGGACGTAGGTATAGACCTGACGCTATTTTTTTATTGTTACGTTTATGCCTTGGAACTGTTTTGCGTTTGCAGGTCGTTTTGCGTTTGTTCACGGATTGACGTTTAATTCCTGAACCCTTCTTCTTTTTTCTGCAACCACTACGCGAGCTCCCTCCACCCACCACCGATTTCGCTTTCATTGCGGCGGCTACATCAGCAGCATACGCTCTTTCACTAAACCGGAATTCCAATCTTTCACTCGTTCCCACGCTTTGTCGGCAGGAACGCGATCAGCTATACGTCTTCGACTGTTGTCTTTGTACCTTGCGTAGGCGATATCGTGTTCGCGACAGGCTTCGTCCAGCTCGTTGATTCCGCGCTCGCCACGTGCCAATCTCTCTTTGAGTTTTGTTCCAGGTCCACAGAATCGGTAGCCGGGTAGGTGTAATTCTACTGGTAATGCGTCCACCGCTCGATTAATCAAAGTAGGTACTGACGAAACGATAGCGGGCACAGTGTTTTTAAGTATTTTTCCAATTACACCACGCCCCATTCTTTTCTTACGAAGTACGTGCATTCTTGTAAACAGATCTCCAATCCTTGATTTCCGTTTCCGCATCGAGAACGTCTATTAAAAGCCCCACCTCTTCAATATATTCAGACAGGACTGAACGCTGTGTCGCGCTGTCTTGATATTTATAGACAAACTTTATTAGATTGATTATATGAGCGTGAAATACCTGAGTGACCTTGTACAATTCGGTCTTTATATGTAATTTTAATTCGTGCATTTGTCGTACAGTGACTGCGTCTTTGTCATTGACACCGTTCGCTATATTCGTAATTTTTCTTCCGGCAGCGTAGAAAGCATCGCTTTGCAAACTGATTGTGTGTGCGTGTAAAAATTCCAAATTCACTGCGTCTTTGAAGTCAACAGGCGCTTGCACACGCGTTAGTCGACAGTCATTAACGATTACGTTACCTGCACGATCTTTTTTCAAACTCTTCTCGTCTACGTATCGTTTTGTGGCTGCATCTCTTGATTTAAGCGGATCGTTTAGCCTTATTATTCGATGATCTTTTGCGTATACGGTAGCGTTGTCGTTCTTGTACTGTAAGCATGTGTCCTTTACGTACTGTAAAGAAACAACATCGTGCAACTCTTCAGGATCACCCAAGTTGCGTATCTTTTTGTTTTTCACATCAAAGTGACCGTCGTTAGTCACTCCTAAACCGATATCCTCACGCAGACTTCGATGAGTTTCTTTTCGCACTCTTACAGCGCTGTCGTGTCTACCGAACTTGTCTACACTCATATTTATGAAGAAGAACTGATGGTTATAGAACGGTGCGTCTGCTTTTATATGATAATGCCGGTTTCATGTAATTCTTCCAATATCGAAACGATTTCATTCCTATGACCAGTATGGCCGCTATTTTGAGACGCCATTAACAGTCTCAATCTATTAACCAACTCGTTAGGATCATCCCAATGCACGTAATCGACTGCAGTGTTCGGTTTCATCTCCATATAGCCACTCCCTGTACGTTTTCGTGCACTCGATGCAAACAATTTAGATATTACTAGTCGGTACTTGACGCCACTCTTACTGTTTATTCGTGTATTGTGTTTATATTTTTGTTTGTGTCCGTTGGTTGCTAGTAGTATGGACTTATATTTCCTCATATCGTCCTTATTGTATTTTTTCGGGAGTTTCATAAACAAAAGTTCATACAGACCAGGTGTACCCTCGTAAATTTTTCCTTTGACATGAAAGTTGTCGTTATCATCGATTTTTACATTTGAATCACCTATCATAAATTTACCACCTTCGTATCGAACACCATACATACGATCTATAATCCGTTTACAGTCTGCCGATTCACAGAAACGCATATATTTGTTTGCTAATGAATCCTCGCTGAAATGTGAAGCGTTAGGGTTCCAGGCGTCCTCTTCACTGAAATGAGAAGCGTTATGACTTTGCATACCACTTTCGTTTTCTGTTATTACGTGTTGTGTAGGCTCTTCTTGTTTTATCTGCTGCTTCTCCTCCTCCTCCTCCTCCTCCATCATGTCACCACTTAACTTTCGTGAAATAGCTTCTAACGGTTCCAGAATCGGTCTGTAATTTTTTCTAAACGTCTCGTCGCTTTCTCTGATACCGTGTTGTAATGCATGATATTTTTTCCTTATGTTGTCGCTTATCGTGTCTATATCATACGCGAGTCGTTCCTCCTTATTCATTGCCATCGTGTGTTAGCAAGAGGACTGATTACATTACTACAGTGCAACGACTTTTATACTTCGTCGGAAACAATTATGAATCGATCAAAGCCGATTCTATATCTACCTTCATTTATTGGCGAGTGTTTGTCTATGACTAGAAATCCATAACGATCCTTCCACGCTTCCATGCAGACGTCTTTGAAAGCATCATATTTCATATCTATGTTAACGTGATCATTGTATGCATGTCGTAAATTTAGATCGTCTTGTTTGAACAATATCAACAAGTTAGCGTTGCCACGTACCAATTGTTTCGGTATCTGGCTATATGTCTGGCATAGATAAAATGTGTCCACACCGCTATGTCTCCCCATAGCAACATACTTTCGAATATTGCTTTGCCTTTCACACGATACGTCATCGAATACGATAACAGAGTCGAGACCAGTGATTTCACTCGGTAGCGGGACTTCTTCGTTCTCGCTGTATGCATGATAACCTAAACCTTCATCAGCGAGTGATTTCATCACTGTTTCTAGCATTCTGTATTTTGGTTGAAATAATGATTTTGAAAACACGTATACGTTGCGGAAACGTAGTCCGTTGGCATCAAACAGTAGGTTGAATAGCACATTTGATTTCCCACAGGAACTTGGGCCTGTAACGATACAGCGAATACTGTTCGGTAATAGCGGGCCATGTTTACGCTTAGCACTGCCTTCGTCACCAGCCAAAAAGTCCATATCCTTTATTGGTAATTTGTTTGCTTGCTGTACAATCTTCATCTTTGTGAATACCGAAAGCATACTGTTTTCAGCACGTGCTGTCACCTTTTTTATATTAGATCTTTCTTATGTATCCATGCATCGTGTTTACCATCGAAACCAAGCCAACGAACACGCACTCTGTCACCTTTGCGTTGTAACACCTTTTCCACTAGGTATACGTCGCCGACTTTGGACTTGCTAATCTCGTGCTCGTAAAAACCACCTTTCAACACTTTGTTTAGATGATCTTTTAGCAGATAAGTGACGGGGATAGTAGTGGATTGTACTTTACCCACAGTGAATATTTCGTTAGTCCAATTTGGCGTATAACCTTTGGCGAACGTCATTTTGTGCTTACTTATACGAACACGGTCACCGACTTTAAATTTGGGTGGTTTCGTTGGACTGATTTTAGGCGCTGTGTTCTTCCTTATTCGTTCCAACACTATATGTTCGTTGGCGTCATTCACTTCACTAGGTTTCATACCAATGGTTCTGTGTGTTGTATTGTTGTACGATTTCAGTAATGTAGGTAGTAGATCCAACCAGCGGTAGTGTCCTTGTTCGCTGAAAGCTCGATACATGTGTGTCTTCAGTATGCGATTAAAACGTTCCACTATGGAAGCTTTTTTCTCACTGTAGGTTGAGTAATGTTTCACATTATACTTTTTTAGCAACGCTTGTACTGTACTGTTGTAATACTCCTTCCCGTTGTCCGTCTGTAAATATTTCATTCGATTAGCAGTTAGTATAGGCTCTAGTGCGTGCTTTACTTCTTTTCCTGTCTTTGTTTTCAATGGTACAGCGTACGCGTACTTGCTAAACGCATTGATCACTGTCATCATGTACTTGTACCCTTTGTTCACTCGAGCGTATGGTATCATCTCCACAAGATCTGCCTGGTACAAGTCGTGTAGACCCTTCAATTCAACCGCGCGCCTAACGAAATTCCTTCTCGCTGCTCTGTGTAGCTCTAGAGCTATAGTCTTGCGTGCGTTGTTCATGGTTTAAGATACACTAACATAATACCAGCGTTAAAAATACTATATATATCTATAACAGTTTCTTTGTTTTTCAGTATTCACTCTCTCGTCTGAATATCATGTCCGACCTTCAGCAGAATCCTGAACAACAACAACAAAAACAGCAGGAACAGGGACATCCTCAACAAGGTAAACATTTTTTTAAATACCAATTGTCTCTCTCTCTCTATAATTATGTAGCAAACCAAATTTGTTTGATATGAATTAACATATGATTCAACTCAGTCTAACATGTATAAGATAGTCTCTTGACGTTGTTTAGAAATTGATATGGCGAAGAAAATTTTTTATGTTCTGACATAGGTTTGTCACCTTCTCCCCAATGTATTGTCTCTTGACATCGTTTAGAAATTGACATGCCGGAGAAAATTTTTCATGTTCCACCATAGGTATGTCACCTTCTCTCCAATGAACTAATTCAATTCCACAACAAAAGCATTTAACTCTATCGTCTATGAATGACATACTATGTCCACAAACATCATAATTTAGCGGATAGTAGTAAAACCCAGCAAACGCTAACTCGGCGGGGCTGACAAACGTCACTTCCCAATACTTGAATGATTTTCTTCTTTCACTTTCAATGCTAAAATCAGGAGTAGCTGCCATCTTCACAGTTTGCAATAAACTAACGTATTACTAACGTGTACTATCTATTTATTTACCACAAACATGAATTTGTGTGTGTGTTATTCATCATTCCTATTAGCTAATACATGTGTTTCTATTGTTTCAGTTATGACACGATTTTATATTGTGCGAAACACTAGTATTAGAGGATCCCTCACAACTTTTAATTACCTGCCTGTGTACACAGAAGAAGAAGATCAAGATATATTACCGATAATGACTGAGGTGCGACCTTTATTGTGCAAGGATATTCTGGCAGAACAAGCACGTTTACGCAGTATCAAATGGCATATTGCGTGCAGGATACGTTTCACTAAAACTGTGTTAGATGGTGACAGCGGCGAAGAAAAAGTGGTAACCAAAGACGCCGTCTTCCACGGACGTTGTCGTACGTTGCTCACGGACGACAACGACGAGTTGAACTGTCTACTCGATGAATCCTACGATAAAATCATGAATAGCATATCCAATTTTACCCGTGACGGGAGCGGATGGTCGGTGGATGCTGTACTGAAGCTGGAACTGGTTGTTGGACGGTACCGGCCTCTAGCAGCGTCCTCCTACCTTCCTACCCCGCGAAAACTTGCAGTCACCAGGGCAGTAGTCAACATCAAGAACTCCGAAGATGAAATGTGTTTTCTATGGTCTGTTCTAGCCCACATACACCCTCAACAAAGGAATAAAGAATTTATTTCAAACTACATCTTATTCAAAAACACAATAAATATGTCCGGTATCGAGTACCCTGTTTCTATAAACTCACTTTCTAAGTTTGAAGCACAGAATCCCAACATTTCTATAAACGTTTTCGGCTATGATATAGAAGACAATATCAGAAACGAATTAAAAAATGAGGTTTATCCGTTAAGAATTACCCCCAATAAGGACAGATTACATCATGTTAATCTTTTACTTCTGTCCGATACAAATAGCCGAAAACATTACTGTCTTATCAGTAACATAAGTAGATTGTTATCATCCCTTACAAAACACGAGCATAAATCATTTTACTGTGACTACTGCCTGCATCGTTTCTCCACAGAACATGGTCTGTCCGATCATCTCCCCTACTGCACACCTTACGGCGAGCAGAAAACCAAAATGCCCACAGAGGAGGAGAAGTTTATGTCATTTAAAAATTACGCGCACTGTCTTAAAGTACCCTTTACCGTCTACGCCGACTTCGAGTCCCTCATCACTCCGCTTCAATCGTGTTCACCTGGTAACAACGTCCCGACGACAGTGCACGAGTTAGGTGAATTCTACTCAGTTGATAGCAACGGTGCCCGTCAGAAAATAACTTCTCCTCCTGTATCGTCCACATCATACGAAGCGATGCATATTCCGTCAGGTTTATCCTATGCTATCGTCGATCATACACACAGACTCTGGAGAGAGGCTAAAGTTTATCGGGGTGAAAACATCGTAGACACTTTCTTCTCGTGGCTGATGAAAGACGCCGAGGATATGATGAAGGTAGTACAACATAACGTACAAATAATTATGTCCGATGATGACAATGTTGCATTCACTAACGCCACCGTTTGTCATTTGTGTGAGCGCCCTTCGACAGACGATGACAAGGTACGCAATCATTGTCATCTTACGGGGAAATTCTTGGGAGCAGCCCACAATAGCTGTAATCTAAGCTACAAGATGCCTCGTCATATCCCCGTCTTCTTTCACAACCTTCGTGGCTACGACTGTCACCATTTAATGCAGGGTTTAGGAAAATATAAGGACCAACACGTATCCTGCATTGCAACATCTAGTGAGCGTTACGTGTCGTTCTCCCTGGGTCCCTTGCGTTTCGTAGACTCCTTTCAATTTCTTAATCTTTCTCTGGACACACTCGTTACCAATCTGTCCACGTCCGGGAGCCAATTTCCTTTGCTCAGAGAGGAAATGCTTAGACGGGGTTTCGACGAACAGACCAATCTGCTCGTACGCAAGGGGGTATACCCTTACGAGTACGCTGACAGCATTGATCGGTTCAACGAAACAAGTCTACCCGCTCGTGAACACTTTGATAACTGGTTGTTGGAATCGTCTATTTCGGACGCAGATTACGAGCACGCACAAAACGTGTGGAGTGCATTCAATCTGCGTACGTTTGGAGATTACCACGATTTGTATTTGTTGACAGACGTAATGCTGCTGGCCGATGTCTTTGAAAGTTTCCGAGACATGGCCTTACGCGATTACTGCTTGGACCCGTGTCATTTTTACTCGCTTCCCGGACTCGCTTGGAACGCGATGCTAAAAATGACAGGGGTCAAATTAGAGCTGTTAACAGAGATAAATCTACATCTCTTCGTCGAGTCTGGGATTCGCGGAGGCTGCTCGATGATATCCAACCGTCATGCAGTCGCTAACAATCCTTTGATTCCAGATCAGTACGATGTATCGAAACCGACCTCCTTCATTCTGTATACGGACTGTAACAATTTGTACGGTGCAGCCATGTCGCAACCACTCCCTTACGCAGACTTCCGATGGCTCGATCGTAACGAAATCGAGTCCTTGGACGTACGTAATGTGAGTGATGATTCCGACATCGGGTACATCCTCGAAGTCGACCTACACTATCCTAATACCTTACACGACCTGCATTCCGACTACCCGCTTGCACCTGTGCGCCAGCGCGTAACACCCGATATCCTTTCTCCCTTTTCCAAACGTTTACACGAGAGTATATACAGATCATCGTATAACGAATCAGGGTCATCCGTAGAGAAGTTGTTAACAACTTTGGAGGACAAACAAAATTACGTTCTCCATTATCGAAATTTGAAATTGTATTTAAGTCTTGGCTTAGAGCTGAAAGCGACTCATAGGGTGTTGTGTTTTAAGCAAAGCGCTTGGTTGAAACCGTTTATCGATTTCAACACCCGCAAGAGGCAAGCAGCCGTCAACAGCTTTGAAAAAGACCTTTTCAAACTGATGAACAACGCCGTATACGGTAAGTCGCTGGAGAACGTACGGAAACATATAGACTTTGAACTAGTCTCGGATGAACGACGGCTTCAAAAACTAGTTTCCACACCTAGGCTAAAACGTATGATTCGTTATACGAACGATCTGGTGGGGCTCTCACTCCGTAAAAAATCCATTGTTCTTTCCCGTCCCGTGTATGTCGGCTTCACGGTGCTTGACGTTAGCAAAACGATAATGTACGACTTTCATTATCGTTATGCTGTCGCCAAGTACGGTCGCAACGTTAAATTGTTAATGACAGATACAGACAGTCTGATGTATAGTATTCAAACATCAGACTTGTATGCAGACATGAAGAAGGACCTACACGTTTTTGACACATCGGATTACCCTACGTCTCATCCTTGTTATAGCCTTAAGAACAAAAAGGTTGTCGGACTGTTCAAGGATGAAACGTGTGGTCGTCCTATTAGAGAATTCGTGGGTCTCCGAGCGAAATGTTATTCGTTCCTTGTGGCCCACGGAGATCCTACCAAGGAGTGTCAAAAACGTGTATGTAAAGGTGTGCCTCGAGTTACGATTAAGAGGAGTCTGCGACACGATATGTATCGCAAGTGTCTCACTGATCATTGTCAGTTTTCTACCAGTGCACTTTGTTTACGTAGCGATCATCATACGCTGTACACGATGCGCGTAAATAAGCAAGCGTTGTCACCGTATGATGATAAGCGCTATATACTAGACAATGGTCATGATACGCTTGCACACGGTCATTATCGAATACGACGACGCATGAACATGGAGAACGACGACGACACCTCCCCACCTGCTAAAAAAATTTGTCTCCATGTATAGTAACCCCCCTCAACACTTGTTTCTTTCGTCAGTTGACGTCTCTCGGTGCTTCAGTCCAGACGTCTGTAAACGTAAGTTCACATATTAATATCTCAACGATATTTGTATGTTTAAACATAATATATATATATATAAGTTTGTAATGTGTGGTTTCTTTGTCTTACAGTATTATGGATAACACTGCAGTTATAATCGACTTCCAGTGCTTTTTCGACGACAACGGAAAATATATTGTGAAGGAACTGTCAATCATGGACGTTCTGAGATTTGCTGGTAGACATTGGATTTTGACTCCACCTGCTACATCCGTTACGAATCCCAAATACGTTAGGACAAACCACTGATTAACGTCAAATTATCATAGACTTAGATGGAGCGAAGGAGAGACACCGTACGACAATCTTGTTTCATTGTTAACATCACATACACGTATATATAAATATGTGTTTGTGAAGGGTTTTGAGAAAAAACGTTTTTTGCAATCAAAGATAATACACAATAATATCATCAATCTCGATGACTTTTGTTGTCCTAAAAACATACCGTATCTATTTCATGGAACAGAATGTCTTAGACATTTCAATTCTTCTGACCGATGTGCCAACTATAAGGTGCATGCTATTCGGGAATGGATGATTCATGATTTTTGCTTTAAACAAACATTTTTAATGTAACAAATTTAGAAAGTAGGTCACAGCGAATGATGACATTTATATCTCTCTCATTCTGTTGTGGACATGTACATACATGCATAGCTGTTGTTTAAACTTTGTACTGTTTTGTCAGTTGTAAGCAGCCTACTAACATTGCACGGCACGCGCGGATGACGTCACGCCTTTATCAAACCTTGCAATCGGCCAGCCTAGCCGACTGCAAGCCAGTATTAGTTTAGTTTATAACACGACTCCGAGCGCAACTCTCGTTAAACACTTCTCTTACAGCCGCGGCTTTTGGCTATTATACAGCATACATTTATAACATTCAACTTTAATCGTCTACCTGCGTCCATCTACCATGGACCACGATTTCATTCACAGTTGATTTCGGGCATTATCGCCTCAAAATACATCCGCACGTGCCGAACGTAACTAACAAACCAAATTATTCAATAAACGCATGTTCAATATCTCAAATACAGTCCACTTCTTTCTAACAAACAATCCAGCCTTCCTTATTAGCGTCTTTGGAATAACTCGCGATTCTTCAAGAGCTTCCAAAACTACATCATTTTTGGTCCCACCGGACCGGATTTCACATTTCAGGCCAAAAACGACATCATTTTTGGTCCAATCAGGCAGGATTTCACATTTTCAGGCCAAAACAAACTACATCATTTTTGGTCCCAACGGCACAGATTTCTCATACCCGAGTACACAGGCGACAGCATTTATTTATATACATCATTTCTGGAAAAACCAATCTGAAGTTAATCACGACAGACGGGCATCATTTTCGTCCTGAGCGACACCATTATCGTGAAGCACGTCGCAGTCATCTCAACAAGATTCAGCCAAGCAGTAGACCAGAGACGACGGGACGAAACAGGACAACATTTTCGAGATTCCACAGCTTTAATTGATGGAGGGTACAACATGAGGCAACGGCTGACCGGCAGAGACAGGAGGTGTAGCAGCTCCAAACGGGATCGAAGCCAGCTTCATCACGAATGAATCGACGGCCACGTGACTATAAACTTTACCTATATTTGATTTATTTTTAATAATATTTCACCCAGTGTGTATTTTTTGACATATTTATATAAACAATTAACTTATTACACAATATAAATTAATAGATGGTTGGCAGCTCATTATCAGTCAGAACTTTAAAGATAAAGCTATACTTTGTAATCATTTAGATTTATAATTTCAATAATTTAACTGCCAACGAGTTTGATTAGTTAGAGAGAGTAAGTTTATGTTCAAACCAACGATCGCTAGCTACCAAACGTATTTAAACTCATTCAAAATTAAGTTTGTGGTTCACATGCTCGATGCTCAATTGTTTCTAAATATCTTTCCATTTTTTATCTCAAACTGTAATAATGGCCGATGTAAGGGCTCTGATAAAAAAACGAGGTACAATTAAGGCCTCAATATCCCGAATAAATACCTTCGCGGATAATTTTGATGTGTCAAACAGCGATCCTCATGCGCTCAAAATAAAACTGCGTCATTTGATGGAATTATCCACCAAATATGACGAGATACAGTCACAAATCGAGGCTGAGGAAGCAGACGTTGCGTCAACAAGTGATAGAGTGCAAACGGAGGACGATCTCTGTGCTATAGAATGTAAATTGCAACACTTGTTGGAGCAATCTGAGCACTTGAACCAAAAACCACTAATTAATACTGATGGTAAACAGCCTAAAACAACCCCCATTCAATTGGAACCAATAAAATTACCACGGTTCGAGGGTAGTATTGTGGAATGGCAACATTATTACCATATTTTTATGGAACTAATTCATGTCAGAACAGACCTGACAGATATACAGAAGCTTCATTATTTGCACTCGTCATTACATGGCGAGGCGCTTAACGTAATAAAATCATTACCCATAACACATGAAAATTACGCGGTGGCTATCGATCTGTTGAGGAATAGATATGATAGTAAGCTGATTGTCTCCGCTCACCACGTGTGGAATGTCCTAGACGTACCATTAGTTCAGCAGGAATCCCAAGGTAGCATATCGCAATTTATTGATCAAATCTCTGGAAATATAAACGCTTTAAATAATCTCAAACTGCCAGTCAACACGTTTGAAATTATTGTAGTAAATTATCTAGCCAAAAAACTTGACAGTTATACTTTACGTTTGTGGAAAGAGAGTTTATCGGAGCATAAACTCCCTGATTTTAATAGTTTTATAAATTTTTTAAATTCACGTAGGAAACTACTGCAAAATATCGATAACGCGACTAGCCCAACGAGCAGGTTGAACAAAAGCGATAAGTCTCCTTATCGCAAGGCAGTTAAACAGATAAGCAATCCAAAGGGCGCATTCCACTCACATATTAGAAATAATTTATGCAGGCTATGTAACGGTGAACATAGACTTAACGATTGCCCACAATTTATATCGCTGTCTATCCCTGATAGAAAAAATGCGTTACTAAAAAACAAACTTTGCTTAAACTGTCTCCGTTCGGGACACGAGGGTTCAAAATGTCCCTCCAAATTTTCGTGTAAAAAATGTTCTAGGCGTCACCACACCATGATTCATGTCCCCAACAGGGACGTAACTTCTGTTAACAACCAGTGCTCACTGAAATCACAGACCAATAAATCGGTATTGTTATCTACCGCCGTCTGTATGACATACAATAAGGTCGGCAAAAAATTTCCCGTTAGGATATTACTGGATTCCGGTTCTCAAGCGAACTTTTGCACAATGGATTTCGCCCGCAGGTTGGGCCTCCAATTAGTTAAATCGCAATTGCCCATCACGGGTATAAACAACTCGCTTTCCCAGGCTGACTTCAGCACTAATGTAAGGCTACATTCACGCTATAAACCCTTCACGTTAAACGTACATTGTGCCGTATTACCCAGTATAACTAATAATTTACCGGCGGAGTCCTTCAATCTTACCTCTTTAAATTTACCCAAGCGCATATTCCTGGCGGATCCTCACCTGCATTGCTCATCGCAAGTCGATATATTAATCGGCGCTCAATATTTTCTACAATTAATTGAACCTGTGAAATATACGCGCGGACCACACTTTCCTATAATTCAGGAAACCAAGTTAGGATTTATTTTGGCCGGTGACTTACCACTCAACGTCGACATGACTAGAACGGTTTCTTCATTTATGGTCTGTAAGGATGATAATCAGGTTTCCTCGCAACTAAAGGAATTTTGGAAGTTGGAGGAGATCTCTAGTCGCGAAACCCGATCTGAGGACTCACCGTGTGAAAGGCATTTCGTGGAAAACACTAGCCGCAATCGCGACGGGAGATTCGTGGTAGCCCTGCCCCGCAGATCCGCACAATCTTATTTGGGAGATTCTCTCCGCGGAGCAATACGAAGATTCCAATCGTTAGAATTCAAATTCAAGCAGAACCCTACCCTTTACAAGGATTATAGTGAGTTCATGAGTGACTACTTAAGACTTGGCCACATGTCGCCGCTTAATGAATACGATCTGTCGCTTGACAGGTCAGAGATCTTTTATCTGCCCCATCACGCAGTCTTCAAAGACTCTAGCTTAACCACTAAATTGCGCGTGGTATTTGACGCATCCGCTAAAACCACCAATAATTTGTCCCTTAACGACACTTTAATGGTCGGTCCTACGATCCAGCAGGATCTGTTTTCGATAATGGTTCGGTTCCGCACCCACCGATACGTACTTATTGCGGACATTGAAAAGATGTATCGCCAGATCATTGTTAATCCTAAGGATTCAAACTTGCAACGCATTGTTTGGCGTGATGCACCGCATAAGGAATTGCGACATTACGCGTTAAGGACGGTTACATATGGCACTGCTAGTGCCTCCTTCCTTGCTACGCGTTGTCTGGCTCAAATAGCATATGAAAATAAAGCCGACTACCCTACCGCTGCTAAGGCCATAGCAAATGACTTTTACGTAGACGATCTCATAACGGGTTCGGATGATCCGAACAGCTTAGCTGAAATGAAAGGCGAGATCGAGAAGTTGTTGAGGAGGTATGGTTTTTCGTTACACAAATGGTTCTCTAACCACCATAAGATTATGACTCTTCGCGCCCAAGTAACCCGTGACTTCAGCAAGGGTCAAAACGTGCGTACCTTGGGCATACAGTGGAATGTTGAGGGGGATAACCTTTTGTACACCGTTAGGGGTGATGACAATCTAACCGTTCTCAACAAGAGAAGCGTGTTGTCAATCATTGCCGGGATCTATGATCCACTAGGTCTAATTGCTCCCATCACATTTTGCTGCAAGCATTTCGTGCAGCAGTTGTGGTTGGCGGGCACTGATTGGGACGAACCCTTGTCCGGGTCACTAGCCAATCAATGGTCGGAATTATACACCCAATTAGTCTCTGACACCCATTTTGAGATTACGAGGTCGGTTAAGAGTTCGAACAGTTACCCAGTTAATTCATTGCAGCTGCACGGATTCGCCGACGCTTCGGTTAAAGGTTACGCGTGTTGCATTTATGTGCGGGCGGTCTATTCGAACGGCGCCATATCATCAAACTTGTTGTGTGCTAAATCTAGGGTCGCTCCGCTCAAACAGATAACGCTTCCTAGACTTGAACTTTGTGCTTGTTTATTGTTGGCTCAATTAACGTCCAAGGTTTTAAATGCCGTCGATTACAATTTTGACGGATTATATCTTTATTCGGATTCGATGATAGCGTTGTACTGGATACATCAGCAATCTTCCCGCTGGAAGGTATTTGTGGCTAACCGTGTCGCAGAAATACAGCGTCTTGTTAGCAGCAGGGGAATTTGGCGTCATGTAGTATCGAATGACAACCCTGCCGACGTTTTATCGCGCGGTTGCCTCCCTCGTAGTCTGCACTGTCATGCTCAATGGTGGCGTGGTCCCTCCTGGTTGGCTCGTGATGCGGCCTCATGGCCGGTCAGCGCGTTCGACATTAATACTCCCTGTACCTTTCCCGACATTGAAGAGGAACATCGCAAGCAGGCTCAAACCTCACTAATTGTCGCGTCCTCAACACATAGTTACATTGAAAACTATTCATCTCTTACGAGGCTTATTCGCGTCTTCGCATACTGCCGTCGATTTCTTCGCAATTCTAGGCTCGCGGTGGTTGAAAGAGACACGTCCTTTTCGTCGGCTCAAGAATTGTCTGACACGCTCTTGGTTTTTGTCCGGCAATCTCAGAAGTTGCATTTCGACGTAGAGGTTAGGGAACTTGAGGCACACCGGTGCCTTCCACGCAGTAGTAAAATTCTTGCTCTCAACCCATTCCTGGATAAATCAGGCATTTTAAGAGTGGGTGGACGCTTGCAATTCTCCCCACTTAGCTACGAGACTAAACACCAAATAATTTTACACCCGCACTCTCATCTCACGAGATTAATAATTGAATACGAACACATCCGTTTGTTGCACGCTGGAGTGCAATCAACTCAAGCTTCGCTTAGGCGTAAGTATTGGATCATACACGATAAGTCCTATATCCGCTCAGTGATACATAAGTGTGTCACTTGTTTTCGTTTCCGGGCTAAAGGCGCGAATCAATTACTCGGTCAATTACCCTCTTCTAGGGTCACGCCGTCAAGGCCATTCTCACAGTTGGCCGTGGATTACGCAGGTCCGGTGTTTTTGCGCCATGGCGGGCAGCGCTCTAAGTCCACGACCAAGGCATATATCGCTCTATTTATATGCATGTGTACTAGGGCCATCCATTTAGAATTGGTGTCGGATCTTACTTCCAACGCCTTTATAGCGGCTTTAAAAAGGTTCATATCGCGCAGAGGTATTCCCGCGCAAATATTTTCGGATAATGGCACGAATTTTCGTCGTGCCAACCACACGTTGCATGATTGGTACAAATTGTTAACCTCCAAGGAAGTTGAACAATCTTCTCTGGAGTTTTGCGGTCTCCACGGCATCAAATGGTCCTTTATCCCCCCTTCAGCCCCTCATTTCGGTGGTTTGTGGGAAAGTGGTGTAAGGAGTGTTAAATTCCATTTACGTCGCGTAATTGGCGGTACGATCTTGAATTTTGAGGAATATTCTACCCTTCTTTCTCAAATTGAGGCTTGCCTTAATTCACGCCCGTTATGCGCCGTGTCCGACGATGCTAGAGACCCTGAACCCTTAACACCCGCTCATTTTTTGGTCGGTGCTCCACTGACGGCACTTCCGGAACCCGACTATACACAAGGCAATAATACTCATTTGGGCAGATGGCTTCTGCTCCAAAAATTTACGCAGACCATCTGGAAACGGTGGTCTAGGGATTGTCTGCACCAGCTGCAGCAGCGCAATAAATGGCGCACCCCATTTAAAAATTTGAAGATCGGACAACTTGTCCTCATTTTGGATGACAATTCCCCCCCTCTAGAATGGAAGCGTGGGGTAATTACCAATGTTTTTCCTGGTCAAGATTCCTTAGTACGCGTCGCAGAAGTACGCACCGCGCTAGGTATCTTACGCCGACCCATCCACAAATTATGCCCCCTTCCGGTGGCAACAAGCTAATCGTATGCGTGCCATACGAGACACACGAGGTGTGTGTGTGTGTGTGTGTGTGTGAGTGTGTGCGTGTCATTACATGGAACACGCCCGGGACATTCCCCGGGGCGAGCATACAAGTCAATTGTATCATAAGCATTGTAACATTGTTAAGTGTCGCTAGCTATTGCAGCAACAGTGACTATGTCTCATATGTACTATCAATTATTATGAATGTTGTGTATCGTTAATATGTTTGTGTGATTCAAATTCTGAGAACCAC